>CM045579.1:813941-1413941 GCA_024721215.1 Cheumatopsyche charites
TAATTTCATATCATAATGTTTTTGTTTATATCAACTTAAAGTGTGTATGTTAACTGATTGTAAAAGTCAGTTTGCATAATCATAAATTGATTACATTTATTTTTTGAGATTTTAACTGATATAATAAATATCTAAATTGAATTTTTATATAAATGTGCACACAACTTTATATTAAATTATATTCCGATTAAAAATATATTGGATTCGCAAGATTGATGATCGATTCTGCGAAAACGTTAGACTAATCTAAAAGTATGAAAAAAATATTTATCAAATCGACAATTCTGATATTTTTTCTAGTAATAACTAGCTTTATTGGAAAAGTTAATCTTAAATAAAAACGGTCACTAATGCGGATCATCACTTTTGTTTTCGACACTCGAATTTTGTAATCTAATCCAATTTCCACGAAAATTCGCATGAAAAACTGTGGATTTGGATTAAGTTTTATCAGACAAAAGATAAATGTTGCTTTAACGCGAATTTTTCACTTCATGTTGAATATTTTTCATATAAAGTGAAATAAGAAAAAAAAAATGAACCAAACTTTTCACGTATGTCATTTGAATTTTCTTCTATTTAAAATGGAATTTATTTTAATTGAAATGGAAATTATTCAATTTTAGAGGAAAAATAGTAACTGTATATTACAATAATCTGATTCTAACCTAATCTAACATGATTTTCAACTTGCTGGTAGAAACATATTGGTACATATAAAGATTTTCCGATGGACAAATGAAAAAGATCCAAAGATTTCTGAACAATTTCATATATGTATGTACATAATATAGTTAATTATCATTTAACTAATATGCCATTTTTACAATCAGATAATTTTAAAAGCCTTGAGCGAATTTAAATTAGCTACTTGTCTATTATTCTACCAAAAAAAACCTGATTTAAACGCACCCAGAACCTAACAGAATATAACCTAACATGAGTAAAAAAACAAAAACCTAACCCAATCTGAAATCTAACCTAACTTAACCTATCGACATGACAGGATAACAGAAAAGCACCCCCAATTGTTTTGTTTGGGGCGCTCCAGCTGTGCGTGTAGTAGGCGAGCGGGGGAAGGAAAACGGGGAGATGGGGAAATGGGGGCGGACGCTCCCATTCATGGCGGGGGCGGAGGAGAGGGGGAGAGGGAGAGGAGGGGGGAAAGGGGGGGAAAGGGGGGAAAGGGGGGAAAGGGGGGCAAGCGCCCACGCCCTGAGACTCCGCCCCCGCTTGCGAAATTACGACAGACACGAACGTTTACTACGCTTCAGATGGTGCTCTTTTATTTGGGTGCTTTTGGAATGTTTTGCTTTTTTTGTTTTCGGGGGATCGTATTAATTAAGTGGATCGGGTTTTTTATAAGGAAATGAGAAAATTTTATCGATTGTTTCGTAAGAAATGTTTTTTGATTAATTATTGTGTTTTTTTTTTTATTATCTTAAGTGTGTATTGAATATGTGTAAATCCTATTAAAGCTTAAACCAAAGATAAATTCAATTCGAGATTAAGATATCGGTAGATAGTGAGATCGGTATATTATCAAATATTTTTCTTTAATTAATTAAAATTTAATCTAGTACACCTGGGGTTTTCACAATTTTTCTGCTATTTTAACCTTTCATGGATTCGAAAATTTTTACAGCAATCGTAATTAATTCAATCTTCATTGCTTTTCAATATAAAATGGAACATTTGAGAGCCTTTTTTCACCTCTGGTTTGAGAATAAAACGAATTTAAACTACACTATGAGCTGTCAAAACAACCGCTAAAAGACACCGACATACTACAATTCATACAACAATACATATAATACATCTATCTCTTTCTTCCAGATTTTGACCGGTCGTATTTAGAGAGACCACGTAAAGTTTAAATTCGTTTTATTCTTAAACCAGAAGTGAAAAAACCGACCCTGAACATTTTTCAATATACAATATCTCACCAAATCATCAGATTTCAACTGACCCATTTGAAAAACCTCAACTAAACGACGCACACCGAATATTTTGTTAAAATTAACTCCAAATAAACAGATCCTGAGCATCAATTCAAATCAACTTCAAACGGGAAAAATAATCAGATTAGACAAAATTACATCCCGTACAAAATCGCTCGAATCCAATAAGCGTTATCTCTTCACACGACAAAAGAGCATCGCCGAATCAATCATAGTCCACGATAAACGACGCGAAAATACCGCAGTTGCCGTGCGAAACAACAATCGGCGTTGTTGTTGTTGTTATTGCCGTGCCCACCCACCACCCGGCCATCGCAGCCCCACAGCCCAACCCGGCCAAGTGAGGGCGGCGATCCGCCCCCGGGCAGGCCACAGGTGGGCGTCGGTCTATATATAGGGCGGCTGCAGGGGCTCAATCGATGGGGTAGCGAGGGAGCCCCAGCCCGGAGACTTCGCCCCCGTTGCCTCTCTCGACCCACTCGCAGTCGTACACGTGTATACCGCAGAGGCCAGAGGGTATAAAGCGATTGTGCATGTCGTTTAGATTCAGTGTGTTTGGGATGTGTGGGTTTGGGTCTTATCTTGGTGAGAGTCGTGTGTGGTTTTTCTTGGTTGATTGATTGATATGGAAATTCAGTCGTTTCTTTCGAATGTTTGGATTCATTTGATTCGAAATAGTTTTGATTGAATGGTTTACGAAACGGCTCAGCAAATGATCATTTCTTACTTTATGTAAGTTTCGATTAAATTCGATTTATTTAGTGACACCTATGTGCGCTTTAACTTACTCCGAGGAGTCTTTGCCTTATGGCTTACTTCTTCACTTTAAAGTGAGTAATGATAATTGATCAAATCGTATATTTAAATGAATAGAATTTACCTATATAAAAATAAAATAAACATGGATTAATTACAATTAGGAACTCTTTTATATCTACAAACCATTGCCTTTCTCGCTCTAGTATGCACTTACATCTAGCTCTTGAAGTCGTGAAAAAATGCTACTCAACACTAATTTAATATATTTTTTGAATCATGATGAATGTTATGTTCGACGGTAAATATTACTCTGGTCATGTATATTTGTACCTTTTGGCTTCTATGTTTATCGCATGTACATGGAAATGCACGATATTCAAAATGAATAGGTATGCGAGTGCTTTTCATTTTTGGGAAAATGGATTTGATACAAAAAAGTCGATGAAGTTGGATTTTCAATTGGTTAGTTGATTGATTTGGGTTTAGTGGATCGATCGTTGTTCGGAAGCCGTATGAGTGAATCGTTATTACATTGATGTTTTCTTTTTTTTTGAGAATGATAGAGTAGTTTTCTTATAAAAGTGGAATGGAGTAAATTCGAGGTCACCGAGATATAGAAAATCATATAGAAAGATTATTTCCACTATAGCACAGGTGTAACTATTGAATCATTTCAAATTCCATTCAATTGGTACATGTTTTAGTCCTTCAGATTTGACCCGAGCGTAAATTTCTTGAATAAAATATGATTGAAACCAATGTAAGGTACATAAATGTCAGTTACAATTAAAACTAACATGATCTAATCGAAGCCATTAAGTATCATACGAATTATCTATCCAACAACTACCCAAAACAGAAACACTTGCCCTAATACAAAAACCATAATCGACTATTCCCCCCAAAAACAAACAACTCCTCACAGCCAAACCAAGACCAATCCCAGCTCTAAAACCAAACAACCCAACTTGGAAAAACCTCAAATAAACATCTTATCCTAACCAGACAAGCGTATCCACATATACCAACCCATCCCTCGCCACCTCCATTGTGCAATAACAAACCCTTTCCCCTGACCCGGTACACTCCCAAACACAAATGACTCCTCACAGCCAAACCAAGACCAATCCCAGCCCCAAAACTAAACAACCCAACTTGGAAAAACCTCAAATAAACATCCTGCCCTAACCAGGCAAGCGTATCCTCATACAACAGCCCATCCCCTGGCCACCTCCCTTGTGTAATAACGAGCCTTTTCCCCTGACCTGGTGCAAACTCCCGAACCCTCAAACTCCTCGGCTGAGAGCCACCTTGACATTTGTACGGCACGTGCCGAGTCTCCCTTCCCCCGAGGACTGCCCACGCTCAAATCCACAACTGTACTACGAAACGGTCCTAGCGTAAGATGCCTTTTTTACGACGATCGATTTTCGCGTTGTTGTTGTCTTCGTCGTCGCAGGATTTTCGGAGGCTCATTGATTTTGGGGTGTGGTGGGTTATGAATTGAGATTGTCGTTTGTGTTAAATTATAGTGGGTACGATACAATGTGGTTGGTTTGGCTTTCAAAGCGTTCAGTTAGGTTTATGGATAAGGTAGGTTAGGTTAGGTGTATCGTTGATTATAGGCAAATATGTTGTTCAAAGGGAAATGCTTTAGATAGATTCTATATAGAAATTATTTCCTTTCTTGATGTGAGCAATAAACGTAATAATTTATATTTAGAAAAACGATAAAAGTTCCTTACTATGCTGAGTATGCTCTAACGATAAGTACATATTTCAGATTATACTGTTCATCAAATGAGGTTACAAATTAATGGAATTTAAACCAATTTGTTAACTTTACATTAAATCAAATTTTTACACTACAGTGAAATTATAATTACATTTGAGTTTTATTGAATTTGTATTAAATAGGTTAAGTTAGGACTGAATTCAAGATGACAAATTAAGAATAACGTCAAGAGATAGTAATTAAGTAGTTTGGTTTTCATTCATTAGTTAACTACATCAGTATTCAGATAAAATTATAATTTTACTGTAGAAATTGTGTCATATTCATGAAAATTCATATTGAAACGTTCCTTCAAAACAATTAACTGCCTGAGTTAAAATTAAATTCAAAGCGTTTATCACAGTCTATTTTAAATACGCTAGGAAATTTGTCGATTAAATTCATATAAAAACTTTGAAATTGTGGTTTTTGCGGTTACATAACACGATAAGGATTTCATAAAACTTATTCTGCGAAAATGTCGCTTATAAAACGTTTATGAATAAAGTGAATCACAATTAAAATCAATTGTTTACGAATGAGTAACGACTGTCGTATACAAACTTTTTTTTTCATAGTTATTCTATCGATCACGTCATTGTCAAATATGTATTTCTATAAATAACTAACGTATGTTTAAACAGATAGATAAAGTGAATCGTTTATAAAAAAACATAAGTACAGTTAAAAAATCTATAAAATACTTTTATAACAAAAATAGCCATTGTATTGTGACTAAATCGTTATTTTTTTCATTTCGGTTTTCGGTTCGGTTCCGGTTCAAGTCCCTAATGCACACAAAAAATCCAAAACGTACGTTCTTTTAAAAAATTCACACTTAAGTGCAAATAGCTGAACAAACACAATAAAGTTTGTTAACGCTTTCTTTCGAGGAATTCGCATTGGAAACTCAATAACAAATCTAATTTAACAAACAAAACACCAATTTTAAACTGAAACGTTTGTTATATTATATCAAACATTTTAAAGTTACATTTGGAATCGAAAAGTTAAACCGATCCATTGAGAAGGAATAACGAGTTTGCTTCGTAACTTGTAACTAGATCCAAATATAGAAACGAGTCTTTCATTGTGCAAATGGGTTATGAGATATTTTTTCATTGTAAAAATAAACGTCGTGAGCCTAATTTGCTGAAAATAATTGATTTTTTTTTAATCTATCTTCAGCTAATTAAAATTTATATCTACAAATGTTAGAGAAATGAAAAGGCGAAATATAATTATACATTTGACGACTGAAAAGGCCAAGGTGTATATGTGACATTTTTTCCGAAATTGAGTTATGTACAGGAATCGCTTAATGTACGTATATTTGGTGGCAAAAGGATATAAACTCACTTAGAACTTGTACCTCGATATATCATCAAATCACTCGACTTCCTCCTAATACACGTAGATAAATGTCCAACTTTGAGCGCGCTTTTCTCGAAATCACCGATAAGCCACTTGTACCCCTTGGCCTTTTCAGTCGTCATTTGAGAAAGACATGTAAATGTTTGCTCAGTTTTCATTCACAAATGAAATTAAAAAATGAATCAATCGATTTTTTTCGATAGAGAACGACCGTCATCAAAATCCTAAGGCGCGCTGTAGACGTACATTTTTTGGATGCGCATCCAAAAAATGTACGTCTACGGCAGCCTTAAGAATATCAACATCCGATTTACTCCCTAGAAATTTGGAAGTAGATCGTTTTAAAAATTCTTTCACATACTATGGACTATATAAAGCTGCCATTATTTGATCACTACGATTGATTCAAGAAAAAACCTCGTTCACACAAACTTTTCACGATCCGGCAGTGAAAATTTAATCGTTCTTATTCAGTTTACACGTTCTCCGTCTGCGTTCTCCTCTCCATTGAGCCGTCGACTTGAATCGAACAATTTATGTGAATTTCAAAGCGCACTTCATTCATCGCCGGTACAGTATGTACACATTATACGTTCGCGTGCAAACACTTTCGTCATCGGCGGCTTTTGCACTCTCCACAAACAAGAAAGCATTCAATTATATCACTACTGTGTTGTGCTTGTGTATGTAAACTTTCTGCAGTCGATGCGATGTGCGCTGTTTGAGGCGAAAAAATAAACATCTGTGCAAACTGCTCTATAAAGAGAACGTCCTTCGCGATTTGTGGCGCGTGCATTTCGATGCGAAATGTTGTTTTATTCGGAAAATGTGTATGGAAGAGTTTGAAATTCGATGAATGATGTGCAGTGTATTCTTGATTTATTTTATTTTAATGTCGATTGAGAAAAATGGTATGTGAATCTCGCCAGAATTCGATAAAACTCGAATCCGGCGTTGTATGCACAAACGATTTATACAGCTTGTTAGGAAAATATCACTAGAACACAGAGAAAATGTTATCAATTGCTTTAAAATTACAATGTTAAAATCAAATACTCGATTGTCCAGTTTAGTATCATTAAAAATCGGTATTTTCCTTCTGGTTTGAAAATAAAATGAATTTAAACTACAAGCTCCCTCCCACTATGAGTTGCCAAAATCTGGGGAAAAGAGAAAAATATACTACAGTTCGTACAACAATACATACATCCAACTCTTTCCCACAGATTATGACATTTAAAATGTTTAAAATCGTTTTATTCTCTAACCAGAAGTATTATTTAGACATTTAAAATGTTTAAAATCGTTTTATTCTCTAACCAGAGGTAAAAAGACCGGCCCTAAATCAACTGATTTGAATTTTTAATTTAATTTAAATTAACGTTCATAAACTTCCATAGTTTCGAGCAACGCCGGGTCACAAAAACTGCTCTTAAATACAAATAATAATCGATTAAAACATAAATTTCAAAGCGACTACCGCATTTTATAATTTACACGAAAACGTAGACGGATTGATAATTTATATTTTGGGTTATTTTTAAATCCGAGTCAAAGGTCAGTATCGATTTCGACGCGAAACCGACTTCAGCACACAACCCGCCGTTAATCTGTTCCGTTTCAGCACACGGCCCGTTGTCGAACTGTCAAAAGGTCGCTGCAGAAAAGTCCGCATTGAAAAGAGTTGCAAACGAATGCAAAAAAACGACATTCGAACGACCTTCTCGGGCGAAAAAGATGTGTTTGGCGAAGGAAAAAAAACACAAACATCGATAACGACCCATTCAACGATTATACAATTTGGCGAATCGTTCAAATTTGCATAGGTTATTATCGAAAAGCGCGTAATACTGAAAGCGGAAAAGATTTTATTGATTCGCTCGCGTAGCTGACGAATGCATGTTTATAGTCTTCAAATTGAATTGTTTTTATCATACTTATTTATTTTTAAAGTCTTAAAGGAATTGCAAATCATTTTTTTTTTAATTTTTCAATTAATTATTCAGTGGACTTATTAATAAACTTTATAGTGAAAAAACAAAGCAGCTAGACTAGAAACTCTGTAAAGTAATATTTTACAAATGTGGAGCTAAAATCGATGAAAACAACCAAAGAAGGGAGTCAATTTTTAGGAACTGTTTCTTAAAGCATTGAAAACATGTGAATCTCGTCTGGACATCAACACAAGCACATTAAAGCCCGACGCAGCATGCACAAATTCTTTATTCTGTCATAATATAATTATTTTCGCATCATATTCATTAAAATATTCTATTTAATTCAGACTACAGAAAAATAGCGCCGCAGACGAATTTTTTTTTCAATCACAACGAAATCCATTCAAAACTTAGTTCATAGGCAAAAATTCAATCCAGAGACTAACGAGACAGAACCATACACACGAGCAAGATGATCTATTTCGTATATAGGTCTATCTCGTTAAGCTCCAGACTGGACTAGGCTTACGAACAAGTCCAAAGCGATAAATTGAAACGAAAACAATACAGTCGAAAGTGCTTGGCGCCACACGAGCGTCATCTTCCTGATGATCATCATCAGCACATCTCGTGCCTCGGGCGAGTTTAGCCTGCGGCGTTGTTTTCGATTTTACGACGGTGTGCGACCGGACCGTAGACCGGCAGCCTTGACATTACGAATTTCACAGCGGTTGCGTCACGGTTGCTCTCCCGCAACGTGTGTAGCGTGCATATGCCGGGGGACAGGGGTCGTCAACCGGCGGCCGGCGACTTTTTTCGGCAACTCTGGTGGGTGTGCTGGCTTCAGGTGCTTTCAATGCACTATCATGTGAAATTTCAATTGATTCTGACTCAAATTGACGAAGTTGCTGTCTAAAAATTTTCTCAAATGGTGATTATATCAACGGTACCAAACTTTTCCGAGCTCAAAAACCTATTCATGACGTCAACCTAATCAATAATATTTAAAACCGAACCAATGAGATGCATAAACGAAAATTCAATGCACCATTATATCCACGTTGACCCAAATTTGATTCATTATCATACAAATTTTTATCTCGACAATTGTGGTGTCATTGTTCCGAGGCCTCGCATAAAATTTTTCAATGATTCACATACGGCTCCCACTTTTTAATGGACTGATTAATAATTGATGAAATCGTAAAACCATATATGAGTGGGCTCGTGAATTATGGACAGTTCATTATGTCCGAACGGGACGCGTCCATCAATAATGCGATTTGCATATAAAAACGCATCGCATTCACATTTCGGTTACTTCATCGGTCAACGGTTAATGGCGACTAGAAACCGGCCGCGATTCGAATTAATTTTCAATATAATTAATGAATTATCAACGGCAATTAGATGCGAAAAATTCGATAGAGATCGCGAATTCCGGGAAACGAGATTTCGATCTTCTGTGGAGCCAAATGTTTGCGACCGAATGAGATCACGCTCGAGTTGTAAATGAAAAATAACAGATACTGAGTAAAACTCGTGGTGTTTAACATTTGAATTCCTGAATCAAAGGAAATCAAACTGGCTTAAATTAAAACAAGATATGCTATCAAAGCGGATGTGATACACTTGAATTTGCAGTATTCTCTTCGTACTAATAATTCATAATTCGTACTAAGCTTCTTTAAAATTAAAGCTTAGGCTGAAAATAAGATATTCCATGGATTCAATATAAGAGATTTGCTCAAGAAAGCATAAGACAATTTTGATCTTTTCCCTGCATACCTAGATCGAAAATGAGACCTATCAAATCTAAAATTAAGAAAGGACCAAGACTTACAATTGGGAAAAACTATATTCATTGAATTTATCTTGCCACTTTTAGACCTATCCCATAGGTGTCCAGCTGAATCAAAATTTTGTACATTTGATACAACACAAATGAATGAAAATTGACCCAACATCGCATCTATGGCTTATTCTAGACAAGATATCTGCTAATGTGAAAACTAAATCAATTAAATATTTGAAACGAACAACCTCAGTTTTTTTTGGAGTTTTAGGCTCTGATCGAGCTGTCCCTTAATATTTTAGATATTTTCGAGCAAAATTAAGGAAAATATTAATATTATATCCGATTTAAGCGGTGAAATTGCGAACGAATCCGAAACGGAGAATCTGCAAGCGACGCACGCGTCAATGTCAACAAAACGATAATCAACGGCCAGAAACAATGGGCCAATAGAAAAATGGACGCGACCAGATTGCAAAATTGAAACGACAATAAAACAAATAGACCAGAAAAACGCGTAGGATGCTCCACGAAAAAAGGAAAGGACGTCAAAAGCAGATAATGTGGGGGGGAATACGATCGAACTTTGAATAGACGTCAATAAAACGTTTTCCCACAGTTTGTAATCGGTTGAACTTCAAATCCTCTCTCAACTCTCCGTGTTTGTACAGAGAGTCGATCTAGTAAAATAAACTCAGCTGTTGTGCGATAACGAACAATAAACACTCGGTTCCTTTTCGTATAAAGATGGTTGGTGACGTCTGTGAGATTCGGCAGATGATGGAATGGTGAGAGTGTAACTGTTTCGAATCTCCAATGACGCACCTAATGAAATCAATCCTATTGTGTTTCAAATTGGGATAGATTTTTTGACGTGTGTCGAGTCTCCTTATTAGATCGAATTTACAACCCAACGGAAAGGAAAGCTATTATAAATTCAAAGTATGGCCTGTTAAAATTGATTTGGAAGTGAAGCAAACTAACTTGAACAGGTTATAGTTCCAGATCATTGGAAACTAGCAAGTTGGGCAATAATAAATACACACATATTTGCAACAGTTTCTTATTTGGAAAATCGATCTAGTATGAGTTTAGGGATTAGTATCCGATTTTGGATGATAAATACGAATTTAAGCGAAAATGTGACTAACAGTTAATTATTCCCGCGAATTGCGTCCATTTTAAATGATAGTGTTGAGTGGCGTGAGTCGAGCGTGCAATGAAAAAATTGAAACAATTGTACGGACAATTGACACGATGTGCCTGTGTGCTCTTTCTATCGCCAGAAACGAAATGGTATATTGTTGAAGAGGTCAAACTGTTTGTTTTGAAACGCATCAGACGAAACGACACAAAAAATTCAAGAGCGTTTCCAGAATCTAGATAGTACACACAACGTACTCCTTCTATTTCGAGGCTCAAAGTCGAGTCGAACCCACAATCGACAAGATAAAAGATCGGATGACCCGAAGAGTCAACTTTACTACGAAGACAGCGAGCAGATCGAGCGTCACGTTGTACAGCAGCGGAATCTGCCATTGTTCTTCACACTCTGGTTAACTTTAATTTGAATACGCAACAACAACAACAATGACTGAGTTGGAAATAAAACGAAAACGATGGGAGCGAAGCCTAAAAAAAGACAAATAAATCAGTTGGCTCGTTACGCGCTGGCGATCGGTTGACCAAGCGCTCGATCCAGTTCACTTCTCGCGAATAATGAACGTATCCTCGACGAATCGAACGATTTTTTTTCCAATCTCGTTTTTGAATTTCGTTCGACGTCTGTTCTCGATGTGTACGATTTGTTCTACGGGTCGTTCGAGTCCATTAAACGCCGCGTCTACGATCTGGTCTCTCGGCTACTCGTCTTGGGCTGGCTACCGAGACTGCCACTGGACTGTAGTGGTGGTTGTATACTATGAATATGCTTAGTACACTAAACACTCATCATCTAGAAACTATCTATATTACATATATGCTAATGCTCGAAATTTTCAAGCGTATCGAGTTCGGATTATCGAGCGTGCACTGTGTTGTGCTGCGCTTTAAACTCCAAGCCACGCTCCTACTCGAGCATACAATAATTTTTTACGTACATAAGGCGTAAAATCCCGGGTTCGACTTCTGTAGTATCAGTAAACTCCAGTCAAAAATTTGACCGCGGCTCATTTTTAGCGGTTTTTTTATCAATTTTTTTTTTCACACATAGATGGTAATACGAAATATGATAAAATTCCGAATATTATTATTACACATGCGTGTACTGCTAGTTTAGTCTAAAAAAAATAAGATTTTATATCAAATTCCACTGATTTGTACATTTCGACAATAAAACCTTCATTCTTTCTCGTGCTTTATTTTTCGTGCCTAATGTGCTTGTAAAAAGGTTATCCCTTATTCAACGGATAAGATTGGCCTAAAAATTTTAGAGTCTGTCTCAAATCGATCTTTCAGATACAGCCTTTCTCTGCGGCTCGAACGCTGCATAAACGAGTCGGAACTGTACCGATACCTCCGTATAATACACATACACATTTTCGTGAACGGCTGTCCAGTAAAAGTTGACCGGTTTTGAAGCGCTTGAGGTTTTTGAACCGCACAATACTACATATAGCACCACTACGAGACACTCGAGCCATTTCCGTTGCTCTCTCGTTCCTTTGAATGTCTGCGAACGATCCACGAAACGTAAAGATCTCGGTGGATGACTTTTTTTTCTATCCAAAACCAAAAGGCTAGTTGGAATTTCGAAAGGAGTTACAATGGTGTATGTGGTCGCTAATTCGATTGTGGGTTTTCCCAATTTGCGGTTTTCTTGTTTGGGCTGCGGTGGAATTTAAGGAAAAGTGGTCGTGTGTGCGATTTTCGTCGAATATTATGACGGGTCTGAATCGTAAAAAAAAATGGTATTTGCGGAAGTCGATAAGTGTAAATTTATCATAAGTATGATGAAAGTTATGAATTTGATATTTATAATTTTAATAGTTGATGCTTACCTAATTTACACTAGTACAATTAGGACGACCTATTTACGAACCGGTTGCATTTCGATTGTGTAAATTTTGCGAAATAATCGCGATGAGTAAATAAAGATACAACGATTTATTTTTCGAAATGAATGAACACTTTATCATGAACCTCGATTAGAGTTTAAATGGAAAAATAACGATTATCTATTACCAAAACAGTCATACTACAATTCATTACTGTAAAACTAATAATAAACACGATTCACAAACGGTTTAAATCGCAATCAAATTATATGACACATGAATGAACTATCAAATGAAAATTCAACATTACAAATTATTCAAATAAATATCTACAGCGTAAAATTTACAAACAATTACTAAACGTTCACAGAATTCTTCATGTGATCATACTGCATATTTTGATGTAGATTAATTGTTTAAATGTAGAAAAAGATATGCAGAAGGCATCCGGAATCAAAACGGCACGATTCCATATAAAAACGTTCGTTCTAAGAACGCGTCGTTTACGAGCCATTCTATAATTGCATCACTATAAAAAAATGTTTTTAAATTAAATAATTTTTGAAAATAAATATGATTACAAAAATATTTTAATTAATATTCAAAAATTATCGATAGAGAATTGTACGATGGTTAAATTGTGCATGGATGAATTGTCGCGAAATTAGATCCTATGACATTTCGTTCAATGTAAATTCGTCCAAAGTATTTTTTTCACAAAATATATTTTTTCGACGACAATGCATTTTTCAAATATTATTAAAAACTAACATAAAATTACACAAGGGCTAATTTTTGGCAAGGATCTTGATATTATACACAGTTTATTACCCATTCTGATAAGTAGAGCATAATCGAAAAGGATTTACTATTGCATCGAATTTTAACGAATATGGCTACTACCTGGTACTGCTCGAGTCGAATTTGTTATATTTGAATAAGAGCAGCTCTGCGTCGTTGTTAGTGATAGTCCAAAATACTAGAGAGCTCGAAACACAATAGCTAGAAAAAACAAATCTTCCAAATCTTTGATTTTCAGGAAAAATCTAGCATCAGAAGCGTACACACCCAACAGTTCGCGATTGAATGAGCATCCCAAACGCGATCAGCACTGGCGCGGAGCACACCTCGAAGCTTCCTAGGCATTCCACGGTAGCCATTCCAAGTTCACGACTCTCAACCATGGCCAGTGGTTAAGTGTACGGTCGTAGTATTATAGCAGCCGTTGCCTTGGCCGTCGCCGGGCAAACAATTACGTCAGCGGGCACTCTACAGTGCTTATTTTATACTTTATGTGGAGGTGCGCGTGCATCGGAATCGGCATCAGGGTCTTTGACACCGGACTGTCCAAGAAAAAAATGGTATCGCGCACACCGCATCTGCCAATCGGCGAGACAATTGGCCGAAGAGCAGAGCAGACGGACGCTGATTGCCGATGCGCGTCCAAGAATATTAATGTTGGACGACGTTTGCGTTGTGGAGGTTGGAGTTGCGTTGCACATTGCTGCAATGTTGAGGGATTTTGATGGTTGGAGCAAACAGAGAAGTCACTGCGAAAATTGTGCCGCATGTTTGTGCAATGCGGTTGGAGTTGCGTTCCACATTACTGCAATGTTGAGGGAATGGATTTTGACGTTTGGAGCAGTCACTGCAAAAATTGTGCCGCACATTTGTGCAATGCAGTTGGCAATTGCAATGACAATGTCGTGTGCGATGGATTTGTACATATTATGTTTCAAATGAAGATTGAGTCCAGATCATCTTTTATGACAGGAATTTTAGTTCTTTTCTGTTATTCATTGTCAGAATTAAATTTAATGGTCAATTTTAGAATAAGTTGAGTGACAAAGATGGATATATAAAATTTAAAAGTTAATGATTAATTATCTGATAGTAAGAAATTATTTTACGAAATCGATAGTGCTACACTCATTTTTTGTGAAAATGGCAGTGTTAATTTTAATTGTATTACTGGTGCAAAATTATATTAAGTAATAGATGATGGTCATTGCTCCAATGCCCACACATAATCAGCCAATGACTGTGGATGATAAGTTAATTGCCAGCTTTAGATTAAATATGAATATGATCTACATACTTCATATCATTCTGAAGATATAGAAAATATTAAATATCAGCATTGAGTTACTAACACAGCTATCTGATAAAAGTTAGTTAAAATTTCAGAACTTGTATGTTATTCAGTCAGCAAGACATTCAATCTAAAATTTTAAGACTTATCTCAAAAACCTCATCAATAGTAGAACAAAAATATGGGCATGGATACAATGTAAATCTACTTTCAATCAAATAATACTATAAAGCTCACTTAACTTAAAGCGTATCATTAATTAACAAACCTTGTTTATACACAAGACCAATTAATAATGACCTCAGCGCGATTCTGACAAATGCGTTATCGCGAATAAAATTCCGATCTAAATTTCGCACAAAGACGTACCGTTCAGAAGACTAATAACGCATCCAAGAACAATATTATCGAATGTCAGATCGAAGTCTGCGAATGCTCAAAACTATGCACAGCCAGACTCTGATAAATAGATCTAGCATAGTTCGATATCGAGACTAGATTCAATCCGCTCATTTCGAGGAATTTATTGCATCCGAGAGCAATGCGATCGAATATATTGCAGAAATCTAACTTGAGATTGAATCGTGTTAATTGTTAATGCAGTACAATGCGTTTCGAAGAATATTGCAAAACGATTCCAGTTTCGAACTTGACACTCGTATTGCAGCTGGGTAAACGATTGAAATTAACAACTCAATTAAAAATAGACAATGTTGCATCTTATACAGAATGAGTGATATTCAATGAGATAGAATTTCAATTGTTCAATGAGAATTTATGCAATTTGAAATTAAGTAATACAATTAATCAATAAATGACGGGAAATTAAAATGCGAATTAAATGAAAAGTTTCAAAAACAGAAAATTTTCGAATGGAAAACCCAATATTCATTCACATTATAGAATATTCAGTCATATTGAGAGATAACTGTACTACACTCAATTATACATCGACTAGTCAATTTGCCACCCACACTCTTAAGAAATTCAATTAAGATAAACACACCCGAAGTAAATTTCTCATTATCTGGTCTCGTTTCTTTTTTCGTTCTTTTTCCTTTAATTGGTTTCGATGCATTTTCGAAACTTTGAAACGGTTCGCTGAACAAACTCGAGTCTTATACGAATTCTATTTATCGACCGAGCGATAAGGAAATGTTGAAACAATTATAAAACGAATGAGCGGTGAAATTTTCTCATTATTGTCCGAGTTGAGTAACGCTGAAACGGAAAATCTCAGAAATTATTAATTGCTGTTTCATAAAATGTATTAAAAAAAATAATAGACTTGAAAAAAAACCAGACACGCGCCACCAATTGAACTGCACTCAGAAGTCATTTCAATCAAAGTGAGTAAAAAATTGAAGATTTGTACAACTCTACAGATTGGTATTTCATATGTTTATTAAATATTCAAATCGATGTATAAAAAATATCTAAAAATCCCATTTGAATCGTACTTATTGTGTAATTATCGCGTCAACGTAAAACGCATAGTGAGTACTCGTGCAGAACAATGATTGCGATTAACACTGTGCATTTTTATATGTACATAAGGTGCGTTCGCGTAAAGAACGAACGTACGCAGCCGTGCGATTTATTATAATCGACATTAATGGCAAACTAGTTAAATACAGTGTATATTATAATATTTTAATTGCGAAAATGCATATCAATAACCAAAATCAACCGAGTGAAACATTTGTTTTTTCAATAAACTTTATGGAAATATGAAAAAAGTATAATACATAGTTAAGTCATTATAATGAAAATATAAGTTGAACATTGAAAAAATGCTCATACACAGTTTACGCATGATGTGGACTTGCTATTACATAGGTAAATCGAGAAATCATCTGGTGTTTCAAATCGAATTTAAAATTCATCCAGGAAAAAAATCTATAAATTTATTTTTTTCACAGAACGAATCATAAATGTGATAAATTATAAAATTCAATAAAAATAATGAATTCAAATCAAGACCCACTGGTGGGTGGCTGACGATAAAAATTCATTCAATTTCGTTCCAAATTCATTTTCCAATCAACCAGAGACCTAACATATCCTAACTTAAGCTAAATCTAAACCAAAATCAACATTTCCAATCGTTCCAAGCACAATATCTCGCTGCTATTGACCCGAAACATCACAATTTCGACCAAAATACACACATTATGGCGTATTACAACGCGGACGTTGCAAGTGCGATATTGTTAAGTTCGCAATGTTGTAAAATGTAAAACTGGCGAGTGGGCAGAGGCAGCGTAGCGTGGCTATTTTTATTTGCGATCAGAACGCGATTCGTGGGCAGCCACGATGAGTAACACACTCCACTATTATGTGTGTTTTAATGGCACAACATGCACTGTTTTGAGTGTATCGCTCCTTGGCGATAATCGTAATCTTAATTGGGAGGAAGGATTTTGGAGCGTTTGAAAAATCGGGTGATAATTATGTTTTAGTCATGTGAAATTACCTTCATTGGTTTCCACATTATATTGATATTGAATCAAGTTTGGCTCACTCAGATTCAATTCATAATTCGATAGAGTCGAGAATCTAAAGGAGAGTCAATAACTCGAGTCAACGACAAGACGTTTTCATAATGTGGACAATTCATTGTAATGTATATTATTATTAACGTATATTATTTTATTAAATGTTGTTGCGACAGTTATGTGAAAGTACCTTAAGAATGTTTATGCACAGTGTTTGTTAATCTTATAAGCCGATTTTACCTGAGGATTTATTCTCATGAAAATACATGTTTTTAATTTAAATTAAAATACTTCCATTTCAAATCAATTATTTGTAAATACATTTCAGGAAATGATACAATGAGGGTTCAATCAGTTTTCTATCAAAATACATTCATTTTGAAATTGAAAACGTTTTCAATTGCAACTAGTGCAAATGAATCGGAGATTAAATCGAATGCGTTATGTCATATCTTCGATTCATTCGATCAAACACGACATAAATTGAATTACATTGTGAAAATTGAAATCGATTCCAATCTAAGATTTCTATTCCTATTAGTATCAGCAAATAAATTTCGATCCTTAAATGATTTATTCGATATAAAGGCACATTTACAAGGTAAAGTGTGTCATAGGAATAATTCTATTTGAATTAGCAAATTGCACAACGATGCACCCGACTTGTTGATATCTAATTTCGAATATCGATTCATCTGACGATATGTTGATTTTGACACACATCCATTCACGATTCGAAATTCGATTCATCAAGATTCAAGTATGAATAAAATATTGATTGATAAAGTGAACTTTTGAAATGCAGTAGACGCGCTTAAAACGAGATAAATCTGTTATCATATTGATTAAGCTAGGTTTTCTATCGAATAAGAAATCAATTTCGTGATATTTTGTGGATAATTAGAGCACACAATAGACTTTACATATGAATCTTATTGAAAAAAATGATACTCCATGAGCAATATTAAGTGGACCAAAATGCGTTGTCGTATCAACTTTTATATATCAGATTTTCCAATAAAATGAATTATACGAATAGAAGCACCCACCTTGAACCAACACAAAAGGACAGTGCCTTTTGAAGTGCACCGCGACTTATTGAAAAAAAGGGACAATATTAAAATACAATACAGAAATCATTGAGCGTAGTAACGATTGTTGTACGAGAGTTGCGTCAATAACAATACAATTAAATTAAAAATAAACTGAATACATAAAAAAAACCTGACAACGGCGATAATAGCGCACGTTGAACATTGTATGTAAATTCATCGGCCAGGTTGAAGCCGACATTTGTAGTATTGTGTTGTATTTGTATTGTGTTTGTATCGTATCGAAAGTGCATTTGAATTACGACGTGAAATATCGAAAATGTGCACACAATATTACTAAATTGCGATTGCAAAAATTTTAGCCATATTGAAATGCCTGTTCCGGTACGCTGAGTTTTTCATTGATTTTTCAGCGAATGGAGTTTGGAATTTTTCAAAAAAAGTATTAAAATTGATTCAACTCCAAGTGAAATACTTGTGAATATTTTTTTTATAATTGTTCTGTCAGCACTCGGGTCAAAAATACGATTAGGTTGGATTAAATTAAACATACATAATTTACGAATATATTTTCATATAAGATTAGATAATGACACGTCAAGTTAAGATGATGTACAGGCAAATTTATCTCACTCAATTAGCGAATTCATGAATTCATAAACGATAACCGATTAACTGCAACTCAAGAGAAAAGTATTTATAAAATCATTAATGCAAAGTAAAATTTTCCGATTTTTCCTGCAAATTTTCCGGATACGATATTATAAAAAAAATCATTAAAACATCCTAAACATATAATCCACAATAAATATGAAAAGGCACCGAGCAACAGCTGACCCATTAAGATAAAGCGGTCGGTTTGTTTTCGCGACGGTTAATTATTAATTTATTTATTTAAACAATAATAATATAATACACATATAATACGGCATCGCCATTATGCTTAATGGATGTATTAGGTTGAATTACGGTTGTCATTGAACCGTCTGTGTCGAAGATAACAATGTGTATTATTTATCGATGCAAATTATTTCACAGTTTGTGATGGCGTGCGCTTCGAAACAACGATCGTCGTAAATGAGATGATTTTGTTTTTTTATCAGTTTCGTTTCAAAATAAACTTTAATATTCTTTATAATTTGTTAAAATTGAAAAAAATGTTATACAAAATGTATGTCAAAACATAAAAGTTAATCTGATACATTGAAAAAAAAACATATTAAAGATAAGCATTCATATTCAATTTGAGTTTGAAATGAAAACAAAAAAATCTACTATGAACGTAAGTTGAATTAAGTCAAAACATATTGGTTCATTTAATACGAACATAGATTTGAGTTTTCTTTAATTAAAAGCAAAAAGCGGAAGCACACCGGTCTGAGACGTCATAAAAGGAAGAAATAAAAGCAACCACATAGAGCCGTCGCATTCGCACACATAGAATTGAATAGTTATTCATCTCTTTCTTTTATGACGTCTGAGAAGTTCTCAGACCGGTGTGTTTCCGCCTTAACACTACTAAGGTGACAGATACAAAACCTACTAATTGTAAGAGCACCAGTTGTGATACGTCAACACATATGGATATTGTTATATATATTTTTTTAACGAAAAGCACTACTGACGTATCTTCGAAACGAGAGACATTGACGTGAAGTCATCGCCATTGTTTCAAATTCAAAACTACACACACACGATATTGTGGCATGTAAAAGCTATGACCCGAAACCCGATCGCTCTAATTACGTTGACATTTAACTGATATCTGCTCGTTTATGATAGAAAACGAAACGATCCTTGGACGTCTGAAAAGAAAATGTTATCGACGTGTGTGTGTCGTGTTATGAAACTGTTTTCGGAAAAACTTAACCTTTCGACGGTTAAGGACGAATTTCGCTTTTGTTCAAATATCTGTAATTTATAAAATCTTAATTAATTAATTCTTAATCTTAAAACATTATAATTTTAAGCTTCAACTGTTCCAAGTTAAAAAAAATAGTAAGAAACTTTTAGGGCCTATCTTTTCACCTCTGGTTTGAAATTAAAATGAATTTAAACTACACGCATTCCCACTAACTATGAGCTATCAAAACAGCCTCTGAAAGAAACAGACATACTACAGTCCATACAACAATTTGTACACCCATCTCTTTCTTCCAGATTTTGACAGCTCATGGTTGAAAGGAGCGCATGTAGTTTAAATTCGTTTTACTCTCAAACCAGAGGTGAAACGACAGGCAATTTTGAAGTGTTCCAAGTTAAAA
This sequence comes from Cheumatopsyche charites, assembly GCA_024721215.1. Taxonomy (NCBI): domain Eukaryota; kingdom Metazoa; phylum Arthropoda; class Insecta; order Trichoptera; family Hydropsychidae; genus Cheumatopsyche; species Cheumatopsyche charites. The sequence continues at coordinate 834,444 of CM045579.1, forward strand.
AAACTTCTAGATATGAATCGTTCGATTCTCAACATCGATTAGGCAACCCGAATTCGTCTGACTACGATTATTAATCAGAAATTTATAGCTAAGAACCGTTTGTCACACCATTTTTCGATTCTGGACGGCCCTGTACACCCACACAACCTAAAATCACACTCGAATAGAAATCGATCAACTTTCAAACGACCCACGATTGCTAAACACCTCTCGACCGAATTCAAAATAATACAGAGATGTAGTGCTAGGGAGAACGCTCGTCTTTCCAACCGAGCTAGAAATCATTTCCACCGCCGATTCCGATGAAAATTTGTAGAAATGTAGCGTAAGTGTAAACTTGACTTTTGACTTTTGAGTCGACTTTCTTCGGTCGTGAATGTCAATAAATGGAATATATATGTATATAATTGAATGCGAGTTGAGAGTTTTCGAGATAAGAGCAGTGCGAATCCGGACATTTAACGCTGAAAAGTGAAAACATACCGGTGCCAGGCACCACCTCCTTATCAGGTTGCGCAACCTTCTTCCAACCGGCTCTTTCCGATGCTAAATGTCTTTATGGCACCATTCGACCATACATCAAATTCTAGAATTAGAATCTTGACTGGAATACACTATAGACTGTGGAAACTTTCAGAATTGCTCTAAGTATATGACCAATATATTAAAAATTGATCTGCAGTGACTGAAAAACTATTAAGAGTTGCGCAACACTCTTCCAACCGGGTCTTTATGGCACCAATCGACCATACATCAAATTCTAGAGTTAGAATCTTGACTGGATTAGACTATAGACTGTGAAATGATTTTTAATATATGACAAATATATTAAAAATTGATCTGCAGTGACTGAAAAACTATTGAGAGTTGCGCAACTTTTTCACAAACGACTCGTTTCTATGCTAAATGTCTTCATGATACCTACTATTCGACAGTAGATCAAATTCTAGAATTAGAACTTTCAGAATTGCTGTTAAGTATTCGACAAATCATACTGAACTTTGATCTGCAATGACTGAATTTTTTTATTTATTTTTATGTCTATATTTATGATGCGTTTCTACAATTTTTAGTCGAAATCGACAAGTTTGAATTTAAGGCTTTTTATATGTTTTAATAAATACATATTATTTAAAGAATGTTTATGTTTATGGGTGTGGCATTCAAGATTAAATTTTAGTATCTAATCTAGAATAAATATTCCGCATTAATTTTACATAAAAAAAAATGATACGATACAGACTTTAATCGTAAAATACAATGTTTTCCCATTTCTAAGTTTAATATTATTTCCATTTATGAAATATAAAAATTGATATTCAATTTAAATAATAAATTAAATTTAAAATTATAAATATTTAAATGCATTTTGAAATAATAATTAAAAAAACATACATTGTAAATTTGCATACATATCTAAAAATAATAGGTAGACACATCACAAACATTTTTAAAATTTGATTGAAAATTAAAACCTCACGATCGAATATGAAAAGCATATTGTTCTGTTATCGACAATCAGCTGTTTATCCGATCTTATCAGCTCCATTGAAAATTATACATACATACGGTCATTTTTATCGCAATGTCAACATTTTTTCCGACGGTATTTTCATACAAATATATTTTTTGTACATAAATTGCATTAAATTATCGCAATGCAATTATCAATCGACCTTCGATTCGATTTATTTTCGGTTATCGAATGCCGGAAATTCAACTTGAATTCGCAATGTGGTCGTATAATCGATTCATTACACTCTATTGATTTTCATTCATGAAAAAAAAATCGGTAGTTATTGGTATATCTCGTTATATATCAATATGAAAGAAAAATCATGAATTAGACATTATTTTCAATGAGAATTGTATGAAATTATCTCAACACTACTATAGTTATTAGCATGCTTCAATCACATAATCTTACATATACATTGATTAAGTTAATTAAATACCTATTAAACTTTTTATTCGATTGTATTTTGAGCTATGAATGAACTTTGAACGCAATTTTGAATCATTTGAATAAATCTTAAATTTGATTGTATTTTTAATTTTAGTGTTATGTTTTTTGTTTTCAATGAAAATTTCGCTTATGAACTGAAAAGTTGCTAAGAGGCGATTTGAATTTCGAATTTTTCGAGAGTCGATTCACCGTTAGACTTTTTGTATGTATTTTCAGGCGAAAGTTACGCAAAGCTGAAAAACAAATTCGAAATTTTAATAAGGCTATATGCGAACATCGAACACATAAACAATTTTAAAATTCAACTCTGCACATTTGCCTATCTGATTTGGCGAAACCGATAAATAAATGCAACATCGGATTTATCCATTCGAAGAAACTACACATCTGAAAAAATATTTTTCAGCAACAAATATATTTTGTGGAAAAAAAATTTTTTTATCCATTTATACCCGACTTTTTTGCATTTCAAATATTTTTTTTATCAATTATTAACTAATGGCAACAATGTATCTGCAACTTTACTTGAAAAAAATATATTATATTTATAATTTAGTAATCATTCCGTAACTTTACATTATATTAGATGTAAAGGTACGTACAGACAAAATAAATAAACTTTCTCTTTTTTCGATTATTGAGATTATCTCAAAACGCTACCGGTTTTACGCAATATTACACATTCACAGGCCAATTCGATTAAGTCTATTTTTCTAAAAAAAAAGAATTGGATTTGATCAGTTATGGCCATGAATTTGTAAATATGTAGATATTTTGTGTAAATGTAAGTTTTTTTTTTAAGCAAATAACAGGCGTTCGAATGGAAAGATTTATCGTGTATTGATTCGAATTCGATTCACGTTCGCGCAAATGAATTGAAATTTCGTAGTTGTGCAAATATTGTATGATTCGGTCGTTTTTTCAGTGTTTTCAGCAAATTGAATAAATCGCCGTCTTTTTATAGGCTTTTTTCTGTGTCGAAACGAATTAATGTTTCGTAATATTCTTCGCTGTGAATATTTTTACATTGAGTTAATTCGTATTGAAATATTCGAGGCAATTATGAAATTTTCGATGTTTTCATTGAATAATAACGTTTACCGTATAAAAATATTTGTACAATTATGCGATATTTTTACATAATAATCAGTAAAAATTTACACAAGTTATTAATTCGTTTTTTTTACACGTCTATTGTTTTAATATTCAATATATTTCAAGATGTAAAAAAATATCAAATCAAAGCTTCTAAAGATGAATATGAAATAAAAAAATCGTATTTAAAAAGTACAATGTATTGTTTGATTTGAAATTATGTAATACAGCCCAATTTGTGATAAAATTCAAATATGCCGTGCAAATCAAATTAAACACATCTAGCACTAATCGTAAAATGTCGGATTTGATTCACAAAAAGTTGAATTTGATATGCAATCGAATGGATTACAAAATAAGACATTATACAATTCAAATTAAACTGTATTCATTGATGATTCGATGCTTATGCATTCAATTTGATTTGCAAAAAGTTTCATTTGAAATGTATAATAAAATTGCACTTGTGTAACATCGAATACAAAATGCATCCAACTAAACACGTTACACATACGAAAAAAAAGTCGAATTTGAAATGCAAAAATAAAAACGAACACAAACAAACAAACACATACTAACACTTCCATACAAACTCACGCAACACACACACACACACACACACGCGCGCGTGAAAAGCGTGGGTGTGCGTGTGAAGAAAGATTTTCGCACACACACAGAGACAGAGACGGAGAGATAGATACGCTCGCGGGCGGAAAGAGAGACGCTTGCGAGCGGTACTCACGTTGAGGAGGAAGGCCGGGGACAGTTGGGGCATCTGATCGGGGGGCGGAGGCGCTGGGGGGCCGAGCCCTCACACCGACCGCACTGACACGCGCGCGCGACGCGACACGTGCTCACGCCGCGGACGACGAGCGCGTACTGAGCGCCGAGCGGAGATTCGCCGCGCTCCTCGCCCGCCTCCCCCTCTCACTCCTCCTCCTCCTCTTTACGGGAAGGGGGAGCGCGAGGTGTGGGGAGGAGGGGGAGTAGCGTACGTGCGGGCAGGGGCGGCTCGTTTTCAGTTTTTTTTTATTATTGCTAATTGGTAAACTACTAATACTACTGTGAAATTAAAGCTGATTATCTTTCACTCATTCTCAATCTACTATTGCCTCCCTTATACTGAAAAATTTCAGAGTGTCATCCGAACATACAATCAGTGAGACAAATGAATGATATAATTGTACAGTTAGACTTCCAACTTTAGAAATACTCTTATCTAATTATCACTATAAAGCTCAATAGTTCTATTATTCTTCAAAGTTGGGAGATAAACAGAAACACAATGCCAACATTTTAGATTTTGATTTAGTGAATGAAATATTGATCGATTGTTAAATATGTACAATAGTAGCATCATATTTATATTTAGCAGCAAAGTACGTACAACCGACTTGCAAAACCATTATCATCTTATCACCGTAATCTTTTTACACTTGAATCTTTATCATATAATATATTTATCAATGAAACGAGTTTTTTCCAGAACAACAAATGAAATTTCTCGAAAAGATATAGGTACATACACACACATACCTGAAATATAATTCTGAAAGATTAATTGAATACAGATTAGATCCATATCACAATAACTCAATAAATAAGAGTATTTTTTATTTTTGGAATACAAAGAAAACATTTAGATCGATGGATTAGATGTTAAAACAAATGCATTTTCCCAAAAAAATCCTTTATAAACGCCAATCGTATGCGTCACCCTTAACAAATGCATCACAAATATAATTATTTCAACTTATTTTCTAAACACATCGAAATAATTTGAATATATCTAACACTATGCAAAATATTATATCGAATATATAAAGTAATGGGTGCTGATTTAATGTGAGATTTACCCCATATTTTAAAATCTACAACAAAATGGAAAAATCCACTAGAATTATCAGATTTACGACAATACGGCAGAAATCTAGTTTTTTTTTTTCACATTTTACAGCCCCAATTATAAATTTTATAATTTATAGATCCACCTAATATATTTAATATTCATAATATGAATATTTGATTGGATTATTTAACCAAATAAAAATCATTTGAGCTGATACATTTTTCTGTATATATCGATGTTACTTGTATACCGTTTATAGATTCGCCTAAATCAAATATTTTTAATATACTAGCATTCGCATGCATTTTCAGACACTCAAATACGAAATATATAAATATTTATAATTGTGCAAAAAATTAATTCGAATATAAAAATAAGAATTGGCGCGCAGCCACTGTTTACGCGCGGCCTTCACGGGTTACTACAGCCATCAGGTGTACACACGCTGGCGGAAAACTTTTTTAGCGGTCGAGGGTGCGGGCGCCATTCAAACGCTCTCTCTCTCGCTAATAACACAACAATGCGATCCAAATCTGCATTCTTCCATCCACCAGGATGGCCACGAGCTGATGATGGACTCGGAGAACTCAAAATTCGTCAAAACCGAACGAGCGCTCGTATATTCGTCTCGCGGCCAGACGTCTCCTGTACTAATAAATGCATACCTGTTCGGTCGAGATCAGGGTTGTCACTTATTTTTATTGATAATTTAATGATCGGTATTTTGATTAATTTTTTTTCCGGTATTTTAATCGAATTTATTAATCGTGTTAACTTTCGATTAGTATATCGACTTTTGATCGTCATTTTATTGTCGAAATTTAAAATTTAAGTGTGGCAAACACAAAAAATTATCATTTTAAATATAAACTGTAGATATTTCATTGATGGTTTTGAAATTATCGATTATTTCATAAATTTGATTATCTATATCCATGAATAAAACTATTTCAATTCAGTATTGCTTTGATTGATTTGTAGTACAAACTGTTTATTCAGCGTATGTATAATAAATATGTTAGTTTATTCAGTCGATTAGATTATTGAAGGATTATAGTTTAGTCTGAATGCTTATTATTTTAATTTACGAAGATTGCCATATTTACAAATTTTGAAGTCCATGAAGATTATTCAAACACTATTACTCATAGCGTCTCATATGTTGTGCACATGGAAAAATCACATCTATTTATTTTTTTTCCGCTGAAATGTTTCATTATGAAAAAATTCGACATATTTATATCTTAACACCCACGTGTTGAACATATTTTGATATTTAACGTTTCTGATTTCTATATGAAATGATTCGTAGAAACTTTTCACTCCTTATGCTATCAATAATAACGCTGAAATGTCGCTTCAATATTGAAAACGTATTAAAAACTCGTTTTAATTTTAATGTTTTTTAGCATCTAAAACCACCGGAACTACTAAAAGATGAGAGACTTAAGTCTTCCTCTTACTTAAGTGTGTCCCTCATCCGTTTCGTTCCGCTCGCAAGTGGACAATACGCTTTATCCAATACATTTTCTGATTCATGACAGAAACCATTACCAGAAAAAAAGCTATCAAATTCCCAATAGCCTCTAATTGAAATGCTATGCAATATAATAAATGTCGGCGTCTCTTTCGACGCCTATAAATAAACCTAGGACATTGACCACAGCACGCCGGCAACTGGCGACTACCGATTTTCACGTAACAATGAGCACCATACGACTTTAAAAAGCCAAGGGACACAAGTGACTTTGCGGTGATATCGCTCAAAGTTGAGCATGTATTAGGAGGTCGAGTATTTGTTGAAATATCTCACAATCAGCACACGTTTCGAATTCGTTTATATACGAATATAGAAGCGATTCTTTTACTTAACTCGATGCAAAATGGCACTTGTGCCCTTTGACTTTTTCAGTCGTAATGTGTACTTATTTATTTATCTATTTATTTATTTATTTGCTTTGTTCAAGTACGCGTGGGAGTCCATTTACGATTTTCGACGCTTTGAATTTCCGCCCAATCTCTGAAAAACAAATAAACGCGAAGAAGTGTAAAGAAAAGAGAGATTTGTTTTGTTACATATTAAAATAAAAGACAGTGTTGATAATCCTGTATTATCAGAGGTTTTCAAACTTTCATTTTGTCATAGATCATTTCGTAAATTCAGATATTTTAATGGGATATTCAGACCGCAGCCTAAATTTTTTTCAGTTATCAGAAATTGTCATGAAAATGAATATTCAAGCCAAAATTTTATTGAAATGTTTGATCTATGCATAGTTATTATAATTCACATAATCATTAATTAATTATTTGATTGGGTAGTTAATGCAATAGTTGTACTTAAAAAAACTAGCGCCTCAGGCAGAAATTTATTGAATAATTAAAAATAATCTCAAAAATAAATAAAGAAGCCACTTAAAACTACTCGTTTGAATCGTGTTATGCAGATTTTCAGTGGAATTTTAATTGCTTTGATTTATTGAATCGAAAATTGTTTATGTTATAAACAATATTTTGGCCACTTTGCAAATATGCATTGACAGAAGAGGTGTTGATGCGACAAAAATAATTTTGACGCTTTTCACTCTCGACAAATTTAATGGATACCCCATTAACTTCGTCTTGTTTCAGATCTGAATTAATCTGCGGTATTATTTTCATGGACCTTGTTTTAGATTTAATTTACATACAGAAAATCTTCGTGATTTCAAAATCTTAAAAATGAAACTATTATCTTTGACCTGGCAATTTAATATTTTCATATCTGGATCATATCAATATCTGAAATCTTCATGTTCTAAGTTCATAAATGTGAATCCAGTTACATTGCAAAAAGAGCTTCGCCTTTCGTACAACTCGCTGTTCATATTATCTTTTGGAACAGATAGCGGGATTCTACCGAAATCATTCAAAGACCAAAATTTAGATCAGAGCCAATATTTTCCATTTCAAATTAAGCAAATTTTGTGCCGGAGGCGTAACAGTGAAGATCGCCAGGTATGCTGCGGACGATGCCCAGACCGTCTATTTCTGTGCTATGAATGAATTCCCCGTTTGCTCCTCATACTCGTGTGGAAAAACGACAAAAATAACATTCTTCTAGTGAAATAAATTCAAAATACAAAAAAAAAAAGAAACGCTAAAACGAAACGCCTGTTTGTACTACACGAAAATGTCGCGCGTTTCGTGTATTTTCAGCCATTTTTTTCCCGAGCGTCTATTTTTTCAGCCGATGGAAAATTTTGTTACGTTCGTGCCTAGGGATGAACAAATCGATGGATACACGTGTAATCTAAGTATCTTATATGAAATTAAAAGATAATAATAAATTTTCTATTCAAAATAACTGCATGTGGAAACCAAATTGAAAAAAAAAATCAGTATAATTCAAAATCAAACGTAAAACAACGAATACACTATTGATTTCATTTTTGGACCCTTTTCTCAATGAATATGAAATATGTTGCATTTTTCCACAAAATTTTTACTAAATCGAGTATAGTTTCATTTAGTGATAATAATGCATTTGGCACAAATATTGAAAATGATTTTCATAGAAAAATTGAATTTAATAACATTGCTCTGAAAAGATTTTTATGCAACATTTGTCAAAGTGAACTAAAATCATATTTTATTGTAAACTTTTACTCAAAAATCAACGCAAATTCAATGGAAATTTTCCATAAAAGTCAATTCAAATATCGATATTATACAATATTAACAACCATACTTGATCAAACTTCAAATTATAAAAGAAATTCAATATACATTTATGAAAAAAATGCAATGTTTATCAAATTCATCAAAAGTGTTCAAAGTTCTTCACAATAACTAGAATCTAAAGAATATGGGGAGACTTGTTCCATTTGGGAGACTTGATCCTCCCTTTTGTTTCCTACATTTTTTTTTATCAATATCATTTCAAAAAGCAGTAAGAGCCAAAAAACAAATCGGGGATCAAGTCTCCCCACATACCCCTAACAAACGAATCTCAAAATGAAATCACATCAATACCACAATCAATTTTAAACATATCAACCCTATCTAAACTCCGTCCATATGGAAATAGATCTAGGCACGTCTAGATGAATGGACGTTGTGCACAAATACACCAAGTGCGTCGTCGAAACACTTGGGATACTCGTCATTTCTTTACACAGGAGCAAAACGAGGCGATTTTCGCGGATCGCGAATGAGATGTGGCCGTCTTATTGGTGTGTTGCCATCGCTTCTTGGACGGGATCGGGTGTCGTGTTTGCTTCGAGGTCTATTTTGCATGTGGGACTTAAGTGGGATATCGGTTGGCCCTTTTTTTTATCTCTTATGAAGTCGGCTTTGATGTGGAGATGATGAGATTTAGGTTTAGATCGGTTTGATTTTTTATTGGATTGGATTGTGTTTAATTTTAAATGAGTGGAGATTTAAAGATGTGAAAGTAAAAGTGAAAATATCGATATATTCTAAAATCTTGGAGTGGAGTTTAATGAAATGATAAATGAGTAATTAAATCATAAATTGATTTCCTATCTTATATTTTGTTATAATAATCACCCAAAATTGTTGTCTAATAATGAAAATAACTTCCTATAAATGAAATTAACGCCGGAGGCTACATTTTTTTCATAATTAAATTATATAGAAAATCTTAGGTTATACATATTATGTTAGGATTTTCTTTTATTTTAGAAAAAATTCATGATTTTAGGACTTATCAACTTGTTTAAATTTATTATGATGATTGGAAATCTAATTGTAAGATCTCACAATCAATTCTAACTATTTAAATTAAGGATCACATGGATTTAAATACAGACTATATGGATTCAAATACTGAACATATTTATTTAAAAACTCTTAAATGTACACTTTAAAAACGATGCAGATCATTCACATAAAATACAAATCATTAAGTGGACTATGAAACAACAAAATTAAAAAAGCGCCGCAGGCAAAATTTTTTTCTCGAAAGATCCTTGAATAATCCCAAACTTCTGATATCAAAAATTATCATTTATAAATGAATCAAAATTATAAAAACAACTCAATAATACAAATTCATCAATCCACAACACCAAGTTTTCCCAAAGAACCCGGAAAATTCTGCATCTTCGGCAGCACTGCGATAGAATCTGATCTGATGTCAGTGAATCTGATCTGATGTCAGTGAATCTGATCTGATGTCTGTAATTATGATCGTCTCAGACTACAAACGAGTTGTTCATCGAGGATTCAGTGTACTCGTACATATAATCGTCTCGGCGCAAATAACTCGTCTCAGTTCGTGTTTGTTTTGCATACTCGGACGGCGCGCGCCTAACTCTATTTTCCTGTACTCGTAAGATATATTTGTGCACACGTATATCGGGGGTTCAGTGCCAAAACAAGCCGATACTTGGTTAGAAAATTCTAGAAGTGAAAATTCTTCTATTATTCTGGAAAAACGTAGTCGTTCATTTATGGTCAGTTTAGTTGCAGAATTGTTAAATTGAAAATGTCTATTTTGAATTTCTATTTAGGTTTTATGATTCTAAATTTGTCTCATTATGTTGCTCTATTCTAGTTTTTAGTTTACTTTCTATCCGATAAAATAACATTTTTATTCATCCGAATTCCAAGTCCGAAAATACAGCTCTAACTTTCCCGACATAAACAACGAATTTTCCTACAAATATATTGAATTTTCCGACATTGAGTTTAACTTTCCGACTTGAATTTTCAATTTTTAAACAGAGCAGCTGCAACATTACCACTTTTTATCAATAAAACATAAAAAAAAATATGTTTCACAATAAGTTTATATTGAAACTGGCCTATTATATGGCGCAAATTAATAAACGACGGTATATAAAATAATTGTATTAATCTTCCAAATTTTCTATTATACCTATTTATTTTGATATTTTAACATTTATAGAGGATTGTGGGGAGACTTGATCCGTTCAATTCAAAAGTATTAAAAGTGACACATTATAAAGCTAATTGTAAGCTAAAGTAACGTCGATGAATGTTGTCCACAACTACTAAGGATGACAAATTTTGTCTTGTAAAATCTAGGTATATCTATTACTATATTATGTGCATACTAATTTTTGTCATCTGTGTTAGTAGCTTTCAAAAATAAATAAATAAATAAAATTATTTTCAATATACAGCACCAGGTGAATTCAAAATTTTATTGACTCTATTTTATTATTGATACGATTTTCCGAAAGAGAGTAAGAAGTCAAAAAGAAAAATAAAATCAATTGCCCTCCTCTGTTCCATATACAATTTGAAATTATTCTATAAAAAATTGGCCTGCGGCGTAAATTAATAAACTGTCATAAATTACATGTAAAATCGCCGATTTTGACAGTATTCGACCGGTACACACCGGAGACGAGAAAAACGGTCGACGCAATCACGCATACGACCATTGACGGTCCGTTGACGTTTTGTTTGTTGGCAACGCACGGTGCCAAGTGTCCCCCGCTCGGAAGCGGGCGCCAACCGTCGTTTCCGATTCTGGGAAATATGGCCGGCGTCATTACCTTTCGAGGCCAAAATTTACGTCTGTCGTAATTAATACGGTTATGCTCGCTAATTGATCGGGAAATTCGCTGAATTTTCCGCCCGATTTTCCAACTGATAGGGTTGTAATAATTTTGGCATAAGAATTTTTCTTATGCAGTTTCTAAATTATAGTCTAAAAAAGTCCGAAATCTTTAAGAAAACGTCTGAGACGTTTTAGAAAACATCTGAGACGTCTGAGACGTTTATACGTTTAATAGAAATAAATTGAATAATCGTGTTGATTGATGCGAATGATCAGTTTTATATTATGGAAAATCGTTACGAGTACATTTCTTACAAAGAAAATTGTTGAATTTTGTTTATTGTTTGAAAACTTTTCCAATAGAAACGTGTCGAGATGAAGCCGGTTAATGTTCTCATATAATTCTCATTATTTTAATTGGTTGACTCCACGAGTTTGTGAATACAAAAAAATAATTAAATAACCCCCAAAGAAGTGGTAAAAGATTCGAATGTATCAAAGAAAATTTTCCATTTGTCGACTCGCATTGTTGACAAATTTTGAATACAATTCCATTACAATCGTATTGTGTGAATAAAGTTTTAATTGATTAATTATATAAATTCGACACGCTAAATTTTCCATAACGACTTATGAAATGAACCAAAGGACAATGACCATTTTGGCCCATGAGCGGCCACTAATGATATTGGTATCAAATGAAAGATCTTTTAATTAGCAACAACTTTCACTATGGGCGTATCATCGTGGGGGATGTAGGAAAGGAGATATCAGCCTTTAAAGATAGCGGAATTTGTATGGCGGACGCGCGAAGCTTCTCTAGCGTCACCTACCCATATGCGCTATTTTACGTTCATTATCAACATTTTAACTATTTTTTTTCATTTTTTACGCTGCTTTATTTTACGATTATCAATCATAAGGTTTTCCCCGTGCATTTTGTTCATTCTACGATGTTTTTCAGCAGTAAGACGTAATTTCACTAATGTAAATGTATGTATTTTTAACAAAAAATGTTTTTATTCCTTCGATATTTCATTTCAGCGCTTCAAATAAACTGAAATGTTTCATTGAATTCGATTTTAATAGATCATAAGATGATTTGAATATTAATGAGATAGATAAGATTAGTTATTGTCCCAATATTATTGTATTATCAATATGCAGAAATCATTACTTTGTTTATTATTAAAGACGTAATAACTAATGAATTAAATGTTTTCCTAAGCAACATATAATGTTTCTTTTAATTAAAACTGATACTCTGAAATGAAATATCTAAGAAAAAAACATTTTTGTTAAAAATACATACATTTACATTAGTGAAATTACGTCTTACTGCTGAAAAACATCGTAGAATGAACAAAGTGCACGGGAAAAACCTTATGATTGATAGTCGTAAAATAAAGCAGCGTAAAAAATGAAAAAAAGTAGTTAAAATGTTGATAATGAACGTAAAATAGCGCATATGGGTACATGACGCCCGAGAATCTTCGCGCGTTCGCCATACAAATTCCGCTATCTTTAAAGGCTGATATCTCCTTTCCTACATCCCCCACGATGATACGCCTATAGTAAAAGTTGTTGCTAATTAAAAGATCTTTCATTTGATACCAATATCATTAGTGGCCGCTCATGGGCCAGGCTCCATAGTAATTTGGTCATCCTCCTTTGAAAGTTATGTTATTTTAAATTATCCAACACACTTATCAAATCTAATTTTAATAAGTTAGATAATAACACTTTTCATCAATAAAATTGCCAGATAATACATAGTTTATATATTTTCAAATACTGTGTGTGTTCTGATGAGTTCAAATTATATAGTACTAACAGTAGGCGCATGTGTAAATAATATTGCTTGGAATTAATTGAATTTCGTATTGCCATGGATGTGTTTATTGCCATCTATGTGTGAAATAAAAAAATATCCCACATTTGGACTTAACGCCTTATATACGTTAAACGGTGCAGTTTCGTAATTACGACGCGTAGCTCAGAGCGTAAGGCGGTGGGCCAATAAACTGCACGCGCGGGTTCGAGGCACGGACGTCTGAAAATTTCGAGCATCGTTAGCGTATTTATAATATAGATTATTATGAATATATCAACGCAGTTTTGGAGCGTTACATAGACACACAGACACAGATTAGCTCTATTATATAGTTAGATAAAATGATTCAAAACGACTTCACTTTTCGCAGTCTGAATCAGACCTGAGTTTTCGCATTTCAGCGGCTTAGTAACCATAGGTGATCCTTCGGTTAAGGACGATCAGCGCCCAGACCAATTAAATCGATCGATGCGAATTTAATGCATTCTCAAAAATAGCATCGTCCGAGATGCAAATTAACGGAATAGTATGCACTTAACGAAACATTTGCTCCGTTTAACGACCGCTGAACGGCGAAGCTCAATTGAGAGCGAGGCTCGCGCCTAATGTCCGTCGGCATAATGGTCTCGGCTTTAATTGATCGTCTGAAAATCGATTCGAAAACGTGCTCCCGGATAGTTCAAAAATAACGCCGACACGTTCCAAAATAAACCAGAGGAAGAAAGCGCGCGAAAAATGCCGGTTTTCGAATTTCGCGCGCGATATAAACAAACGCGAACCGCTTCTTCAATAGACTGAGGTGTTTTGATTTTTTTTTCCAGTCTTCTGAAATTTTTGAATTTTCTGTCTAAAGCTTTTATTTGACGACTGAAATGGCCAAGGGGTACAAGTGACTTTGCGGTGATTTCGAGAAAAGCGCATTCAAAGTTGACCATGTACCTATTAGGAGGAGATTGATTGATTTGATGACATACTCGTATCTCGGCGTACGTTCCGAATTCGTTTATATCCTTTTGCCACCAAATAAATGAGCGTGCATAGAAGCGATTCATGATCATAACTCTATTTCGGCAAAAATGTCACTTGTACCCCTTGGCCTTTTCAATCGTCATTTATGATCGAGTTTTAGATCTGATTGTAAAAAGGAGATGAAATGAGAATATGTGAGACGCTATTGATTAAGTACTCGTCTTGTGATTAGTGATAATTTGATTGTAATGATTGATTAGATTAGAATATTCATAGTATACATGTATAATTTTCAGTACTTGTATGTTAATCGAATGCCATTACAGTGCACAACAATTACACATTATTGTCTTCTGAAAGTTTTATATTATACACAATTTTCCAAAAAAGCTTGTGTTTAGGCGAAAAATTGAGATCAAACACAATTTTTTCACTAGGGTTACGAATTCATTTATTTTATCTATTTGAATTATAATATGATATAATTTTTCCACTTCAATAATAATATTTTTCATTTCTAGTTCATTTGTTTATCTGAAATATTTCAAGGAAAACTGTTAAACTAAAATTGAAAAATATTTAACTTGAAATTAGAAGCCTCACCCTACGTTTAGAATTATTTTTCCAGGCTTTTACTCTAGAAAGCGGTAATTTAATTATAATAATGACTTCAGTAAAAATTGGAAAAGCTTCGTTTTCCAAATTTGATTCGACAACCCTTAATTTTACTCAAGAACGTTTTCATTTTACGATGTTTTCTTTTTGCAGATGGTGGTCTAGGCGCGAAAAAGTGGTCTCCTTTTATTTATGACCACAGAACAGTGGTTGTCCTAATTTTAAAAGAAAACATTTAATTATAACCCAATATATAATAGTGCTAATATATCTGTACTGATTTATCTTAATAGTAAAATTGCGAAATTCGACTTAATTTTTCTAAAAAGATTTACATATATAATAACACTGATATACAAATTTCGCCTTTTCTGATGGCCCATCAATAAAAATAAGAAATTATTATAAATTCGACCACGTAGAATCCGATTTTGAAGTCAAAATTTACATGAAACAACTGGTTTACTCACAATTTGAGTTCAAAGTTCGATAAAATTTCAAACTCCATACAAGGTATAATCGAAATTATAAATTTATTTCAAATCTTATTTTCATGAAATTGGTTTCAAACGTTAAAATGATTAATACTAAATCATACAAAAAATAATTTATATATATAACATCGTTTTTGGCTGATTTATGACGAATTTTCATGAAAAAAATCACACATTTTTTAAAAACATTCCTATTAATATATCAATCTTAATTTCCATTTGAAATATATTTCTCGATATTTCAAAAGTGATTAGCTTACATGTTCTATCCTTATTTTTGTACAAATTGCTTTTTTATAAAAGAAATATGTTAATATCTGTGAGCGCACATTTTTCATACAAAATGTATGGGGATATTCTCGACGCGAGCGTTACTCTATTAATCTATACTATTTATTATTTTTTTTCAAAACTTGATTTTATACTACAATTTGAGACTTTTGAGGTTGTTTATTGATGTATTAAGCACAGTTTAATGCTTTCAAACTATTTTATTATCAGCAATTTTTGCAATTTTAAATGTTTTTGTACTATTTTCTTCAAATTCACTTTTAATAATTATTTTCTCAAAAAGTAAAAACAATAGAACCTTTTCATTTTCATTAACATATAAATACACTCATATTTAATAGTTTCTGAAAGTTTTGTATAAAAAAATTAATAAATAAAAATGTTATGATGATTTTAAAGTGATTTTTTCGCTGAAAATCGACCAAAAAAAAAACTACAAAATGTGATTTTTTTCAAAAACCATTTGTTTTACAGAAAAACGGATTTGATATTCGTGATCAGAACATCAAAATACATAAAGTTCATTAAGTTTCATTGATTGGCCATTTTCTTGTCGAACGGTGTAATTTGATCAACTATTCAACTCAATATTGATACATGTGACTCATTTACCTTGACAATGATTTTAATTATAAATTAATATATTTAAATCTGTATAATTACAAAAACTAAACATAGGTAGATTATTTTTTTTTTAAATAAATTTTCAAAGTACACACTCATCGATTATAAACATCCCAAAAGTAATTCATTGTTGATACTCACAATCAACGAATTATATGCAAGTTTATAATAGTGTTTATGTTAATATTTACCTGTTTAATTTGTAGACCTATTATTTTTGGATTACGTGTCCTTTTATAATAATTTCGGCTCAGTTCCAAACAACCAATCGAGAGTCACAAATCACCATGAGGAAAATCGCATGATTTAACGGTATGATGATGATGAAAGAGACGATGAGTCAAAAAACCACTGACTTTTTATAACAGACCAGCGGTGATTCATATGCTGAAACGATCAAACTCAAATTAAATCATGTTTTCATTCGAAGATCAGATTCTGTAATTTTTTTTATGTGATGCATAGAAAAACGTTTTTTTGTCCTCAAAATGTATTCCAATTTAATTCGAAGCTTTTACATATTGTAATCGTATCTTTTTATTTTGAATCGTATTGTATTTTCCCTGTTCGATATATTATTGAATTGACGAAAAATGTAAGTTTCAGTAAGTTAAATAATCAAACAATGGAAAATATTTAATGTGAAATGGAGAACCTGTATTCAGAATATTTAATCTAAAGATAATAGAATATGAAATAAATCGATTTGTAATGTTATTCAATGTTTACTACGGCAAATTATCGAAAGTGAAACTCGTGTTACAAGTGGTTTTTACTTGTGAGTAATGAATGTATCATAGCGTTTGATTCAATCGTTGTGAAATCCGTTAAGATAATAGCAATGTGTAATGATAATATTTTATTTTGCGTGTACAATCATATAAGTCTGTTATTCATGTGAAAAAAATGTACAAATACTTACACATTTTCTTACAATTAGCATTAATATGACTTAAATAAGAAAAATAACACAGTCGATGATTTTTTTAACAGATCAATTACTTTAACTTTAACAATAAGAAATAAATTTTCAATCCTTAATCCTTTATAGAGCAAATTACAACCTCGATATCATGAAATCGCATAAATTTCTCGTTTGAATTGTTTCAAAAGTCAGACCAATATTGCTTCGCCACTTGTGTATGTTACACTATCGATGGTGCTCTTATACTAAAGTTGAGCCTAAATTAAGCTGATCTCATAAGCCTTACCTTAAATTTTACAACAGCAAACGAAGTTTCAATCCTAAATCCTTCAAGGATCACACAATTCAGTCTCAATTACTCGTTTGAATTGTCTCAAAAGTTAGACCAATGTCTGCTGCGCCAGTTACGTATGTTACACCTAGGTATTTACGTTAATAAAGCTGAAAATGAGCCTTACCTTAAATTTTACATCAACGAACGAAGTTTCAATCCTAAATCCTTCAAGATGAACACAATTCAGCCTCGATACACATAAAAAGAGTCTCAATTTCTCGTTTGAATCGTTTCGATTCCATCGCCGCATCATCAATGATGATGCTGCTGCCGGCCATTCCATATAAAGCACCGGCATCTCGTCCAAGTGCTTTCATTGTCTTCTATCAGTCTCTCGAAATGGACATGAGAACCTGTCCGGTGAATGTTAACGATCCCTCGCCGTTTTTTACAACGGCCCTTCGCTTCAAAATGCCAACTTTATATACTCGCTTTATGCTTTGCATCCTGATTCCAGATCGAATGTAAGAAAAAAATCTAGATGGAAGTAGGGTTGGTGCTTGTCGATTGAATGGGAAAACGTGAGATTCATTAGGTTCAATGTAGATGTAATTATATTGTGGCTTTGTATAGTGACAATTTAATTATTTGATTATTTAAGTAAGCATAATGATAACACTAAGCCCGAAGCTGTACACTGAGGTGTAGGAATGAGGTTATGGATATCGCTTTATAGATTTCATTCAAAGCTATAATTAAAGTAAGTTTATCTTAAAGCACTATTGAAGTGTTGCTACTTAATTTTTTTCCAAAAAAAAGTATACTTTCACTGTTTTGTTAAGATTCAAGAAAATTTTTCATCGTAAATTAACAAGATTAAACGAATAAGTATTAGTTCAGAGAGAATCGTTCATCGAAAATTTTAGTTTATTTACTGCTCTAACTGCAGATATTAGTAGTAGTTTTCGATCAATAAGTAAAAATAAAGAGAAAAAAAATATTATATTCAGAAGTTTGATTTTAGTTTGTTGCATAAAGATTTTCTCAGTGCAGGAAAATCCTGACCCTTTCGTTGATTTTTCACAATTATCCGACCTTCGTACATAAAACGACCTACGGCATGTATATAACGGAATAATACGGTGTAAAGCATTAAATCTTCCACATAAACTAAGATTCGTAGTAACCGAAGAATTCGTGTTAAATCTAAAGCTATTAAAATAGTTCCTATGTACACACAGAGAGTCCGAGAAGAATTTCGCTCCGGCTCATTGTACCGAAAGATACTACGGTAGTGGACAGACGAGTTCCTAACCATTTTTTACTATTTTTTTCTTATTTATATTCGAGAAGGCATTTCTTTGTCGCCAGTGATGATCCAAACGAGCCGTGAATAAACGAGAGGAATCCACGTGGGCGATAGACAGATAGATACAACATGCATTCGTCTCTCCTCGACCAGAAATGAAAATCGGTGGAAGAAATACATAAAAAAGAAACTACGTTTCGAAACATCCAAGAATGCTACATTTCGTAATCGATCGATTCAAAAATACTACGGGAACTCCGAAACGTCTGCCAAATGAGCGTGAATTTTTTTCGCTTTGTAGTATGAGATGAGAATGAGAGTTGTGAATGTGTCATTTGAAATTTTTTGATCAATTTCAGATGATGATGTCATTTTAAGTAGCCCTTATAAACTATTATTTTAGAATATTCGGATATTCTGAAAAAAATTTCGCATGAGGCGTAAGTTTTTTAATACAATCATTTGACACATGAACAGCAAAAAAGATTCAATTGACCTTTTTTATCGAAATTGAGTTAAGTACAGAAAATGGTACTGTATTTGACGATCGAAAAGGCCGAGGAGTACGAGTGACATTTATACCAAAATCGAGTTATGCACAGGAATCACTTCTATGTACGCTCATTTATTTGGTGACAAAAGGATATAAGCGAATTTAAATCGTGTGCTAAGATATTATATATCATCAAATCAATCCTCCTCCTAATACATGTAAGTATATGGTCAACTTTGAACGCACTTTTCTCGAAATCACTTGTACCCCTTGGCCTTTTCAGTCGACATTTATGATACAGAACAATTTTGCGTACTTAACTCAATTTCGATAAAAAAGATCACTTGTACCCTTTCAGTCGTAATTTCATTCACTTCAATGCTTAAAGTGGATTCTTTCATGAAAAAAAACTATTTGTTGATGTGAAATTTAAATAAATTAAAAATGATTGATCTACAGCATTTTTTTTTGGTTTTTGTGTTATTTTTAATTTTTGTCTAATCGAAGAAATATGCAAAATATTGTTCAAATGCAATATGCAAAATTGGACTTCGACATAGAAAAGTTGAAATGAAGGGTCTAATTTCTGTATTTAACTTTAAAAAGGATTTATACCAACATTGTGCTAAATCTTAACTGAAACCATTTAACGAACACCAATCATTATTTTATAAAAATGGACTTAAGAACGGTCTATAATGCGATACATTTCTTTAAAAAAAAAAACCACGATCGAGTCCATAATGGCGTCGAGACAAAAAGCAGTCTCGTCTCGGTAGAACGGACGAAACGTAGAGCCTTCGGGAGCCTTGAAAATGGAGCAAAAAGGGAGCAAATAAAAATCGTGAGATCGCCCCGACGAGATACCGAATCCTTTTAGGGCACCATGGAATGATCAATGAAATTCCGTCTCCTTCCACGAATAATAGCCCGTAACTTATGCTACAGCCTCTATATAATGTGTGATTCTGTGTATAATACATGTATTATAATACTGAAAGTGTACGGCTGTTGAATGCATAATTTGATTCGGATATGGTGTGGATAAGCGAGAACAGCGTGGACACATGCGTATGATACTAGAGTAGGAATTAAGAAACTTTTTGCTTGAAGAGTGTTTTTCAGGAAAAAAAGGTTTTAGCAACGTCTTATATCATGTTATAAATCTATAGGTAAAAAAACGCCGCAGGTGAAAAATATTTTGCATGGAAATCCTTAAAATTTCATGTTCAAAAGAGTTACTTTAACAAAAAATATTCTATCAAATAGTGCGATTATTTCATGAGCATTTATAGAATATTTAGTGCAAAAACCCTAAGTTCTTATATTACATCCTTAATAGATACAAAAGCGGGAAAATTTATCTAGAATAGATAGAATTTTCTTTTACAATCCAAGTTAAATTTTGACTGTTAATCAAAGCGATTTCAACAAAAATTCATTGCCAGGAATGGATTATGAAGGGGAATGCTTTTCATTTGTCTATTTTCTTTCTTACTATTGTGCTTTCATTAATTGGATTCTAACTAAAATCTAGTCAATACGAAATATGTACATTTCACTTTAAAGTCAATTATATTAAAAAGCATTATCAATTAACTTACAAAACTCTCAGAGTATAAATTGCAATTGATTTAGTGTAAGAGTAGCCTTGACCTCGAAGAGGTTGTCCACCTGGTATCGTCATGCTTCGACGACTTTTTCAACAACTTCTTCAACTGCTGAAGAAGTACACCATTAAAACTATCATTCGATTGTGACTTTGCCATGACTGAAGACAACGATTCTCATTGTACGTGGATTCGATATTTCGATTGCAACTCAAATACGATATGACATTTTGAAGAAGTTGAAACTCTAAAAAAACATTTGAAATCTGTAAAAGTTTCAAGATTATCGAACGATTGAAAATCTAGATTATGTTAAATTACAATAAGTTATATTCTAATATACAGTATAAACAAAACCTGGTCTTTGGAGAATTTTGACCATAAATGGATTCTCAAATAAATATTTAGTGAAGATCGAAGGTACGAATTTCCCGTTTAGGAAAAACTCAAAAGAAAGAAATGAAACTTTGAGAAATGCCCTGGAGCGATTCGAAGATCTTGAAGAAGTGGAAACCAGAAGAGTGGAGCTGAATGAAAGCTGGCTCCTGCGGGACGTTGGCCATAAATGGGCGTCCACAATGACCATTGTCTCTCTTTCTTGGCGGAGAAAAAAACGTTGGCCGTAAAACAATCGGATCCGAGACCATATACAGAGAGACGCTCAGGATTTATTTTGGACGTTTTTCATTTATTTAGGGACGTGCTCAGGATGGCCAATAGGAGCGACTTGTGTGTGTCAAACGAACGTGGACGATATATGTGCTGTTTTAGAGCAAGGATTTATTGAAAAAAATATTTTCAAAACATTATACATAAGGAAAGATGGAGAGAAAATCCGCCTGGGACACTTGATCCTCTCTTTTGTTAAAGTAAACTCAATCAAATTCCGAATGTATTGATACTATTTTTATCAAAATTCGATTTTCCAGAAAGGAGTTAGAGGCAAAAAACAAAAGGTAAAATCTTGTCTAGCAGAAGGATCAATTCTCCCCATATTTCCCTATGTCAGTATAAAATAATATAAGGCCTCAAATCATGAAAGCTTTCGAATATAACACAATGAGTATGCCTAAACATTTCAAACGATCCCCGCCATTTTCTCTGTTATTTCATACGAGTATTGAATTTCATACAAGTGTGTTATAACTCCACACATTTTATCTCTAGAGTTAAATAAATATCAGTTTTCTCAGAATCATCTCGATCTCTACATTCCTCACTGTTACAAGATCCTTTCAAAGGGATGACTTTGCATAGCCCTTTTATATCAGTATTCAAAACGAAGCTCAAAAATAAGAATTGTTATACTTACACGAAAAAACCGAAAATTATTCAGTTAACTTAAAATATTTATAGGAAAGATTTGAATAATTCAGTACACGTTTTTCATTGAACACGGGAGTCTATATTAAGAATGTGATTGGATTTAAATGAAACGATTTAGTTGTTTTTGTAAAATTCGAATGCAAGGAATTTAAATTTTCAATGAATTTTATCAATAATAAGATCAAATAATCTGTGCTAGATTTGCAAAAATGTTTTCATTGCCAATTCAATGTTGAATTGTAAAATTTTGCAACTTATAATAACATAGAGGAAGTGTAATTTTTTGTGCAAAATAGCATTTTTTTCAGATTTTAAGTTGGAAATTATTAAATTGAATAACACACTGTGCTTAATTATTTTATGCCTGTCATTGTCTTAACTTATAGTTAAGAAAAAATCTATCCCAATTTAACTAACATTTTTTCAACAAAAAAAAAAATTGAAAGTAACTCAAATTTTTACCTAAATATATTGACAGTGATATTTTTGCGATTATATCAAACAATCATAATTTTCATTAAATTGAAGAATTTATGTTAGATATGTCACAGTTTCACACGAGTGAAGCTCAGTTTCACCAACCGACATTAATTTACCACAAATCTTCCGCAACACTTAATCTTAACCAAAAATAAACACTCAAAAAAAAGCGGGAAATTCAATAATACACGAGATCCGAATAATAAAACGATAAAAACCGCGCATAAGCGATTTATGCACATATTTGAAATTCGCTCGCGCTCAACAAACATCGTTATGCTTTTTTTTGGCCTCAGTACGAATTTTTGCCAAAATTTTCCAAAAAAAAAAAATAAACGTTCGATTTAATTTCTCCAATTATGGCGCATTCCGAGGGTTGAGCGATTCTCATGGTTTTTTCCCAGATGATTCCCAGATGCGGAATTTTGACCGTTCAAAAATTTTTTTGTCAAAAAAGGATAATTTTGTCGAACGGTAACGCCCTCGATCTCATCCCTGTTATTTTAGAACGTTCTGAATTAAATGCCATTTTATTAGGCACGCAGTCCCTGAAATTAGGGTTATCGCATTTTTTTATTACAAAATTTATCTTTAATTTAATTTTAAACATGTGTTATTACTAGCGATCAACCCGTTGAATATAAAAACGCAGTTTTGGAGCTTTACACGGATACACACACACTCACAGAATTGTGCTATTATGTAGTCATAGATTTCATATTATTATTATTTGTCAATCGTTTCTTTCGTGTGATTAATTCGATACAGAAATAAGATAATTTATCATCCGATTTTTAATTGGAATTGTTATTTTAATTATTTATTAGAATATTTTCAGAGAAAATAATATTTTTTATGTGAAATTTAAAAACACGACCCTGATTATGGATGGGAATCGCTATGGTAACTTTTCACACGAGCACGATTAGTAATTTTGAAACTCGAACCGTTTTGAAAATTATTATAAAAAAATGGGTTCTGCACGAAAATATCTTAAATACCAGACTTAATTTTCATAATTTGTGGAAATTACTAAATTCATACATGAAAAATAAATCAATGTTGATCCTCAAACATCAATAGGTACTTATTGATAGGATTACAATTATTTGTAGCATATTTTATCACATTGTTAAAATCCGGTTTTTTTTATAGAAAATTTTAAAACAAATAAACACCTTATATATTAACAATATTATTGATCACACCGGAGGCACTTATGTAATTTTCAACACACATCTGTGACAAAATTGCTAATCATAAATCCGCACATTGGAAAAAAATACAAAAAAATAGCAAAAACCGGACCGACCTTGAACTCGACAGTAGTGCGAATCGCGCTCCTGAGACTCAAACAGCGCCGAAACCGGTCGTTCTTTTTTTGACCGGACTTTCGAAAAACGAGCGCCGATTTATATTATATTTATGCCCTTAATTACGAGAACAGCTTAAGTCCAAAATTTTTCAAAAATAAGCTTATCTTTCATGCAAATTATAAGAATAAATACACTTTATGGCGATATTTAAATTTTGAAAACTTTCAAAATATGTATGATTAGCAAAAATTTCATCGATTATGATATTTGTATAAATAGTAGTGAAAGTAATTAATCAGTGAAAATCGGATAATTAATTTTTTTCAACCGGAAAATCGAGATTTCACGGCTGTCACATTTTCCACCAAAAAAGAAATATTTTCAGACCTTCTTAAATCTCTCTCTCTACCCTATATGATAATCGAATAGCACAAAAGGCACAAATGATCTTTTTTATCGAAATTGAGTTAAGTACAGAAAATAGTTCTGTATCATATGACGACTAAAATGGCCAAGGGGTACAAGTGATTTTGAGAAAAGAGAACTCAAAGTTGAACATGTACTTGCATGTATTAGGAGAAGATCGAGTGATTTGATGATAAACATATCTCGGAACACGTTCCAAGTTCGTTTATATTCTATTGTCACCAAATATATGAGCGTACATAGAAGCGATTCCTGTATATAACTCAATATCGGCTAAAATGCCACTTGTATTATACTATTCAGTCGTCATATGTTACAAAAGACTCATAGATAGTAAAATATCTTCCTCAAAACATAAAAATATCAGATTAATTTTCATCAAATCATATCTTCACATAAAAAAACAGCACCGCAGGCAAATTTTTTTTCACGAATTCCCCAATAACTTCCATTGCAGGATCTTTTTGACTACAGACTTAATTCCTCCTAAGTGGGTGGATCTTCAGTAGATGGACTTACACCATTTTCACAATCAAGGGTACACACAAGCGACTCGAATCAACGTTACGATTTACGATCCGCCGAGGATCGAACCGGTTCGGTAGCGTAACACGGTGCCGAGATGGTCGATTAGCGAACAGCAGGTACGCCGCGGCGACCGGTCACGACCCGGCTACGTTGATTGGTTTTTTACCGGTTTTTTTTCGGTGTTTATTTGTTTATTTTGTGGTTTTTTTGTAGTTGGAGATACGCTTTTGCTTTTTCGAGACCGGTTCTTGAACTTTCCGCGGTCGGAATAGGAAATTTCGACGACCGGAGTCGCGGCCGGTTTTCTTGGATTTTACGGTCGGAGCGTTTTGACGTTTTTTTTTTTTTGGTGTTTGTTAATGCGGTTGTATTGTTTTCGGTATGATCTATTGCAGTTGGGGGTGAGATGAAAATTCCGTTTTTTTTTTTTTTGGTATTTATTTGTTTATTTTGTGGTTTTTTTTTTGCAGTTGGAGGTGGGATGAAAAATCCGGTTTTTTTTTGAAAATTGAATTCAATTTTTGTCATATCTTAACATCTTAAAAAGTTAATTTTGACCCACAGCTTGAAAGAGTTAGCAATTCCTGGATTATAATAGCGAAAAGATAAAACGATTTCTTCTGTTCGTAGTAGACTGCTTTACTATCTTGTCACTATTTTATCAGAAGCAATGACCCGACATAGTATGACCCGATTGTCAAATCTGTTTATTTTTTCGATCCGTGTGACCAAAACCCAAGACTATACAATGACATAAATATGAACCATAACCATGAATTGCCTATCACAAAACAAACCTTTAACAATTTTATGATGGATCGAATCAGAAGATGCGTGTGAATCGCAGCCATCCACCATCACTCATCCACACATATTTTCAGGTCCTCTAAAATCAAAAAGGACTAGTTTTTTTGAAATCATTGAAACGTCGAAGGGACAACCTGCCAACTTTTATCCCATTGTGATTTCGGCCCACACCCGACTCATGTCCCAAATGTGTATTCCCTTCTTCCACCTATGCCCATATTCCCTTTGTGCTTCCATTGTGACTATTTAAAAACTGAAAAAGGACCAGACAACGGCGCCAAATGTCTATTTAATACACTCCCTATGCATTGTGCGAAGCCTTCTTTTTTCCATTATGTTATAGTGTGACTAATTTTGGCCAAAGTGAGCACACGCAATCGATTCTGTTGGTCAGGAGTTCGGTGTCTTCAGATCATGTCTTGGCGGTTCTCGATCCTCATTGTCCGTGATGTGGAGATCACGTCGCTCTCCAAAGTGATTCCTCTTGTGTTATCTCGAGATTAGTGTTGTTGCTGGCGCTTCTGAGAACCACTCTGGTATGTGGCTCCTTCTGTGGATTGTGGTTTTCAATTTCAGCCTCGTCATCCGCCTTTGAGACTAGCTTTTTTCCTTTTGGACAAGTTTTAATTGACATTTTCGATACGCCAGTCGGGAGTGTCTCGATTTTTAACCACTTTCTCACAGGACCAATTAAGAACTAGTACTAATTCTTGGAATTAATGATTTTTTTATTTGCTTCATTTTAATACTCGAGTCCTTATTTTGACTCCTTTTTATGTTCTTCTGCTTTAAATATGTATTTTCTTGGAATAATTACGTGAATCTAAGCAGTAATAGCAAATTTTGACAAATTAATCTAATGTAGCACATACATAAATGAGATAAATTTCCACTTGTTGATATGCTGAACCTCTTTGTAAACAACGAGGCCAAGTGTGTAATCTCACAAATTAGCTTGATATTATTATGATTCCGGACAAAGGATACTTTTCTGGATTAATCTTTATTGTTTCACTCTCATATTGCGAACAAAGATGTGTCATATACATAGTCATCATGCCAGTTCTGAGAATACACCACGTTTTACACATGTGTACTTTTTAGCTACAGAATTGCCCAAAAGTCGTTTAGACGATATTAATTGAGATCAGAACTTGATTATTATGATATATTTTGATCCTTAATCTTATTTTATTATTTAAGGACAGAATGCGTAAATAGGTACCAATCGCTCAGTATTACTATCGGAATAATTAAACACAAATTTTATTAAGGTACACATTTTGAAAGTAATATTTCTGTAGAACTTCAAATCATTTGTTTTAATGTAAAATTCATTTTTTTAATTTTTCAATTGTTGATTTATTTTTGAACATTCTATTCTCAATTGCATGAAACTGTAGTTGCACTGTGCGAAATTTGAGTCACAATCAAAAATAGAAAATCTTAAACAATTAACAAAGAAAATCATTATGAACTCTATATTACCTTGAAAGAAAATACTATCAAGAAGGCACTAATCTAATTTTTGAACTATGTATGACTGTAAATTCTGGAGTGGCATTAATAAAATGGATAAATACCTATGATAATTTTTCGTTTTCAGTATCAATATGTACATTTAAGCAATTATTATTAATAGCTTTATATTTTTTTACAATTTATATATTTTCGACTTTTCAACCTGTCCATGGGTATTAACCATATTATACACACTCACATCTATTCGATACACACCTGAGATTTCAGGTATCCTTTTTTTTTCCAATTTTACTACACACTACACTACTATTTACTACGAATCGTTTTTACAACCGTTCGACCGCAGGTGTATACTAGAACCGCACCGTATACAGGTACAAATACTGTTCGAAACCTTTTTTTTTCCAACAGCACATATAAATACTTACACATACATATTATATACCGGCAGTGGCATTCACCTGAGAATTTCTTTCATGGGTAATTTACGAGTAAATGGTTTCGACTTTACAATGCTCCCATCTCAAAGGGAGAGTGAGGTTCATCTTTTAACCATTCGTGTCCGATAAAAACGAATGGTACATAATATGGTATAAACGAGGTGGCGACAAAGTGAAATAAGCGGGCGAGACAAAAAGTTGGTTTTTTTTTCTCGTTTTGGAAAAAAAATTGGAGAAAATGGAATCTTTCAACTGGCGCCACGCTTCCAGGTAAAGTAATCTACTCCGTAGACTCTTCAGTTGGGTCATTGTCATGTTGCGAATGAAAAAGTATGTGTTTGTGTACTTCTATTTTGAAGGTAAAGGCAATCCGACGATTGAATAAGCTATTTCGTACAAAAAATTGAATTAATGCATCGATTTTGTTCAATAATTGCATAAAAATGGTCGTGCGAAAAAATAATATGGTACACTGTGCTTGATAATATTTATTATTTCTATGGGTAGTTAACTATTGTAATTGTTTTACTTAATAATTTTATTAAAATTTGTTGAAAAAATAAAATAATACAAATATGTAATTGCGACAATTTATTTCGGTCCGCACTGTATTTGAAGATATTTGTTATTTCTATAGAAAAATATATGTATAAGAAAATTGACTATTATGCAATTGTATACAATAATGGTTTTTAAATGTATATTTATCGTTACTGTACTTATAATTAAAAAAATATATTTTCTTCAATATTAAGAAAGATTGTAAAAGATGACCAATTTAGAATATAAAATTTAAACTGTAGATTAAAAATAGAATTCTGTCAATTTTCTTAAAAAAATAATTAAGAAAATGTCATTAAACTCTCAGGAGTGCAAGTGTCCGATTAAGCAAATTGCATTTAAAACGTGCAACGAACCTGAAGTTGGCGTTATTTTTCTTATTTTCGTTTATTTCTCAATTTTCAGAACACAAAGGAGAAGTTTTCAGATTTCAGAGTTGATGGGTTTACGGGCGACGAATGCGTAAACACCTTTGTAACAAAGTTAGAGTTTATAAATCAGACTACCAATGTTTTTCAGCACATGTCTTTGGCTGAATTTCTTTTTTTCGTCGTATTATTTTACATCGTCAAGCGTTTCAAGGGTTGAAAAATCGAATATGTATTTTATGAAAAATATATAAGTAGTCAACTTATCTATAATGAGATATAATTAAATGCGTCAAAACGCTCTGAATTTAATTGGGTTGAGAATGAAAACAATGTAATACTTTTGATATTTCTAATGGATTTAAAAATGTCTTTAGATTTACACAGTTACACTGGATACATACAAGCACTGAAAGGGAAGGAATACAACTTATAGACGTCAGATTATTTTACCGAAAATTAATATTTGAAACGATACACCCTGAAACATTCGTCTGAAAGATGCGTAGCTTATTTCGAGCGTCTGGGCGACGCGAAGTCCGAGTTCCTCGTCTAAAAATAATAAAGCGAGTACGCATACGCGAAACTCGTAGTAATAAAAACAGGAAATACGAGCATGTTCGTTTTATGCCATTTTTCGCGCACGTTCCACTACACGAACCAGCGCTTCTCAAACTTACTTAAAGGATTATCCTGAATTCGTAATCTGGATAATCCGAAACTGGATAATCGATTGCGAGGATATGAATTAGTCGTTAGATTAGATTAGGTTAATATTTTCTGACCTAACAAAAAAATAATTTCCTTTAGCAAGTGCGGATCTTTTCACTAAACTAGCATTTTTTTCTTCTGAAACATTTAAAAGACAATTGCATTCTCAAGTCTCTTTAGTTTCTCATAAGAAATGATAAGATTGGTCCTAAATCTTTGAAAACTGACAATGAATACTTTTCTAATGTGATATATTAATCGATATGATTTGAGAATCATAGGGGCAGAATAATGGCGACCTTTGCATATAGCGGTCCAGCAAAATAAAACGTCCTGTTTTTGTAAATAATTGCGTGCGCCTGCGCAGTCGAGCGATCGCCTCGAACTCGCGATTATGCAGCGTCGCGCATTTTGCGCGATCGTAATTGGGTGCTCGAACTTTGCTTCTATTTTCGTACCTACCTGATTTTGTTGCGGTTTGCTTTCGCTTGTCTGAAATTGCAAAAAAAAGCCTCACTCTGTACTTGCGTGTCTTCATATTCCTCTATTTTTGTCTGAAGAATTGAACATAATGAAAATATAATACGAAATTAAATCATTTGATTATCTTTCAAATTCGAAATAAAGTCACCAGACGTCATATATTACCAATGCCGCCAATTGAAAATAATGTAACGCTCTTAATATTTCAGTGAATTGTAGTGATCCAAGTGTATCAAATGATTCAAGTGACCAGTATTTCCTAAATGATGGGTCGGACTTTTTACAATTAGACATATTTATTACAATCAGTTACATGTGACTCACAATCGATTTTCATACATTCTCTGAACATTCGAATTCACGATCGCTTTCTCTCCGTTGATACTTGACGAGCCGTATACATACCGGTGAAATCGTAAACGTAAATTCTTCCTTGTGACCCGGGAGTAACAAAGGGTCCATTTCTTACCACATTCCCGATAACTCACCGTTGACTCACGGTGATGCATAAGAAACTTGTTCGGTTCCATTTGTTTATTGTGGCTGTTGAACTTTCAATTGTTTCCATTGAGAGCTATAAATAATTTTGTCTGAATTTCATCATTGATGATTCGGAAAACATTGGTTAATATAATTTTATTTTGTTAATACCTTTCAGTCTCTATGTATCTTCATGTTATTATTGAATTATTTTTTCAATTATTACACTGGGCCTTTAAATCTGATTGTTTTTTCACGTTGAAGGAAATCATGAAAGAAAATAAATACTTAAAAAACGGTTTTAACAAAAGCCAAAAACCATTTTCGATTTTAGGAAATAATTACTATGTACTCTGAAATGAAAACAAATTCATCAAAATGAAAAAAATCTGCCATTTTTTATCGTTGAAATCTGAAAAACATCACTGCTGCCTAAAGTCATTAGACATTATAGACTACCGCTGCCAATCAAAAATACATAGTGTAAATCTATTGTAAAGTCTCAAAAAAGGATTAAATGTCTCCAGTGGAAAGGCATTAATTATTTTCAGATTGAAAATCAAAATGTTGGTTATGGAAGAGTCCGCGTAGTTTGTGGCCAAAGCGACGTTGTTTCTGAATTTGACAGTTGACGTTTCTTGTTCGTTAAGTCACGAACATGGAAGAAATAAAAATAAAAATAGAGATTGAAGAACCGGTAGATTTCAATCCTGACTATGGAGATCGTTCATTCGTGAATGTAAAGGAAGAATTCTTGGAAGTCAAGATGGAAGAGTTCTTGCAAGTTAAGGCAGAGCCCTTGGAAGTCAAGGAAGAACTTTTGGAAGTCGAGAATGAAGAACTCCTGAAAGTCAAAAGTAAAGATCCTTTGGAAGCACAAAATGAAGAATTTTCATCTCTGCACAAGGAACTGCAATTGTCCGACTGCGAAACACACACGAAAGATTCTAAGACGAATACAATCAGGAGTTGTTCAGTTACCCTCTTTCACATAGACAACCTTGTGAGGATTCGTTCTGAGGACATGGAGACAATGTACACGTGTAAAGATCATGAAGGGCTCGTATACGTGCAAAAAACTGTAATGAAAAATATTGGGACAGAAGTTCTTGAAATGATATATCGATGCTGTCATTGTGCATTCACATCTCATTGTGAACGTGAATTCAAAAAGCATGTTCATATACACGCGAAAGATATGCTTCATCGATGCTCATATTGTGAATATGCGACTAAAACAAAATCTAGTTTGAAACATCATCTTTGGACTCATACTGGAGAAAAGCCCTATCAATGCTCACACTGTGAATATGCAACAGGACATAGAACTTTTTTACGAGATCATCTTCGGTCTCATGCTGGAGAAAATCCTTATCGATGCCCACAATGCGAATACACCACCTGGAATAAATCTTATTTACAAGATCATGTTCGGATTCATAAGAAAGAAAAACCTTATCAATGCCCAAATTGTAAATATGCAGCGAAGATAAAATCTAGTTTGACGAAACATCTCCGGATTCATACAAAGGAAAAGCCCCATCAATGCCCAAATTGTAAATATGCTGCTTATACACAAGATGATTTGCGAAAACATATCCGAGTTCATACGGGAGAAAAACCTTTTCAATGTCCACACTGTGAATACTCAACCCGACTAAATACTACTTTAAATCAACATCTACGGCTTCATACAGGAGAAAAACCATATCGATGCCCATACTGTGAATATGCAGCGCGATTGAAAGCTTATTTAATAGTACATCTTCGGTCTCATAAAGGAGAAAAGCCTTATCATTGCCCACACTGTGAATACGCAGCCACACAACAATCCTCTATACAACGACATCTTCAGACTCATACAGGAGAAAAGTCTAATTGATATTTGATCTTATACAAGCAGCCTGGCAATAATCTTATTTACAAATTAATTTTCAGACACAAACAATGGCTTCTATTTAAACCCGAAAACTTCCGAAAGAAAGACAAGTTTTTTCTGCAGCGTTAAACTCAAATCGTCTGCCATTTCATTACTTTTCTGATATTGAAAATGTCGCTGTTACCAAAAGTTGTTATAAACCAGATTTTTACTCCTGGAAATTTCGAATAGTTGAAATATTGAGAAAAATGGAAAATTGGAAAAATTATCTAATATTCACAAACTTCAGTACTAGGTACCTATCAAATCAATTGTTAAATTTGTAAATTATATTTTTATATCGGTTATTAGTACATACCATAAAATGCCCCGAATAAGCACACTTTTGAACTTTTTGTTAGAGTGTTAATATTGACAAGTTTGTTAGATATATGTACATGGAATTGAAACAAATTTTGTTTTATGAGTTAAGCCATTTTCTACAAATCCACATTGTTTTTTTATTTAAGTATAATCTTCCCATGACCAAAATATTATTCTGGTATGATTAATTTCACTGCATAGAGGTTTCAAACTTCTTTTGAAAGATTTGTTCTTCATGGTGGCGTTCTTATTCAGGGTATTTAATGGTATTTAGGTACAATTTATATATTTTAAAATAAAAATATATTTTTCAAAACAAAAGTATTTTGATTCAGTGCTATTTATACCTAAACCTACCAAAGTATACATAGACACCTCTCTTGTATCTATATTGATAAACTATGAAAAAAAAAATGGTTTAAAAAGACCCAGCAGTATTTGGAAAAAAAGTTTAATTCAAATGTAAAGGAATATGGGCAAACTGATCCCCATTTTATTTTTCGCCTCTAAATCTTTTTTGGAAAATCATATTTAAAAAAGAAAAATAGTGTCTCTATACTCAGAATTTAATTGAATTCATTTTGACACCATTATTTGAAAAAATAGGTACGATTTTCCAAAAAAGAGTGAAGGGGGGAAACAAAAAGGGAATCAAATATCCCTATTTCCCCTACATTGTAATGTAGGTAGTGACTGAAGAGGTCAATGTGACCGTTTTTCGATCAGTGTAATGAAACATGTATTATTTTGGCAATTTTCAAATTTAAAATACGGTTTTATTTGAAATTCAAATTCACTTGACCTCATAACCCAAAATACGGCCATACCCCAAAACAAACACCACGTGCTCGCCAAACGTCAAATGTCAAACTGTTACCTCTTGTTTACAATTATGAAAATCGAAATTAACAACGACGATACATCATCAGAACAGGAGAAAGTGGAAATTTGACCATCGCAATCAGATTGTCGGCTGATTAGTCACTTGCGATAAGAGGTTGACCGTTTAGTCATCAGTTCGGCTTCGAACGCTGATGCAGCAAGAGCTGACTCCGAAGGCGTCGGTTTCGAAGACAAGATGAAAGTTCAGACCGGTGAGTTTAGATTGTGAATGATAAATATATTATTTATTGATTTACATATTAAAAAAAAAACTTATCTTTAGCTGTTAGTGGTTGACGAGTTTCTTGTTTACATAATGATAATCAAAGAGTTTCCATTTATAATTTTTTTCTGATTTTAAATAGGATGTTAAAAGTTTCGATTAAATTGTTATGCATGATTGTATTACTCTGAATTTTTGTTATTCTTACTGAAAAAATAAACTTACATCCCTAATTGTAAGATTATACAGCGTTTACCACTGTAGATAATAAAAAAGTCGAATAGTTTCTCGAATGTCTTTAAAACTACAAAAAAATCTTTCAGAAATAATTTTGTCGAGCATATAAATTACTGTAACATGATAACATTATCTTTATATTTTTTATGATGGTCATACATCTGATGACTTAAAACTTTTCCCATAAAATTATTCAAGTCATATTTTAACAATATTTATGCCTATAATTTTGATATGACAAGTCAAAAAATTAAAATAAACCACAAACACCTTGAAGTAAAAGAAATATGAACTAAATCATCACAATGATGAATTATTTTTAGGGTATTCTTATTATGCAGTGTCAAAATCGATTTTTTATTTTAACATCAGTTTAACATCGAAAATCAGTTAAGATCAAATAAGTTTCCATTCCTAAATCTGGATTTCATTTTCAGTTTTGGGACCGGTGAATTGCAGAGAGTTGGGAAGAACGCTAACTCACGAACACTTCTCAATGGACTTCACACATTTCTACACTCCTCCGCCTGAACATTTAGAAGATCATTATGATGGGAGAATGTCCTTGAGCAATATAGGATACATCAGACAGTTGCCATATTCATCCAAAGACAATTTGAAACTTGACGGCACTGAATCTAATAAGGCCGTTCTTCACGATGTATATGCCTACAAGAAATATGGCGGAGGTATTATACAGGACATTATAATATTTTTACGATATTTTTTCATAATTATATTTTATTTATTGTAAAGGAACTATTGTTGAAAACACTACACACGGTTTGGGTGTCAATATAAAGTTGCTGAAGAATATTTCTGAAAAGACAAAGGTCCACGTTGTAGCAGGGACAGGTTTTTATGTTTCCGACATGCAAGATAAGTCAACACTGTCTTACACCACTGAAGATATCTACAAACATATGACAACAGAACTGAACGAGGGTTTCAATGTTGATAAAACAGTGAAGGCTGGATTCATGGGAGAAATAGCCAGCGTGTGGCCGATACATGGTAATATAAAAAATAAAAAAGTATGTTTTGTTAATTATGGATATTGTTTGATTTTGTTTGTTTTTAAGATTTTGAGAAGTTAGTAATAAAAACTACTGGTGAAATACAAGAGCAGTTGGGATGTGGAGTCAGCTTTCACCCGCACAGGGATAAACGAGCTCCTTTTGAGATAATGAGATTGTATTTAGAGGCTGGTGGACGTGCCGATAAAGCTGTGATGTCTCATTTGGATCGTAAGTTAAAGTGAATTCGATAATAGTGTATTTAAAGCGCTCAAATCAATTGCTGACATTTTTTTTTAATTTCCAGGAACATTGTTAGATGATGAATCTATTTTAGAATTTAGTGAGCTTGGTTGCTACTGTCAATGGGATTTATTTGGCGTTGAAGTTTCCCATTACCAATTGCATCTTCCAACTGATATGCCATCAGACGCCCAGCGTATCATGAAGATTAAGCTTATGGTTGATGAAGGGAAAGTTGATAGGGTACTGATGTCGCATGATATCCATACAAAGCATCGTCTGGTAAATAGTTTATGTTACCCATATAGTTAATGTTTATTTCTTATAACAATATCATCATATTGCAGACCACTTATGGAGGACATGGTTATGCTCATATCATAAATAACATATTACCAAAGATGAGAGCGAAGGGTTTTACCGAAAACCAAATTGATGAGATCACCGTGAGGAACCCAGCAAATTGGCTTGGAAATTGAATAATTTTAAGTGTTTTTATAAAAAATTTCTATTGTTATACTCAGATTCGATTGAATACAAAACTATTTTCTTAACAAATTTTAATTATAATTTCATCCTTTACAATTAAGATTATAAAGTCAAAATAATTACAATACATCACAATATGTATTCACGGGTGTTAGATTGTGCAAGAAACGAAGATGCGATTATAATAAATATTTAGTTTTTTTTCCACATCTTGACAACCAGTTTTGTAGGAATTACAAATCTCAAATGATATTACGTGCCTGTCATTATGACAATGATCTTAGTCATATTTCATTCACTTCAAGATATTCAACATTTGATTTGGAAAATGTCAATCTTGAAATTAAAAATCTGCATTGTTTTATAATGTAAACTGATATTAACATAAATTCGTTATTTTGGTTATTACATTTGTCGCTATCATAATTACGGGCACATATAAAAGTTTAATAAAGTTAAGATATAGAATTGATTTTAACCATCCAGCTCTAGATTTTGAAGTTCTTCGTCTAGGTCATCATCCATAAATAAATTTTCATTGATAGGTCCGGTGTCTGTGGTAGGCGTGATACTCGTAGTCGGAGAAGATGAGCGAGTATCACCATTCGTTAAGGCATTATCACCGTTTTCTTTAAGCCTATCATCTTTAGCAACTGTTCCGCTTCCGTCCACCTAGAAAATCAAATTTTAACAAATGCTAATAAATCTATCGGAATATTAAATAGAGAACATACCTCAGTGGCTTCTAAGGTTATAAGGTCTAATTGCAATTCTTTATATTCGATTTCCTCATCTTCTTCGCGCACAAAGTTAGATGAATCCAGAGTTTGACCTCCTTCTTCATCATCTTCATCATCGACTGCAAGATTAGGATTGAAGCTGAACATCTCTCTGCCAGAGAGACCGATGTTGCGACCAGCTTTGTATTCAGAACGTTTTTGCTCCTCATCCTTTGTGAGTTGATCCTGCAATTATATGAATTAATATTTTAGCATCATATGAATATAAATCATAAGTACAGTGACTATTGTACTTTTTTCTCTTGAAGTTTTCGTTTCTTCCATGCAATAAAGGTTTCAAGAGTGATTTTAGTTTGTTTAGGACCGAGAGCGGCTCTTTCCCTTTCTATCAAGTCTACTAATGATATTTCATTTTTTTTGTCTTCAATTTTTTTCTTATCCTTCTTCAAAACGAAACCTGGCGGAAGTGCGTGCCTGTATATGCATTTTGCACCGGACGGACATTCCCAAAACCATCCATATTTTGACTTTTCCACAGCTTCCAAAAAGTATTTACATATCTGAAACACGTGTCAATAAACATTCAGTACAATTGATAAGATGCATATTTTCACTTTAGCGTTACTAACAATATCAGTCGTGGGCACATTCTTTGCAGCTCCGTGCTTTTTTTCTACTACTTCTTTCAATTTTTCTTCATTCCAATTATCCATATTGTCATCATCGTCTCGCATATCGACATATAATGATCGTTTTTCCGCTTTACGTTCAATTGACAGATCATGAGAAAATTTGCATTTGTCTCCCTTAGTACACTGTCCTTGTTTGAAAAATGCACACACTACAGATTTAGGATCGGTTCCTGTCAAAGATAATATGTAATGATCGATAAAGAAACTAAATGAAATATATTTGTACGAAAATATTGATTAAATAATACAAACCTTTATCGACTTTCTGAACCATAGCTATAGGTTTTGCCATAAGACTCTGCTCCTGTTGCTCTTTTAGTTTTCGTTCTTTCTCGGCTTTCTTGGCAGCCACGTCAGCGGTCGACAACGGATGAAAGCCCCCGCTTTTCACCTGTTTTTCGACTTGCTGAATGAACTTTTGCTGTTTTGCACCTTTCTTATTTTTCAATCCGAAAGTTTTATCCTGAAATTGATAAACCAGATATTGATGAAGTATGATTTACAAATAAACAAACTGATTTTTTTATTTTAAAAAGGGGCTAAACTTTTTAATAGTGCAAGTATATTGTTCGAAAACCATATACAAAATTTGCATTTACAGTTGTCTTATTTTATTCTCACATAGTAGTAAAAACAATTTATCAGTACGCAGATCGAAATTTAGGATATGGTCGATTTAGTATAGAAAAATTTTGATTAAAATACTATTAAATACTATGGATACAAATTAGAAAGTCCGAATAAGAGAATGGTTAAAACAGTGTGACTGAAAATAACTCTTTTCATTGATGAATATATAAAATGATAAAAAAGATATATAAAAATATGACATACTTCGATAACTTTATCTTTCTTTTTGGCTTCGGTCTTTTTACTCGGTCCGGCTGGTTTTTTAGGTGGCATGATGGCGATTTGCTCGAACTACTTTTATGAACGAAAAACTGAAATTCAAACGACAACATATCAGTATAATTATTTTGAACACATAAATACAAATAAAATCGACAAGATTAGGTTAAAAAGTCGATCAATTTGCACTAGATGACAGTTCTGCGATGAAGTGTGCGCTGTTTATTTGTAAAATGATCGAGTCAGCGTATTGTAAGAATTTTGAATGGAATTTTTAATATTTCATTAATTTAAGAGTAAAAAAAAATGTTTACGCGTAATTTTGAATATTTTTTTTCGCGCCAAATTTGAAAACAGGCAGCGAATTTCGACAGCCAGAGCAGTCGTGGACGTAGGTTATGTTCGACACTGTCGCCAACGTGAAAAAAATGCGTGAGTTGGAACCGGCACTGAAATTAGTTAGTCCAATTCGGCGATATCCAAACTACTCGACATATGCCAGGATCGTATTGTGTATTCATATTATTCCGAAAGAGAGTATCGAACCTCCCAGATGAATCGAGTCTCTCTAGTTTTTTCTATATACTGAATGGCACTAATGTTTTGATTGTGAAAAATATCAATTGGTGTCATTGGTAATCCTTGAACGCACGCACAGAATCTTCAATGCTGCTGTGAATACAATATTGAAGCTATAACTATTCTTATTGTCATAAATAATAAGAACTATTATAGCATAATAAAAATGCAATTTATAAATTCAAAATTTGTAATAAAAAAACACATTTATTTTAACTAGTAATAAGAACTATAATATCATACATAAAGAATACGGACGTCATCGAAACGGTGAGCGGCGAGCGCATGGTCGATCGAGCGCGCGTACGGCGCAGTTGACTCTTGCTCCTTGTGTGGTTAACGTCTCTCTTCGTCTTCGTAGAAGTTGCAACGAGCCAAACGAGTGCGACTCGCGTCTCTGGAACGGGAATGGACGCCGCCAAGCTAGAGAACGCCCTCGTCTACCAGAGCCTGCTGCGAGTGGACGACACATTAGCCCAAGTCTTCCAGCTCAAGACCAAATGCGTAAATATCCATTCCCATTCCCATTATTTCCTTTGTATCTTTGTGAAAATGCACGAGGTCCTTTCGTCGACTCCTCGACTTTCCGTCTTCGGTCCATCTTCGAATCCATAGTTAGAAGCCACGAACGTCACGAGCTCGCACCGGTACACGTGGTGACCCGCGTGCCTAACCTCAAAGCGCGTTGACGTTTTCTCTTCGCGTCGACTATTGGTCCGGTTTCTTCGGCATATTATCGAATCGTAATCGATTATTATGCGTTTCATTTCATTTTCGGCTTCAATTTCATAATTTTTCTCAATTTCGATGGTGAAATCGCCTCGTGTTCGGTGACCTCGCACTATCGAACTATTTCCGGATTTAGGTCCGTAATTTAACATTCATTTTAGGTGTTGTGATGAAATCGATGTTAAAACACGTGTAGCAGGATTATCGTCGAACGTTTTTCGAATCTTCGTAACGGCCGTTTCATATATTTATTGTTTTCAATTTGTAATATGCTAACGTCACGAAAACATTCAATTTCTAGTGAAATCAGTCTACGATAAATAGATGACGATTAATCCACCTTTCGAAATCGATAAAACTTTTTATAACCTTATACTATGTCTTCATTCGATGTTTTGCAATGTTTTTACATCAAAATTAATCAGTTTACGATCCTTTCTTTTCGTAAAGCATTAGAGACTGATCTACATCAACGTTTAACTACATCAATTGAATAACTGTAAAGTTAAAATTTGTCCTTTGACTACGAACTGTCAAAAATCCATCTTCATTCTGCAGATTTTTTAAATCTTTCGAATTTTTTTTTAATTTAATCATTTGATTGTACATCAAATATTCAAAATGTTAGCCATTATCATCTAAATTATATATTTTGTATATTTTTCAGCAAGTCTCCTTGCCTAAAGATTGTCCCAAGCTCGCCAATTTACTTTCAGATCATTTAACATCAAAGAAAAACCCACCGTAAGTTTTATGTTTGGATTACAATCTTTTCTTATTATTTATTTGGCAGTTTTTAAAAATGAATAATTATTTTAGCCAAGCAAATACTAACAATGTTCAGAAGCAGCCAGTCTTAAACGGAAAATCAAAAGTTGCCAAACCGAGTTCTTCAGATGACAGTTCAGACGAAGATGAGCCTCCAGCAAAGGTATTTTTATTTTATTTTATATCTATGTCTCGAATTTTCAATGATGTATAAAATGTAATTGAATAACGATGATATAAATTATATTCTAATCGTCACTACCGCTGAGTATAAAAAAAACATCAATTGTCATTTTTTCAATGTTTAAAACTCTAAAGCACTGTTCTCTTTCAGTCCCAAGTGAAAAAACCAGTAAGCGCTCCGGTACCTAAAAAACCGGCCGCCGCCGATTC
The DNA here is from genome assembly GCA_024721215.1 of Cheumatopsyche charites. Lineage (NCBI taxonomy): Eukaryota > Metazoa > Arthropoda > Insecta > Trichoptera > Hydropsychidae > Cheumatopsyche > Cheumatopsyche charites. The sequence goes on from CM045579.1 coordinate 874,817, forward strand.
AGACTCATCAGATTCCAGCGAAGATGAAAAACCAGCTCCCAAACAGAATAACGCTAAAGTTCCACCACCTTTTAAAAAACCTTTGGCTTCGAAAGACGATTCTGATTCGAGTGACGACTCTAGCGAAGAAGAAGCTCCAGCTAAAAAAGCTGCACCGGCCGCCAACGTGCCGGCTAAGAAGCCAGTAGTTGCAAAACCAGATTCGGATAGTGACAGTGATTCGTCTAGCGAAGAGGAATCTACGAAAACTCCCGCAAAGCCTCCCGTTAAACCTCAAGCTGCCAAACCTGCTCCCGCTAAAAAGGCAGATTCCGATTCCAGCGACGATTCAAGTGAGGATGAACCGGCACCAAAAGTAGCCAAACCGGCTGCATCGGCAAAGGTTCCTGCCAAGAAAGAGGAATCCTCAAGTGACGATTCTTCTGACGATGATGAGCCCGCTAAACCGGCAGTCGCCGCAAAAAAACCGCTAGCAGTAAGTTTTTTCTTTTTGAAAATTGAGTACAAGCTTTGTCTTCCAAAGTGTCTTTAAGTAATTAGTACACACTCATTTTGATTGTAGAAAAAAGAAGAGTCATCAGATGATTCAAGTGACGAGGAAGAAGAGAAACCAAAAGTAGTAAAGAGGAAAGCAGAAGATGATGACAATGACGAAGAAGCTGAAGAAAGTTCGTCAAAAAAGGCTAAAAAGAGCAATAATGCTGAAGAGATGGTATGCATTCCTTTAAAATAATTAATAATATTATATTAATCAATTTTTTTTATTAAATTGAACTTTATTCAAATTAACTTTAATGTTTATTTTAATCAATGAGGATTTATGGATTAGAATATAATCTAGCATATTTTTTTTTTATTTTGATCATAGATTAATTTTTTACTCAAAATATGAATTAAATATCAATTGAATTATTTGTTACTTCAAAATATAGGACACAAGTTTCAAAAATCACTCAACACCAAATTCTAGTTTTGTGAAAAAGAACACCAATACGCAAAATGTTCCGTTCCGTCGAGTGGTATCCGATGCAATAAATGTGGATCCAAGATTGAAAGACAATTCGTTCGAAGGAAAGGTAAATGCCCCAGCAATGGCCTAGTCAAGCATAATGAGCCATGAATCATGCAACCTTCGTAAAATTCTTCAAAATTAAAATTTAATTGAAAAAATTAAAATTCTGCCTGGGCATTTACGTTTACCATAATCGAAAAAATAATCTAGTTTAAGCGATAATTTCATATTCATGTTCACATTGTGCTTGACGAGACCTAAATTTTTTTTTTTTATTGTACTTAGGATGAGGAAGGCGAGAATGGTGACGGACAATACGGACGAAATTCGGGTGGATTTAGAGGCAGGGGAGGGTTCGGAGGTGATAGGCGAGGATTCGGCGATCGTAGGGGTGGAGGAGGAGGTAGGGGTGGGTTCGGAGACCGCAGGGGTGGACGAGGAGGAGGCTTCGGGGGAAACGACAGGGGTGGTAGAGGTGGTCGAGGAGGAGGCGGTTTCCGCGGAGGTCGAGGCGGAAACGATAGAGGGGGCGGTTTCCGTGGAGGGCGAGGTGGTGGACGCGATAACGATAGGGGTGGTTTCAGAAAATCGTGGGGCGGTGATAGGGACGGAGGCAGGAATAGCGGGGGAGGTAATTTCAATAAGAGTTTTGGAGGGGGAGGAGGGGATACGCCTCAAAACAAGAAAATCACATTTGATTAGGAAATGTATATCAAATTAGTGAGTATTTTGTGAAGAAAACTGTGTGTTGTGATATAAATTTTGTTTCCAAAATGCACTACAAAATTTTTACTGGCCAAATGCTGTAAGAGCAAGACTAAATGAGACGTAATACATCTCTTGTTCAGTTTGTTTCTGATAAGGCTGTTACAGTTTTCTAATTTTCACATGTAGCTTTCGGTTATGAGAAATTTGGATGTGAACATTAGAGTGAGAAAGGCAACGATCATTCAAACAGTTGTATGAAAACTCCACATAGTTTGATCTGGTGATTATTTTGTAATGCATTTTAGAGACCGAGTAATCGTACGTTGAGTGTTTGTATTGTGATTTTTTTATTAAATTGAGTTTATAGTGTGGTCTTTATTTTTTCAGCGCGGAGCGAGAGGTTCATGGGGCGAACGGGCAAATCAAGATTTGAAACACACGAGGGGCAAAGGCTTCAAGCATGAGAAGACCAAGAAGAAGAGAGGTGCTTACAGAGGCGGTGCAATCGACACTTCAGTCAACTCGATTAAATTCGACTAATAGATGAAACTATTTCGCTCTAAATTTTTTTTTTTTACACAATTGCTCCGTTCGATAGTTTACATTTTATTTTTGTAACAATTAATTTGTGTACGTTGATTTTAAAATGCGTGTGTTTAGTTTTAAACTCATCATTTCGTGTTATTTGTAATATTAATGTTATTATTTAAGGCATTTACTAGTTGTATGAATTGACGTACAATGTTTTATTGTTCTCTGCAGCAGTGAAGGGTGTGTTGTAAATTTCTTAGTTTGTAAGTTTACACATATTATATTGCCATCTAATTAGAGATATTTGCAATATCTCGAATCCGATAAATACATTATATATTATTATAATAGTTTTTTTCTTATGATTCCTTTTCATTGTAGAATATATTGTCTAGAAAAATGAAGTTGAAATTTGAAGTGTTTCGAATGAAAAAAAATATTTTGATCATTTTAATTAGTAGGTGCATAATTCAGCTGTTAGAATCAGTGATTTGTGTTGATTTTATCAGCACTAGCATAATGAAGAACCGTATATGAGCTGTAGGATAATGAAAATGAAATGAAATGAAAATGAAGTGGATTTCTTGTCACTATTATACCAGAAATGAGATCTTTTTAAAAAGTTATTCTTTGTCAAGTAGGCGATGCTTATCTGAAAGGAAAATTTTATATACCTAAATCGTTTTTCAAATCGAAAAGGTCTTAAAGAAATGTTTAAAAATTGTTTATGATAAAAAAAGTTCTATTTCTGCTTAAAAGAAATGAAACAATACGTAGACAAAAAACGTAGTCGTTCAAATTGCACCGGAATCGCGACGCGAACGTAGCCGAAAAGGCAACGCAAATTTGTACGAAACTCGCGAGCACAATTCAAACCGAGCGAGATAAGCGAACGATAAATTCGAACGGACCGGACGAAGACGACGAAGAGTCGACAGAGCGACGACGAAAGGAAGAAATCGTCGTTTTCGTCTTCCGAATCGAAGTCTGCATTAGGACCAAAACTATTGACGAGCTGTCAAGAGCGTCGCGAGTGGCGAAGGGGCGAACGGAAGAAGGGGCGAAGGGGCGAAGGGGCTTGGGATGCGGGTGTGCAGGGCCCCCGACATCGAAGCCCTGGACTGGCGGAACAATGCAAACGCTTCGGCTAACAACATGAGGAGCAAGGGACGCAAGGAGGACACGAGGAGCTCCGGCTCCGGCTCCGGCTCCGGCTCCAACTCCTCGGCCGCCTCCTGCAGCAACTGCAGCGGGGACATCTGCCGCATTTGCCACTGCGAGTCGGACGCCCTCAACCCGCTGCTCGCTCCCTGCTATTGTTCAGGTCTCCCTTAAATCTCCATACTCATTGTTCGTTTGTCTAACTAGAACGCTTTTCGTATGTCTAGCTAGAACTTTTTTCTTTTTTCGTATTTAGATCGTTTCTAGCTAAATCGAAAAGCGTTCATCCTCAATTTCAAGCCAGTCGCTTAAATATTGCTTTAGAATTGAAGAGTTTTTTTTTATTTCATTCTAATATTGACTCATAAATTTATTTGTAATTATTCAAATCAGCTCAGTGCCATTGTTTTTCTCCCAAACCCAAACTTTCAAATGTAGGTTAGCAATTAGAAAATGATAACAGCTGTTAAATTTAATAGATGGATAAAAAAAAAAACAACACATTGATAAATAGCTCAGCGAACAATTAAAATTATGGATTATCATTGATTAGAATTGGATCGGCATTAGTTTTGTTAAGATTATTTTAATGTTTTCGTTTGTCTTTGAACATTTTCATTCTAAGCGACCTTCTTTAGAATCTAAATCACATATAATTTAATTTTCGAATACATTTTAGACGTTGTTTTACACACATGAAAGTGTTATTTTACTATTAATATCGATGACCGTTAACCACAACCAAACAGTTATTCTTACTCATAGAATTTGTGGTTAATTATTTTTGAAAGCTGATTTTATAAAAAAATACGTTAGAGTTGTTTTTATTATATTCAACCAAATATTCATTAAAATAATAATAAAAACCGTGCTTACTTTTCAATATTGTTATACTTATAAGATTATATAAATTTAAATATTTTCAACTTTACCGTTCCATTCCTAAAATAGTTGAATTAGACGACAATCTTCATGTTGATCGATCATAAATATCTTCATTGCACCGTTTTAATCTCTGTCTGTAAAGAAAACTGCATCATAAAACAGATACGATCCATTTAGAAAAACACGTTACAAATTAAGTTCAGACAATGAAAATATTGTTCTATCAAATATTTATCTTTTCAGGAAGTTTAAAGTATGTCCATCAAAGCTGTTTACAACAATGGCTCACCGCGTCAGACACGAGATCGTGCGAACTGTGCAAATTCAACTTCATCATGCACACGAAGATCAAACCCTTCAACGAAGTATGCGCCAATCATTCTTACCGTATTATTGCAATTCTCAAATTCTATATTGAGACAATTTCATTACAGTGGCGCAGTTTGGAGATGTCCGGAGTGGAACGGAGACGATTATGCTGTGCGGTACTATTCCATTGTGTCGCAGCCCTTTGCGTCATGTGGTCTTTATTTGTGCTCATCGATAGAGCCGCCGAAGAAATACAGCGAGGATTGATTGGTATTTTGATTGACTTTGTATGTGATGAGATTTGGCATTGCAATAATTGTGATTATTTTTGATAGCTTGGCCGTTTTGGACAAAGCTAGTCGTGGTCGCCGTCGGATTCACCGGAGGCGCAGTATTCATGTATATTCAATGTCGTCAGTATTTCACTCTATGCAGCAGATGGAGGTGTCATAATAGGTAATTTTGTCATTGTGAAATTCACGTTGAAGTGTTTGTTTGTTTATTTATTCGTTTAACTGATTTACTGATAGTTAAGACTGCAGTTTGAGTCGTATCTTAGATTTATATACATCATTTATCACTGCTATAATGTCAATGTTAATTAAATCTACTGTTGTATAGAATAATAATATGTTAACTGAATGAAGCAACATGTCTCTCATTAAAATCTAAATAATCTGAATCTGAAATAGAATGACTAACGACCTGCAACTTATGATATATCATTTCAGAATTTTGCTGATACAAAATGCCCCTGAAAAGATTCATGTCGCTCCGCCTTCTCCGGTCATCCATCATTTATCTGTGGCGACGTCTTCTACATGTCGAGGAAGACGAGATGCAAACAATGATCTGGAAAGAGCTAATCACGGTCAAATAGTGGCGAATATAGAGAACAATCCGAGCGCTAGCAACAGTAATGCTGCTGCATCAGTTTCGAGACAAAGCATAAATGAATCGGTACCGATTGCTGATAACAGGAGCTACACTTCTGCCGTGTTTCCTCCATCTTCTAGTGTTTTTGCCGAAGAGGAAGATGAAAGCGGAGGCTTCAACGACTATCGCCCCAATTCATTTAGACGGATATTGACCAATGATAGCAGAAACTATTCGATCGTACCGCTCGACAAAGATGCTAAAATTTTGAATAGATCCCAGGATTCTGTAGATATTAGAAGATATTCAGACACAAGACTGCTTCAAACGTTTGATTCTAGACACGCTCTTGGCCTTAAAGTTATGGATAAGGTTCCTCATTTGTATCAGGCGTCTCCGAATGACCGCCGTCTGTCCTCTTCTCACCAGTCCGCTAAAAAACTTGATCCAGCGACGCAATCTGAGGAGTGCATCAATGAAACGACAGTGTATTCTCCGTATGGCAAAGCGGTCTATCACATTCCTGATTCGTTCGATCCCGCAATGGATGTCATAACTCCGTATGATGAGCATCCTCAGGTTTCTGATGTCGTTTTCGATAATTCTACTCACAGTTACGATCCTCTCGAGTTGAACATACAGGAGATGCTTGAGCTGGACGTGAAGACAGCCCAGCAGAGGAAAAAGTCCGTGCTGTCCCTCAACAGGGACCAGCCGGTCCAGTGTCACAAAGCGAACAATTATGAAGCCAACAAATCAGTGTTCAAATCATTGCCGAACTTGAGTGCCAGCAGTGAGAGCCTTCTTCCGCACAAGAGTAACTCGTGAACGAATTCCACGGAATACATTCTATATTTTTCCCTATGCGTAATTAGAGTTTGATATGGACATTTGTGTGTAAATAATGGAATATAGCGTTAGTTGACTGCACAGAATTTGCCAAAATATTCTTTTGAAAGAGTCCATTTCGGTGTGTTTACAGTCCGACGCTTAATCTATTTAGCGCTAAGTGTTCCCCATTTCAACTTTTCCAAAACAGTGGTAGTTTTTATCAGCTCATTTTACATTTGTCAGAATGTACTTTACATGTGTCAGAATTTATATTTCATTGCTAGAATTTGTGATGAATGATCAGTATTCGAGCTGAATTGCTTTTAATTTATATATTCAATGCACAAAATTACATCAATGTACTCTCATATTTTTTTTTCAATTGGCAAATTATTTTCGCAATTGAATATCAGCTTACTGATTATTAAGCTATAATTTTTTATAGAAAAACTACTAAAACATTTTGAAAATCGGAGAAATATGATTTTTAACTGATCATTATCATTTTTCTACATTTGGACCATTTGTTGACTCACATTCTAGCCATTCTTTATTTCATGAAAACTATATTGCGAATATGAAAACTATATTGCGAATTAGATTCTGACCGAATCGTTTATTTATAAGTCCGTTTGTGTCTCACTTATATAGATCTTGTTTTTTTTTTATTTTGCTGTAAATACAAGTTATTCACAACGTGTAGGTCTTTGATATGGCGAATTGTTACGAAATTTAATTTTGTGACGAGTATTACAAACTTCAATTTGCAAATTAGACTTAAATTATTCAGCATAGTTAGTTTGTGATAAGATTGCATTCGATATGACTCGATATGTATTTAAGGTTTTTGTTATTTTCCACATATCGGTGTTGACAATTGAAAATTTGATATTTGTTAAATTACTTCTGTAGAGTTTTTACGTTGTACTTTTCGAATTATTATGCTTAAAAGCTCTTAAATGAACAAAATGTGTTTTGTGCAATCATTGTTGAAATTTGGTACATTTACTTAATATTTTAAGATTTTTCAACATAATCATAAAGATTATAGTGAATTTACAGATCTCCATTTAATTTACCTCAAATATTTGGTATTCAAATTGAAAATTTGAAAAAACATTCAATTTTCATTTCAGTGCTTGAAATTATTAACACATTTAAGTATTGATATCTTTTTTAATTATAATATATTTTTTTCTTAATCTGTACATAATTGTTAATTTAGACATGTGCAATTCAGTGTATAATGTTGCACATTAAAAGTAAATACTTAATTTTTCATGTTATTGTTGTTTTGTTAAGATTTTTACATTCGTTTTTGCTGAAAAACTTCATATGGCTTAATCGAGAGACTTTTGATATTAGTAATAATAATTTACACATAATGTTTTGGGGGAAAAAATATTTTTTTTCTTCACGAGTGCAGTGACCAAATTGAAAATATATGTATGTATTTTCGAGTAGATTAAATTTTCTTTGGCTTTAAAAGGTTTCAATATAGATCTTTCCTTGTAATTTTTATGTTTACTTTATAGTTTACTCATAGTACTTATTACAGTGTGATTAAAATATATGTATACATTTTACATTTATATTTACTAGTCATCCACGAAAGATTTTCGTTCATATTGTTAATTTTTACAAGTTGCACCATAAATCTAATCGCAAATTTTGTCCGCTACGCGAAAACGTTGGAAATTCTTCATTTATATAGACTTAATTCTGTCCAAAAATTTTACATTGTTAATATACATATATATATATTTGTAAAAATCATCTCGAGATATACTTACTCCCAATTATTCGCATAGTGAGTAATTTTTAGTGAGGGTTGTGTGAATTTTTGCAATTTGTCTAAAAGGCTAGTAATTTAAACTTTGAACTTAAAAAAATTGTTTCGATGTCTAAAGACTGTTTCGTTTTGGAAATTTTTCTCAAATTTGGGTGAAAAGAATCACGTTTATGCTCAATATTTATACTCTCTAACTTTTATCCTAGCGTTAACCACTTTTTAAAATTTCCGGATTTGTGCGTGATGCACTTGCACTTGTTCCGTTTTCAAATCCACCGTTTCTTGTGTGCGTACTTAAAATTTGAAACCGTTTACGAAACTTTAACTCGAATCTGTTGCGTTTCGATATTTTCAATCAATTGATATTTGTTTTGTTCGGATTAATCTTATAAAACGTATTGTTAATGCATATTGTACTTATTTTGAATGAATAGTCCGTAAAAGGTTTTTTGGCATAGCGTATTAATGGAACTGAATAGTTAAAGAACATTTTACACAATTAAATGTCAGATCTTATGTACAATATATATATTATATTATATATATCCTACTGTAGTGTCGTAGTTAAAGTTTTATATATTTGTTTATTGTTGAATTTTTTGAGTCTCATGATTTTTCCAACATTTATGGTGATTGTAATATTATTAAATAAATAATCTGAACAAAAATATATGACAATCTTTGTTTGCTTTCATTTTTATTTTTGTCACTATCAATATATTTGATGTTTGATTTTCTTGACGAAAACTGATAAGATATGTAAACTATTTTGAGGATATAAATTTGACAATAGATGAACATTTACTTCAATCATAAGGAGTATTTCCTTAAAAATCACAATATCAAACAGAAAAATAAGCACACGTATGTATAAATTGCACAGAACAAAATGGAGGGTGGATCGTGCATCATGAGAGACGTCTAATTTATGTCAGTCAACCACCCCAGTGCCTCGGAGGGTTGGAACATTCATTATTCTGTGCAATTCTACTTTTTTCATCCTCTAGGATATTTGTGTGTATGTGCACGAGGATCGTGTGTTTTCATTACCGGTGAAATATGAAAATATCTGCGATCAGGGGTGGTTTGTTTTTAAGGACAACTGGTATACCTGCTGTTCCATAAATACTTTTCTCTAACAGATAAAAATATGTAGTGATTTTTTAAGATTTAATTTTTTTTTAACTACATATTTGTGCTTTCATTTCACTTTTTGATTTTTTTTTCTGACAAAGGGCCTGTGAAATTTTCACTTATTGTAGATGGGATTATACTTGCAATTAGTTAATTTTATATTTTAAAGAACGAATAAGTATAATATGCTTTTTGTTGCAATATTCGGAACCAATTTTCAGCAGTGCACGTTTTATGATATAGTTTATATCTATTTTCAATATCATGAACCACCCCTGTCTAGGATATAACATTTCTGAAGATATTCCGCTGTAAATTGTGTATTAAAGGTGCGCCTTTTTGTGTTTGTTTAGCGGGGCGTTTTCGATTTCGACGTCTTCATGAATTTCCATTCATGTCTGGTTTCCTTTTGTCGAGTGACAGCGTCGGAAAATCTCGAAACACAAAAGGAAGCTGTTTTCCCTTCGAGACGAAGCTTTTTGGTTTTGGTCACTTAGTCTGTCTAGAAATCTGAGATTACTTGTTTTTCAACAATTTTGTTTAATATGAACAATATAAGGGACTTGAGCCTTTTTCAAAAGTTGTGATTCAGTTATTGAATGAAATACTGGCTTCGATCAATATCAGCAACACTTTTCATTCTCTGATCCCTATTCCCAATATCCCTAGCAGCTACTTCTTCATTAAGGAATGATTAATCGAAAAATTAAAAAAAATAGACATCATTACCTGTAACGAAAAAAAAAGGGAAACCCAACCAAACTCGCTCATACGAAAAAGAACCGCTTCATTATGCAGATAGTGCCACATGAATTCTGATTCACTTAACATCATGCCGCATTAATTCGACACAATTATCCAGCGAATGTATTGTACACTTGGGGTGCCACATCGAGCGGAAAAATCAACCCCCCGGGGGTGTCTTTTTGGCACAAATTTTCAATTATGACGATGCGCTAAACGCCGCGATGCTTCATCGTTTCGGCCGAAAACGAAAGCGGTTCAATTTCGGAGGCTGTGTTTTTAATTGGGGATTCAACCCTTTAAAGCCTCCGGGGATGGGTTTTAATATGCGGGTTACATTTTTGCGCGAGTTTGCATATTTTAGATAATGTGAAAATATAATATTATATGTGTTATATTTGACGACTGAATTTCACAAAGGTCACTTGTGTCCTTTGGAAAATTCATTCGTCATTTGTTGTAAGAATCAGAAAAAGGATTGGATCATAGGTGTCGTACTACTCAATATGCGCCTGTTTTATGCAATCTTCATAACAGCGGTGTAGAGCAAATTGATACTCGAGTCACATTCGATTCACAGCAGATAGAAAAATTAGTGCAATTATTGTATTAGATACCCAATTTGAATCTAATTTAAGTAAATAATAATGAATTTGTGCTTGTTTGTATGCATTGTTAGTGCTTTATAAACTCTTGAACCGTTTATCTTATAGCGATGAAATTTTCCAGTTATTGTATGCACATCTAGGAGGGTTTTTGTATCATAATATTTCATATTATACAATAGACTAGATTTATAACGTTTGGTGAATTAGCTTTCGTCATAGCCGAGAAATGACAAACAGATTAGGTACAATTTATGCACACCACGATCAGCTTAAAATTCATAGATTTTCGAGCAACACCAAGTCACAGAACTTCTCAATCGAAAATCTGCGGGACAGAGAAAGACGTTATATTCATCTCGATTGCGTCGATTTTTGACAGTTCTTAGTAGTAGGATTGCCTGTATATAAATATAATATTTTCGCAAATTACTAGAAGGAAATATTTGCGAAATAAAGTGTTCGCAAATGCGGTTTTAAGGCTTAACATCCAGGAAAAACCCTTCTCGCGTGTTCCGGTCCAGCGCGGAAATGGAAAAGCGGAAACGAACTTAGATCATGGCGGTCACGGGAAGGGTTGTTATTAAATTAAAACACCCGACGATTTATCACCCTTATTTCAGATACTGCCTGCAGAAATATGGCCTCTGAATTTTCAGCATCTTCATGCGGAAATGTTGCATGCACCATACGAACGTTTGCCAAAAGCTCGCATGGATATTTCGACTTTATTTATATTTTCATGCGCCTAAGTAATGATGCGTTTAAACTTATTTATGAGTCTGCTGTTCATTTTTAAATAAAATTCATTTATTTTAATTCAAAATACTGTTGATACTCAACGTGATCTTAAATCGATTATAATTCAATTCCAGGTGCAAGATAAGAATGCCGGCTTCGGGAAAATTCCATTTCGGGATTCGATTCGAAGTTTCGAATTTTCCCGGATCGAATATCATCGAGTTTTCCTCGAAAGGAAACTTTAGATTCGCGGATCAGCTGTTTATGTGTTCGCGAGTGAATCGGAAAAGCGATAAGGAAGTCCAACTTTTTCAATAAATCCGCCCGGTGTGAAAATTTCATCCCCCTATCATAATTTATTGTTCGTTTTCGCAGATAGAGAAAGTTTTTCGCATGAATATCGGGGAGTAATTTACAAGGAGACGCATATTGTGCGAAATTTTCGCGATTTTGCCAAATCGAATTTGAGGGATTTAGATTTGAACCGTTTTATTTTGTTGAATTAAAATTGAAATTTGTTAAGTTGAATAGAATATGATAAGTTCGATAGGATTCTTTGAATGAAGGAAAACTATTCATTTGAAAATGTTATGAAAGATGTCACTGGGAAAATTTTCACTTCAATGATGAATGAAATGCAAGAGTATAGAATTTTCGATATAAGTACATATTTTCTGTTGTGAGTTAAATTTTCATTTGTAAATTAATATTTTCCATTTCATAATACATTTTCAAACAAAAAAAAAATGAATCAAATTGATTAACAGAATTCATTATTAAAAATATCTTATGCAACCTGAAACGGTTTGATTATGTAAAATATTTGATTCAATGCGGAAAATATTCAAATTGAATCCGAAAATATCTGACAAGAAACGAAAAACTTGATATAATTTCAATATATCGCATTTATATTAAACTGATACATATATGCATACTATTTTCTCTTGAACTGTTCATCAGATTGCGATCAAACTTTCCAGAGCCGACTATTCCAAATTTCCTATAAATATTTTGACATAGAATCGTTCTATTCGGCGGAAAACTCTCTAAACCGGAAACGTAGCAGGCGGCTCACCTGTCGATTTTCGAAAAATTTTCCCGCGCTTTTCCGCATTTTCGCGAGGGGGGAGGTGAGGCCGGGGTGGGCTGTCACCGCAAACACAATTTCTGCGGGCGTTCGAGTAAATAATAAATATTAAGGCGCGTCGTTCGCCAGGAAATTGGATTTCGGCGCAGGCCGGGGGTACAGGGGGGTACAGGGGGGGGTCCGGGGGTACAGAGGGGTACAGGGGGGACACGAAGGGGGTCACGCAAGGGCGCTGCGCCCCCCTGTCCTCAGTAGGAGTCCTACGGGATGGTTGTTTGTTCAGCTTTGCTCGTTGTTGTCCCTGTGCGATTGTTCGGACTACACGTGTACAAGGATATGATTTTTTTTTTGGGTCACGTTTGATCTTCTTTTTAGTATCAATTTTTAATTATCGATGAGTTTTTAAGATTAAATTTTAATTTAAAATATATTTACGAGGATATGTAGAGATAAGTTTAACGATTTCGATGGAATATGGTTAAAGTAAAGTACATATTTATAATATGCATACATTTGGTCCTGGCTGTATTAAAAGACAAACTGAAGATTTATAGAAAATTGTGTTTTCGTTTCGAATTAGTTCATTCGCAATATTTTTCCTTTTTAATTAACAGAAATCGGTTTTATATGACTGAAAAGGCTAAGGGGTACATCTTATATTTTGTTGTTATATAAGATGTATCCCTTGGCCTCTTTAGTCGTTATGAATGAGTTATGAAATTAAGACTTAAATATAGCTTATTCAAATTAGATTTTCTTAGCATAATTTCCAATAATTTTCAAATAGACACAATAAAAATACACCCAACTCTCGTTTTACACGGTGGATAGGGACCAGCAAAAACCGTGTAAAAAAATGTCAATTTTCATTTCGCGATATTCATTATATAGTTCAAACAAACCGTGTTAGGCCAAATAAATCGTGTAAAAAAATATTTTTTTCATTTTTTCAAACCGTTTTATTTTGAAACCGTGTAAAAAATCCACCTGTGTTATATGAATCCAAATAAAACAAGCCTCAACTGTAGAAAACTTTTCAAAAATACAACAACTGTAACAAATTAAACATTTAAGCACCAAACAAAACTCAAAATTACAAAAAAAAAACCATCCCATTCGCCAAATGAGGCATATTATCCTCGAAATGAGGTTATGTTCGCACCTGGCCACGTGCTAATGACAGGTGAGGGAATATAAGCTTTAACTAGATTCCGGGAATAAATCTGCACCAGGGGAGGGTTAGGGTCACTATTTATGCGGGGCCAGGGGTGCGATTTTCATTTGGCGACCTGCGTTATTTATTCTTAATTATTTGTGGGTCAAGGTGTCACGTGGTATCACCCACGTGGGACGCCGCGAGATTGCGGATTTAATTTTCATAATGATGGTGGGTCGTTTGAGGGTTGACAGCGTTGTTTATTGGACGATTATGCTGATAAGGGTGTGTGAATTTTGTAATGAATTAGTCAGGGGATGATTTAGGCGATCGGTTCATAATGGATGCTGTGGTTAAAATATATTTTAGAGTACTGAATTGATTCAAATTGAGTTTTTTATAATCAAATATGACGACTGAAAAGGCTGAGGGGTACAAGTGACTTTCAAAAGTTGAGCTTGTACCTATAAGTATTAGGAAGAGGTCGAGTGATTTGATGATATATCGAGGCACACGTTTCAAGTTCGATTATATCCTTTTGCCACCAAATATATTATATTATCGCACATAGAAGCGATCCTTGTACATAACTCAATTTCGGCAAAAATGTCACCTGTACTCCTTGGCCTTTTCAGTCTTCATATGTAATTTTGACAATATTGAGACAAAATTTTATGAATCAACTTTTGGAATGATTACTGTTAAAAAATGTACATATCAACCCGACTTCCCCTTTTATCAAACATGTCACTTGTACTCTTTGGCCTTTTCAGTCGTCATATGTAATTTTGACAATATTGAGACAAAATTTTGTGAATCAACTTTTGGAATGATCACTGTTAAAAAATGTACATATTAACCCAACTTTCCCTTTTATCGAACAATTGTTTCAACATCTCCATAAATTTAAGTCCAAATTTGACGCTGCAAAAGAGTTATTGCTTGTATTTTATTCAAAATCGTCAAAAATAACCAAATCGAAACGAAAAAATCTCAATTTGACGTAGTTTAAGACCATACGATACTATTATACAATCGATTTTCTTTGGGCAAACGTCGAAGTTGCGCGACCGGAATAATTCATTTCGCATTAGCATCGGCGATTGTGCGATTGATCGAATCGGGACTTTTGTCTGTATGTCGTTCAGTTTATAGTCATTTTTTTTCCACTGGTAAATGATTCCAAATTGTGTGCTTTTATCGAACGATTTTTATTTCGACGATGTCGGTTGAGATCTGAGCTTGTTTGCTTGTAATTTAGTGGTTTTATTAATTGTGGGATTCGTTTTTTGAATTGTTGAAATATATATAAAATTGGCATTAAACTAATCGATAAGTTCCAAATCCACAATACAAAATTCAATCAATCAGAGTCTGATAAAAAAGATGGAAAAATTACTAAACGAGAACCTTAATACGCCCCAAAAGAGTTGGCCCGTATAAATATTGAACGAAGGCTTTCGTTATGCAGTCTTATATTGTGTCAATATATACTACTGTATAGATGTACATATATTCAGAAACTCCTGAATATGGAAGTCTCGGGGAAGAAGTCGATATAAGGATGTATGAAATTGAAATGAAGAAAAACGGATTGGGCCTAATGGAGCAGAATGAGAATAAATCTGGACTTATTATTTTATTTTCGTTTTCGCTTTTTTGATAATTCAATCTCTCTTATTCGATTCGGTAATATTGAATTTGAAATAAAAATTTTCAAGATCGATCTAAATTGAATAAAAATTTTATGATTTGTATTCAATCTTTATAATTTGAGATGAATCTTTCAGATACAAGTTGATGAATTAATTTGAAAAATTATTCACATTTTAATAATCTACAGGTATTGGTAGTCATTTGATTTTCAATTAAACATTCAGTTTGAAATTAATTAGTCATTAGAGCTAGGAACTTCGAAGGGTGGTCAGTACGAGAAATATTATGTTAAAATTGATCGAATTCAATTGCTACAGACAATATGCTTTTATAAACCATTGAATTAATGATTTAAATCAAATATTCAAAAGAAATGATCGTATCAATTAAAAAAACGACATGAAACTCTCTCTAAGATTCATGACTTAAAATCAGCATCATGAGGACATCAAAGACATGGCATAAACAAACGCTTTATAGAACTACTCTACTGGATAATAATTTATTATTGTGCTCATCAAAATATCAAAACTATACAAAATATATTCCTTAAATATGATAAATTGACACGTTGCCCTCTCAGATCGAATTCATACATAAATTTCTCAAATATTTCGCATCTGTTCGGACACAAGGAGGACTCGTCTCGACTCGGAACATCCATAATTCATAAAGTTCAGAAACAAAACGGAGAGAAGTCTTCGAGTCTGCGTTTTTGGTTCAGATAAAAGTATCGTATCCCCCTTCGGAAAAGGGATTTTTTTTCTAAAAGCGCCAAATTAAATTCAAAAGTGAACGTATTCGGTTCGGATCGCGGTGAAAATAAACGCACTAGAGTTTCCAGGTATTCGATGCGCTTATAAGGAGGGTTTTTGGTCCGATTTGTAATTTATGTCGAATTGTCGATTCGTTTTCGTTAAATTTGCGTTTGTGGAATGCTGGAAAGAATTGGAAGATATAACCAAACCAAAAAAAAAAAAGTTTAATTAGATGGGTTTTGATAGGAAGCTAGTTCTAGGATGTACTTTAAATAAAGTAAAAGTTATGGGAATAGTGTAGGGGAAATGTGTAATATTAAGATACCTAGAATATGTGTCACTCGTGCGAGGAAAAATTGCATCTGTGTGAAAAAAGCGTCGAATTTTCATCTGAAAATCGATATTTTTTCTGGTGTGGGCACATTTTATGCGTGATTTTGTCGCGGAACACTTTTCAGAAGGCTTTTCAGGAAAGGCTTTCTGAAGCGAGTCGGTCGATGAGAGAGTGTACAAATTAGTTCAATCCCCCGGTGGCACGATCCTGGTTCTATAACAATGTTATATACAGAACGAAGCTGAGGCAGGGGTATTTAAATAATTTTTGAATATGTATCCCTTCGAATTTTGAAAAAAAAAAGATTAAAGGCCAGTCTGTTCGCCTTTGATTTGAGAATGAAACGATTTTAAATGATAATTTTGATGATTCATACAAATTCACCTACTGAAAATGCCGCTACGTTAATTTTTTTTGTAGGCAGATCAATATTTAACAATCTTGGATCTATTCATGCGTGTAAATGTACCTGTGGTACAAAAAATAATGCATAACAGATCTGCGTCGATACTCAAAGATTCGATTACTTGATCTTGATTAAAATAATCACTGTAATTAGTAAAAATGCTCTAGTTTAAGACCCCTGATCTTTCGAAACACACGAACGTTTAAACTAGTTGCTTATTTGTACCATTTGCGGATAACTTCATCTGCGACAATCGAAGCTGAACAATTTCATAACAATAACCAGACAACACTTCGAACGAAATTCAATTTCGTCAATTCGACGCCAAGACGAAGCCTTTGAACACATCCACAGACAATTTAAGCTGCCCTCGATCAGATTTTGTCTTCTGAATAAGATTCTCTCCACTTGCCCCCAAAACCGCCCAAGTCACCCCCTTTTTACGCAAGGGACGGATTATCCGAGATCGGGTCCCGAAAGTCATTATTATACGCATATTTACCCCGAAGATCGTCTCCATTATCTTCGCTTGACCAAAACTCATATTCGGAATCAGCTACAGATTCGTAATCAGCTACAAGTCAGGGGTGCTTTGGGATCACGTGGCGACCACGTGGCGCGTCAATCTCGCTTCTTTTGTGGGCTTAGAAAATTAGTGCAGAGTGCAATTCTTTAGTCCGAAGGGAAAATTGTGCAGGAGTCTATCATTAGTGTTAATCAGAGAGGATTTGACACATGTGTCGCTTTTTGTGTTAAGATGGTGATTTGGCGGGATTGGGCTGCATCAAGTGTAGAATTTCGTAATTTCGTTCTGATTAAACTTGCTAAAAATAATCTTAGGTACTTTTATAGTAGAGAATTGATCATTTTTTTGGTAAAGATATCTTTTTTATGTCAGTTTATATAGTTAATCATATTAGATTTAAGTTTTAGGTTTGGTTAAGTTAGGTCTAAATTTGTATCGAATCAACATAGCCGTTAGTGCAATCTACAATATCTAATTCTATATACAAAAGTACTTATCTAACTGTTTGTTTTTGTGATATTCATAAATTTAATTCTGGGAGAGTTGGCCATCTTAACTGCATGGCCATCATTCCCCGAATTACCCTATCTTTACCTCAAAACAACATTAAATTCCCATTGCTTAGACGTTTGTGGTTGTTTCGTTAGAAATTTTATACTTTTTAAAGAAATCAGTATTGCTTTGAGGTATCAATATGTCACCCATTACCTATTCGTAAGATTCATAATTACGAAATTAATTTTGCTACGTAAAATCTAAATTTAAGAAAACCTACTGCTATTTCAACGTCAAATCCAAAGTTGAAATCGATTAAATTTTATTCGAAGCATTCCGAGTCAACTTATCTCGAACTTTATACAAAATTATCTGCGGTCAAACGAGCAATTTTGTTCAACCTGCGCGATAAGAACTTTTCCATTTTTGAACGCAGGACTCTAGATAAACTCTCCTATCGTATCCTAAATAGAAAAAAAGAGCTATACAAAGATTGTGGTGAATTTATGCCGCAATTAAAAGTGACATGGAAAGAGAGTGAGGAACAAACAGAACGTCGACACAAAGCGAAGTGAGGGACTTGGCAGCTGTCTAATGTCTGGTGAGGAATTAAAATACAGCTGTTTGAACCCCTCATTGAAGATAAGATAAGACAATCCCCTAAACGGAAAGAAAGAGTGCAGATTAATAAGGGGTGGCATTGTTTTCGACCCCAGACTCTGTGTTTGTTCGAGGAAAATAGAGGTTAGTGATTTTTTTGGTTGGAATTGCGTTTTTTGGGTCTGGTTTTGATTTGAGATGAATTTGAGGTAGTTCAATAATTTTATGGTTCGTGTGAATAATATCATTTATATCTAGTTGAAAGAATTATTAACATTAATACAAGTTGATTTCGATGAGCTTAAAACTTAAGCTATGATGAAATATACTTTCACTAATAAATTTCAAGAAAATAATTGAGCTTGTAACGGAAAATATCTGACCTAAAATGAAAAACCTATACATATTTTCAGCTCTATAATTTTCAAAAAGATCCATGATGGAACATTATTTTTGACATTTCCAAATTATACGGAGAAACGTGGTTTCAATTGGTCATATCGAATTTTCTCTTCATAGAAAAATGTCAAATAATACCTAATATAGGCATAACAATTTTTATTTGTAAAAAGACATTCATCGATTTTCCATCACCGAATTATTCGCTCAATTTCACATTCAACCCCAAAATTATTCACATAATCGACACGTCAAAATACACCGTTCCGACTGAACGCTCCCTTTGATCTTATCAAAGGCGTTCGAATCGATGGCGCGAAATTTCCAATATTTCCCCCGAAATTTCCAATTTTTTTCAATACTAATTTCCCTCCAGAAGGCGAACGAAATTACGCAATCCTCTTACCGACCTCCTCTTTTTTATTATTTAATTTTATTTCATTTTCATTAAAGAGAAACACCTCGAGAGGAGAGAGAGCGAATTCCGGAAGCAATTACACTCTCTGCCCGATATTCCCTTTTCCCTTTTAGTTTACCTTGATCCGAATTAATTACGCGAATGGCCCAAAACGGTCGACTTTTACGATCGGCCCTTTTAAAGGCTTCGATTGGCCTAAATTTTAGCAGAGATCCCTGTTTTAGTTCGATTTGATTATAAAAAGCGCTTTTGGACGATTCTGTCGATTCCTATCGTTTCATATATATACCCATAATATATCTACGAAAAAATAATTCAAGAAAAATTTCATGAATTTAATTCATCGTTTTGAGTACTTATGTATGGCGACTGAAAAGGCTAAGGGACACAAGTGATTTTGAGAAAAGCGCGCTCAAAGTTGAGCATTTACCTATATCTATGTATTAGAAGGAGGTCGAGTGATTTGATGATATATCTCGGTACAAGTTTCAAGTTTGTTTATATCCTTTTACCACCAAATATATGAGAGTACATAGAAGCGATTCTTGTACTTTAATTTCGACAAAAATGACACTTTTACCCCTTGGATTTTTCAGTCGTCATATGTGAAAATGATACTAGAACGACTTACTCCATTTTGAAATTTGACTAAAATCAGACTATATTAATTCGAATATTCAATATATTTTCCTCCATTTTATATATGTAGAGCAGAATAAAAAAGCTTATAGTCCTTAATAGTCGTTTTATCTCGTTTCTAGCTCTATTTAAATGGATGAAAAGTAACCCCGAGCCATATTAGTTTAAATGGCAGGTCTGGATGGAAACGAGGAGTCATTAGATGCATTCCTGTTCGGATGGAAGACGATCCTATTCTATCCCCGATGCACTCGAATGAATAAAAGTCTATTTTCAGGGAATGCACTTATCAAAGATGCATTAAGGACGAACGTCCGATAATGGAGAATAAATAAGAGCGGTTCGCTTTGGACAGATAGCGAGACTCTTATTTTTTTTCTCCAAGACGTATTCTTAACACTCTGTAAAAAAGGTATATTGTAGGGGATACTGATGTGTTTGGAGTCTGTAGTATTTATTTTTTTATTTACAAATGTAATTTTATTGTTATTTATACTCAAAAGTATTGATTAAATTGAATGAAAGTTAGTTATTTTGGAATATTCAAGATGGCATCAGCATATATGCATTGTCTACACACGTAACGGGATTTATTACGGGAAAAGGACATTCTATAATAATCGGTTTAAAGTACAAAGAATATCGAGCAAGAAGTTAGTATTACTATAAAAATTACGCAGATAAGAGTTGAAAGTGTAACGTGGCATTAAAATAAATTACATCCATTACACAAATTTTGAATGCCTCCAAAAGAAAATTAGACGATTTGGTGTCAGTTCTCACGCGACAGTGTTAAGTGTTCGTGTTACTCGGTGATTTTATTTTTTTAAGGTTTTAACATTTAAGGTTTCCTCGATGTTTACAAGATTACAATTGATGCTAATTAATGCGAATTTCATTAAGTTATTCGAACGATAAATTTTATCGACGTTTTCAGTTTAACTTCTTAGAATTCGCGAGGGAATCGTATTTTATGCGTTCAGTTCTAAAATTGAGAAACTAGGTTTAATAAGCTATTATTTTTCAGTATACATTTAAACGAACTTTTTGTAATGCTTTAAAGCTGTAATGTAATGTGATGCTGTACATGCTTTGACAATTAAATAAATTTTTCTTCTTCATAAACTAAAGTTAATCATTTCATACACAGAAGATCTAACGACTTTTATATCATACTGACCAACGAAACACGATCCTTTTCAATTCACCACATTAATACGAAACAATTTGCACACAATAATAAGCCGGTAGTAATATTCAGACGAAACTCCATCCAGAGGCAATTTGGTCGTCTTAAATTGCATTTAGCCGCATATGCCGTAAAGTTGTACTCTACTCCTTTACTCCACCCTGACTCCTCTTTGACTACCCTCGTGTGTGGGGTGGTCGTATTAAACCGCAAGTTAACTACCCTCAAATTGGTGTACGCGTAAAACTTCGCTTAACATCGGTACCTATGTATGTTGTGTATGTGGAAAACGATTCCCTGAAACCGAATGCGAATTTCAGCTGAATGATCAAATGCGTTTGAGTTTGTGTGTTTCGGGAATTTAAGGGTTGATTGGGGTGGGAGTTTCATTTTGAGTGTTTTTAATTAGGTTTTATATATTTGAGAAATTATAGATTTGTTTGTTTGTTTGAATTTTTGATCAAATAGAAGGTATACACATGATATAGCTAGGTGTCTACAATGAGTCTAGTGTAAAAAGTGTCAGAAATATAGGAGTGTCAAAGACCTTGATGTAATTATGACTTTTCATGTGTGAAATAGCTTTTCTGAGCAATACAGACAAATATTATTAAATTAACTAATATGTTTGACCACCAAATAATAAATAATTTATTCTAAGGCCATTTAAATCGGTTCTGTACTTTACTGTAAACTGTTAGACGTTAAATAAACGAAATTAATATCATCAAAATATTGAATGAATGGAAAATTGAAGGAAATTTTGAAAATTGCATCAAATACATTTCATAATTTTCATCGATTTTTTCGGTTGAACGATTCATTTGTTTGTATTAAAAAAGTAGATCAATTTGCATTTGATTGTATTTATAAGTTAGCCTGCTTTGTCTTGTACATATATTTATGAACATTCATATCAAATTCAACACGAATCAAGATATTGAATATTGAAGATATATTGAAGTATATTGAGTATATTGAGATTGAAGGTATTCAATTATACAAACAATAAATGAAATTCATACTATAAATTTTCCAAAATCTAAACGATTAATAAATTTGAAACACTACAAGATACATCAAACATTTCACACATAACTCAATTTTATAACCCCCTTCTAAATTCGTCGAACTGTTAGTTAATTTTCCGAACTCGCTCAAAACTCATATCGTTTGATGCAGTCTACGTTCAGCAAGAGAAGTTTCCGAATAATTCCTCACTTTGGGCCCAATTTCCAAATTAATACGATGCGTTCGATACACTAATGTAACAAAATATAACACAAATACTTCTGTACATTCTAGGTACAGTAAATCTCCATCACTTAGGCAGCTGTCCGTGTGTCAATCTTACTTACTGACGGGGTTAACTAAGATTAATTCGGCAAATAGCAATGCTGTGTCGATCAGATATCTCGCAGTTCGACTTTTTTTTTCATCTTATTCGATTTATTTATTCGAATGTCGTTTCGATTTGCAACCCCTGCACGTCTTTTGAGTGATCGAGTTTTTTATTGGAATCGTCTCTATTTCGGGCCTGACTTGTGTAATTAAATAGGCTTCGGTTGTGCGATTCGAGTCGTGTTCACACTTTGACCGATCGATGAGATTGAGCTGAATATAATATTTCAAAATGCCTTTCGTTTCAAATATTTCAAATTATTCCTTTTTCGTTTAATTTTATTTCGATATGACCCTTTTCCTATAGGAAATTGAAAGAAAATTGGGGTAATTTGGTATGGAAAAAAGTCTATTGGAAATGAAAAACCTATTTATTCAACAAGCATAGGTATAGTTCGTTCTAATTAACAGTTTTTTAGCATTTTATTCAGTATTTGAATAGTTTAACATTCAGTTACAACAATCTATTCTAAGAATTTTGAGCTTATAATTAAATCGATAGTTAAACTTCCAACTGAAGATAGAAAAAAAAAGCTTATTCTACATATTTCTCTTCAGATTAGCTTTAGTTTTTCTACTTCAGTCTTTTAAATGTAGATTTTTAACATTTCTGTAAATTTAATTGGAAAATTAGTTAAATTTAAAGAAGTAAACTCTTCAGTCTATACAGAGCTTTATAGTCGTAAATGTGAATAGCAAGATCGCTTAAATAACAATAAAAGTCAAACGGTGACATTAATCACTGCCCTAGAATGAAATAATATATGTTCCGAGACATGTTCGTGGCATTTCCGAGTGCATTCTAAAAATGCACATGCGAATAATGCAATTAGAATTTAATGGCTGCCTAGGAACAAGCTTAATTTGAATTTCCAACATAAAATTATAATATTCCTGAAATTTTACGACCGGAAGAAAAAAATTGTACAAGAAAATACTCAAAGTGGGTATCACATCCAGCGATGGGTAGCAGCAGCGAACAATTGTTCGCATCGTGACCTATCGCTGCCTCTATCCGTCGCTATACAGGAAACCCAGCTTTAAGGATGTCGAAATGAAACTTTAGAAACAGGAAGCTCTCACAAGGACTGCATTTGACTTGCGTTTCCTGTCGTGCATTTATTCACTCAACGGTGAACCACTTAAGTAATGAAGACGTTCCGATGAAGCACTTACCAAATTGTAATACGTATATCAATATTCGAAATGTATATATTTATGTTGAGAGGCAACATGTTTTTTGTTTTTGAAAAAAAAAAATGAAGTTGACATGTTCTTTTCTGAGAATCGTTTCAATTTTGTAGATTTTGAAGTAGAATGTTATAATTTTCTTACGTCTGGTTTTTGGTGTTTGATTCTCGTTAAAATTTTGCATTTGATAAATTTTATGTTTGAAAATATTGCTTTCTATTTCGATTTTTTTGTTTTTGGTGCTTGTAGAGTAGACTATCGGTACTCAGATACACTATACATATGAAGTCTAGAAAAATAATAACCTTATCTAACCCAAGTGTCATTTCGATGGTTTTTTCTGCAAGTTCCTTATCGTTTGAAGAATTCTAGTGTGCATAAAATAAATAATAAATTTGAAACATGTAAATAAAATACTTAGAAATAACGTGAAAATTCCTACGTCCATCAATTAAACTAAACATCATAATATCAATTAACAAACTATATTTGTTACTTTGATCATGATTTTTCGTGTAAAATAATTGCAATTTCTTCGTAAAGACATAATTATTATTTGCGATAAGCATAATTATTTTATTATGATATTTATGTGAAGTTCATTGTGAAAATGTAACCTCATTTAACATTTCACGGTCGATTTACATACACTCAATACTATTTGTATCACCGTTACTTTTCCCACTCTATTGTTCACATCTAGTTTATAAAATCACAAATTTTCCAATCCGATTATAGATGGCACTAATCTTGAACGATACGAGCCAACCGATCTAAATTAAGACTTATCTAACAACAAATCTTTTAAACCCCAAACTGACCGATACCAGCAACAAATTGAATACCAACTCGAAAGTCGTTGATCTTCAATTGAGACAGATGCTGTCGGGTTTTAGAGCACTTCGGCGAAAGCGAAAACTTTTAACACGGCTTCCCAGAAGACGGATAGTTATTAAAAGGCTTAAAACACTGCAGCTGAGGACTTCGAGATTTATCGACATCGAATGTGTACTGGGGGCTTTTGTGAAATATATATATAATTTATCTGAAATAAATCCGTGTGTCTATTTTGAGAGTCTGAGTCGCCTTTTAGAATGACACGTTTATCAAACGTCAATAAATAAAACGCCGAGTCGCATACTATTATAGATAAAATGGCTGTTTGGTTGGAAAGTGATTTTTTTTTCGTTTTTGAAAATGTTTGAGTGGTTTTGTAATGTGAGAAAATTTTGATTTTATTGTGTAATAGTTTAAGAATTTGTTGAGACATAATTGATGATCAAAAGTTAGTATGTAAAAATAAATAAATGGCCAACCTAACATACGCACTGATTGTGGACACTTTATAAATTTTCTTTTTCTGGTAAATTTTCACTTAATGGGACTTTTTCTTTTATATTTTAAAGAGTGAATAAGATTGGCTTTTGAATATTGCGCTTTATTTCTTATTTGTATTGATTTTATGAAAAATGCTACATTTATTGAATTTATGAAGTTTTTAAATTTAATTCCCTCAGCGTATGTTGCTTGAATCATGCAATAGAAATTAGTGTTATGCAAATGAGCGAAAAAAATGATAAGATATTAATTTTACAAATGAAAATGTTTAAATAATTACAAAAAAATCTGACTAATTTCAATGAGTATTCAATGCTGTGATAATAAAATTATTATTGGAGTTTTTAAATTGATATTAACATACAATTTCGAAACTAAATGATTAGGTTTAGATAAATAGACCTAGAAAAACTTTGCATTGATTTTTCCGAGATGAATTACACGAAGTCATAAACGATAAGAATCCTATTCGTTCTTAAAAGCTTTGCTCTAAAAGAAAGCGTGCCTAAAACGAGATATTGTATCACTATGAGAAAAAAATAATCTAACGAACGTGCTATGGGTTTTAATTTATGTTTGTTTTGAAAGCTAATGAAATAAACATTTTTTTTATTCTTAAAAACGAACGTCATGCTGAGAAAATTAACGATTTTAAATTGTGAAATATTAAAAAAATATACTATTTGTCAATACAATCAATCTATCAGATTAAATCGACTCGCTTGTCAACTTGAACTGAAAATTTAGAACCACAGATGAAACCACAAAATCCACAAATTCAAATGCGGATGAAATGCGACGCGACAAATTGGCGACGATTTATGAATAACTAAAGCTATCTTCACACCAAGAAACAAATAAACTCGAATATGAATGGTTTTGAATAATAAAATAGAAATATTTTCGAAAAATAGTGAAAATTTTGACATATTGTTTAGAATCACTACAACATGTGACAGAAATCCTAACATAATGAAAAAATCTGAATCTAACTCAATCTATTGTGCTAATCGTACTCTATTGTGCTCTGTCTTATGGAATATATTTATCTCATAAAGCTTCAGTCATAAAATACCTTGAAAATAACATAAAAATTGTATTAGTTAGTGTATTTGGTGGTATCACTAGGTTGACATCAACTGAAACAAATTTTCTCCATATATTTTCCTGGTATCATGGTTGTGGTTGCGGTTGCGACTTATCTAATGTGAACTAGCACTTAATGTGTACTTAAATTCACAGCAAGTACCCGATTTTTTTCAATTTTTCGTACAAATCCAATATCTTTATCTGAAGAAAGCCCAAAATATCGGCTAGACTTGCACATCGCCAGTCGTTAACCCTTTAGTGCCTGCACATTTCGCTCGCGGTGTCATAACATAATGCACTTCGCGGATGCACACTCGTAAAATATGCACACTTATGTATATACATATAAATATATATGTCTGTCTGTCTGTCTTTCAAATTTATGAACATCTAAAATAAATTTATGAACGGAACCGAAGAAGCGATCTCTCCCCAGTGCGCCTACGCTAATGGATGTGCGCGTTCAAGTGTGAGCTTTTTTCGGCCAATTCGATTTTGCGTTGATTCATTGTGATTTCAAATCAAATCTAATGATATCAATATAAATTTTATGAAGATGAAAGTGCATCTTTATGTTATTTATAGACCCCTTAATGGCTCATCCGTTCGCAGTGAAACTCTCAAGGATTATTTTGTGCCAAAGTGTGAAACAATTCATGTGAAAGAAGTCGTATTGAATTGTCAGATCAGTCATATTACAATTGACGACTGAAAAGGCCAAGGGGTACAAGTGAATTCGCAGTAATTTCAAGAAAAGCGCACTAAAAGTTGAGTATGTACCTACATGAGTTAGGAAAAGTTCGAGTGATTTGATGATATATTTCGACCCACGTTCCAAATTCGTTTATATTCTTTTAATACCAAATATGAGCATACATAGAAGCGATTCCTGTACATAACTCAATTTTGGAAAAAATGACACTTGTACTCCTTGGTCTTTTTTAGTCGTCTATTGATATAATGTTATCTAATTAATACGCATATTAGACTAATATGCAAGAGGGCTTTTTTAGTGCACTATTTCGCGCGCTCTAATGGCATTCACGTAACGGACAAGTGCCATAATATCAATTGAATTATGTTCTTGCATCTCGAATGAAACGATCAATTTCGCCAACGACACTTGAAAATTGGAACGTGCACATTTCACTTGACGAAAACAGACGTCAATTTCAATCGTCATTCAATCAATTTTCATGAGTTTTTCGAACTCGAGTGTCATCTCGGTTATGACCTCTGCACATAATCGCATTCGCAATTTCCGAGAAAAGCATTCGTCAAACACTCGAGTGTTTCGAGTCATCGGACTTAAATAGATTCGGAATTGATTTCGATTTAATATATGGTCTGTTACTAAAATAAAATCTTATGAAATATGGCGGTAGTCGTTTCAGAGTCGAAAAAAATGACAGGTTTTCAAATTGGGCTTAAAAGACGCCGAGAAAAATTGCCCGGTATCTTTTTACATTTAAAACGTTATGTTAACCTTTGAGAGCACTTAAAGTAAGTTTGAATTGCGTTTGAAAAAATTAACCCTTCGGTGTCGTGTTATGACACAAAGTTATCATTGTATAAATAGAATGAGCTGCAAGGAGCGAGATTAAACGCGTTTTTAATTAGCTCTGAAAACTTCGAATGTCATTCTATTTATTGTTCAACAGTATACCACTAGTTAACTGTAAAATAATATTAATAGATTCCAATTTATAATACAATAAAAGCTTAACAAGCCCATTTTGCCTCACATTTTCCATTTTACGTATGAGTGTACCTTAAACGTTTATTTAATTAAAAGAAACTTTATGATGTTATTGTGAACATTCATGGAAAAATTCAGTATCAACAAATTTTTGAACATACTACACTCAGCAAAATAACTTTCGCTCACCAAATAGTAGCAAACTTATTAAGCACGACCCACACTTACGACAAATATTTCGCATTTAGTTTATTATATGCTTATTATCAACACAATACAATAGTTCACGATCAGCTCAAAGTCCATAGAGTCTGAGCAACGCCGATAAAACTTTACTGCATTTTTTCACGTGTTCCATTCTAGAATCTGTTTCTAAAGTATGCACGAAATGTGCAAAGAATTCTTATCGCAATAAAAGCGCATAAGCGAATTCGAGCTCAATATCGTCACGCTCGAGTATAAAATGTGGTACAGAGCGGTGGCTTATCGTTGACAATCTTGTCTTTGTAATAAGGTAGCTCGACTTTACGACGCCTTTTGCCACCAGTGTTTGCGACACGACCTTTACAATGTTAACCCGACAGATGATAAGATGCATAAAAATGCAAATTTTCAATGAAAAATCGACACGGACCGATAGGGATACAGGTTCGTAAAGTTGAAACGGGTACAATGTTCTATTTAGCAAATTTTCAGAAATGTGTACGTTGAAGGTTTATATTTTAGTATTCATGTAGATAAATAATTGAGTTCAAATTTTGTAGGTTAGTTGTAAAAGAATCAGTTACAATCGATTACTTAAGTTAAGTAACTGTTATTGTGAGCATTAAAAAAATAGGAACTGGTTCATAAATGCTTTACTTCTTCAATATTGGCAAAAATAATTCAATACTCTGACGAAAACAATTATTTTCAACGTTAAAATAGCACAATAATTTTAAAGACTGTTCGCATAAAAGTTTAATTTCATTCAATATTGATACTTTTTAAACGAATAGAACATTTTATTTTTCACTAAACATTAGACATATTGGTCACATAAATTAACGTATCATCAAATTTATTTGCACGTTAGTTGGTTCATGTAAACCATATATGTAGTTATAGGGAGAACGATTACCTTTTCTAGCTAAAATTACTTCCATTCACGCTCTAAATACGAGTACTAAAGCAATAATTTCTAGCTAGACAAACGATAAACTTTTCGCCTAACACAACATTTCCGATATAAACCAATACGTACACACGCATCATAAACGATGCACGTACAAATAACCTAATATTCGCACACGCTCTAAGTACACATATCCCATTATTTGCACACGTAGCATGTTCAAATAACCACATCTGATATAATAATCGGTCGTTATAGTGTTAAGGGTATTTTTCGCATAGCTCGATAGTATTGTCCGCGAGGTTATGCGACAAGCGCCGACTATTATTCGGCGTTTGTGCACTTTCTTAACGTCTCTTCGGTATCGGATTCAATTATAGTGGGTGTTTACTGTGTCGTTGTCGTAAATACGGATATGGCCGGTTTTGCGCCGCTTTACGACCCATTGTCGGACCGAGGCGTGTTTCGCGCCTTTTCGCTATTTTAAAACAGACTGTGTGGTCGTTGCGGAAAAATTAGGTTCACGACATCATTATGGAGCACTTACAATATATCTTTACTCATTTCAATGTTATATCAATTAGAAAAAACGACATATTATAAAACTTGAATTTTGCATTATAAGAATGCTGACCCCGAAGTGGCATTATCAGTCGTTTTATACTACTGCATTGTCGTCTGCTTAAATAAAATATCTATTCAAGTAAAATTAAAAAACTAAATTCTTTGATCGAGATTCTATGGACCTTAAATTGATTATGAATTAGTATTTATAATGCAAAACAAACGTAATGTTAAATATCTGTCGAAACTTGTTAAATTATGCTACGTGTGTAGGTAGTGCTTAATATGCTTGTTATGATTTGGCGCATGAAAGCCTCATTATTAAATGTCAAATGTTTGAAATCCTATCGATTGTGAAAATGTAATGATGCAGAAATCTTCTTAGATGAGCATATATAAATTCTGGAAAGTTTAATAGTGATAATATAAGCGATAAAAGAGTACATAAGGTAAAGACATACTATCAAATGAACCTATATTCACTATATAATAATTTAGAAAAATCAATTGTTTTAAATATAATATAGAATACATATTTTATTTAAATTCCTAACATTTTCCAGTGTAAAATTTTATTTAAAATTTCCATATGCATATTTTCATATGAAAATGTCACTCGCATTGCATATGTCTTTTGCAATCTAAACGAGCGTACGACATGCACGTTAATTTAATTCTGCTTTTGACGTCCGTGTAAATTTTTTTCAATTATGCTTGATCGTTTCAAAGATAGAGGATTACGTGTATTTTACATTTTCAAATTAATATTTCAGAGGTTGATTTATATTTTAGATAGTTAACTTTACTCGGCGGTTATTCGAAATTTACGTTAAGTAGTTTTAAAACTAAAGTTAAATACGCTTTCCAGTTTCTTATTTAAGTACGTTAATGAAACATTTGAAAAAATCTATAGATATGTATATGATGATTCTGAAAAAGTTGAAATTCTATATTTTTGAGAAGATAATCTGATAAAAAATCGATTACATTAAGTAAGATAATAAACATGTTTCGATATTATCCTCCTTGCGATTTGTGCTACTTTGTAATATTCGTTCTACATAAGTTATATGTATAAAGTGGCTCATTAGAAAATCTTGTCATGCCATAGTAGAGAAATAATAAATTAATTAAATAATTCGTAAACTAAGTATATTGAAAAAAAAAATGTAAATTTTGATGAATGTGTGAAAATTTACAGTAAATAAGATGTTTTGTGAAACTTCTTTCTTTTCGTCTTTTTAGATAATGCAATAAATTATGACGAAGTAAAATTATAAAAAAAAAATAACCAATCTCCATTATGGAAACGAAATATTTTAAAATATGTATTAAACTAAGTATTTTCAATTGAAAATTCTATGAATATTTAATGAAAGAAAATTCATGAATTCTTCGCTTTCTGAATATAAACCTTATTAATATACGTATTATATGCGATCTATTTTGATAAAAAATCATCACTAGATCAAATTTCAAACATAATTTGAAAAAAAATTAATATCAAAATTATATTTTTTTATTAAAATCCCAAAACTTCATCACACACAATCAACCCGACACAAAACATCTTCAAAAATCAAAAGCGACATTCGCCCATTGCGGATATGCGATATTTCCTTTCGACAATCGCACGTACGTGCTTTTTTTATTACATTACATTACATTACATTCATTACATATAAATACACACGGGTATTGTTTTTCGAAAGAAGATGGACCTTGTACGGTGAGCCCACACCGATCGCCGATACCCATTTGCAGTCGTGTAAACAGAAAGATAATACTTTCCGAATACTAATGTCGGGTCATTATACGAGTTTCGAGAAAAAAAGTGTCTGTCGCCAGCTTTAGATGCCAAATGTGAAGAGCGAAAGTGAGGATTCGTTCGCGAAATTGTTTTGGAAGTTTGATCGTGTTTTGTCAGTGGGTTTGTTTAAAAATTGGGTTGGGTTTGGTTAAATTTATGGATTTAATCGAGTTGGCTTGTGTTTGGTTGATTTTGATTAAAAATTGAGTTTAGATTCAATTGAATTTGGATTTAAAGTCAATACATACCCACGAGTAATAATAGGACTATATGAGGCGACTGTTGAATGATTTTTAAAGTTTTGTTAATTGATATTGAAAATGTTTATAATATTCGATCAGATGTGTTTTTATTGTTGATTTTGTTTGATAATTTAAATCTGATTTAATGATATTTAAATTTAGACGTTAAAAGATTCACGCGTTACTAAGATCTGAATTAGATTTTCGATGAATGTTTGAATGATTAAAAACCTCGGTTTTTTTTAAATATTTTTTGTAAAATCTTATGAAATAGAAAATATTAGTTATTTATAATATCTCTGCAGTTAATGAAAATTACAGATTTTTTTCATTCAAATCAAAAAATGATAGCGAATAAATCATTCGTCATACATATCTAAATGAACATTGATACTACTAAAGTGTTTATTTTTCAGATGAAAATTCCAATGAATTTTATTATGAGTTGAACACAATATTCAAGTGTTTCAAATTTTGAATATTTTTGTAATTAAAAAAAATGAATGAAATGATATTAGAAACAAAAAAACTATGATACTTATTCTTACATTGTTCAAAGGCAATATTGGAAAATTCAGGTATTTAATAATTTCACAGTATTATTGTTCAAATAATAAAACAAGAATAATACGAAATACTCTTTTATCTTTTAATCCAGCTAATTGATCGATTCATTTGAAATAAAACAAATCAAAGCCATTAAACTCACAATAGAAATTCTCAACTTTCCTCAGATTCGCAAAACTTTTCCCCGCAATAAAACGGCGTTAACGACCCAAAACGACCCGAAGGCTTCACGTAACGAAAACGTACATAACTCAAAAAAATGAAAATACACACAAGTGTACAACAGTCGTGTATAGGCACTGTTTAATTGGAGGTAAATCGTTTTTACGCCCACTGAGGACACGAGCCGTAATTCAGTTCGGACACATTCGAGATGCTCGATCCATGTTTTAAATTATTCATACACTTTTTTCAAAGCTCGAATCGATTTCGAATTAACGACCTTGCATCGGATCGGACAGTATCGAAACGGTCAGTATTTTATCGAGGGAATGGTCAGTTTTATTCGAGTCGAACGGTAAGTGAGGATTGATTGATTGTCGGTGATTCTAATGATGAAATGGACATTGTTGTAAATATGGATACGAAATTATATCAATGATGGTTAATAAAATGATTTTATTTGAATGAAAAAGGTCAGTATTTTATTTGAGGAATCGTCAGTACCATTTGAACTTAACATTCATAAAAATTGATTGATTGTTGATGTTGGTGATTCTAATGATGAAATGGTTATCATACATTAAATGTGAATATGAAATTGTATGAATGATGATCGGTATAGTGATATTATTTAAATGAAACGATCAGTATTTTATCCCCAAAATGGTCAGTTTTATTCAAATTTATGTATGAGTGTGAATTGTTAGTGATTTTAACGATAAAATGGTCGTTATGATTAATATGAATAATGATCAGTTAGTGATTTTATTCGAATGAAATGGTCTGTATTTTATAGGCAGAATGGTCAGTTTAGTTCAAATTTAAGTTTGAGTGTGAATTGATTGTTAGTGATTCTAATGATGAAATTGTAATTATGAATTAAGTTTCGCAGTTTTTTTCTAACTAGAAGCCAACGGATATAAGTGACATTCAAACCACTTAATTGAGTTCTCAGAGATAATTTATTTAAAAATTCACTTCAGTTGATTTCAATTTGTCATTTATACCAATTGGTTTGTAGAGTTTATGTATGAAATGTCAAGTTTTGGAAATTATAAGAAAGTCGGAATTTCATAATAATTGATAAAAATTAAGAAGATATTGAATATGAATGAGCTCTTACGAAAGCGTAATAAAATATCAATCACTTGAAATGATTAATGATTTCATTTATGTCATTTATTATGAAATACATAAAAAAAACAAGCATAAATATTGATATTCGATGTTTTGCTATTTTCAATGTGAGATACGGTAATTTATGACAGTGGCAAAAGTCAATGATTTATTAATTGAATATCATCAGTTAGTTCATTCGTGTTTGGATGATAAAAAATTCTAGTTATTTATAACGTGCGGTCATAAACAACTGATAGCGACCAATTAAAATGTAATTTAGTCCGAAAAAATTGTTTGAGTGCTTTTTTATGATTTGAGTTCTAGAGTCGTTTATAAAATTGAAAAAAGTAATGGCAGAGTTTAGTTCTTATATTATGCATTTGATTCAAGTGTTAAGTTGATTCGGATGGACGTATTTTTCGTTTAATTAATTGATTGAAAATATTTTTATTTAATTGTTTATTTCGTATACTGAATTCAATTTATAATCAATTTTTCTTAATGCTATAATTTAATTTCTATCGAATAAAAACGTCAGAATTTGACAAGTTTCTGTGCGCGAGAAAGATGTACATTTTAACTTATCAAGTTTCTTAATTGAAAAAGTTATGATTGCTTCAGCCGCAACAGGAAATATAAAACGAATACATTTTTTTTCTTAATATACAGAGAGAAAATTTAAAAACGCTTAATTGAATCAATTAAAATTAAAATTTGAAACGAAATTTCCATGAAAAAATAATTATCTTATATTGCATAACTACAAGACATTCAATAAAAATATTGAATATAATAATAATCTTACTAGCAATTCATATCAGAATTGGTGAATCAATAATTGATTAAGATGAATGCAAAATGGTAGTTATGATACAGAAACTAATATAGATGTGTAAAGTTTAGAGAATTCTGAAAAGTTTATATCGAAATTAGGAAATCAACACATATTTTAGAGGAGGTCGGGGCTAATATGAACATTTATAGTTTCTCTATTAACTCAATGGAACGATGTCATTTTTTTGTTGTAAAATTTAAAACGCACAGAAAATTTGCATACTAAACAAATAAAATGAACCACTTAACGACTAGTCGATAATTAGCAGAGTTTTCCACGTTGAAAAAAATCATTAAAACATTTTATTATCTACTTAAAAATCGGTTTAGACTCGTACAAAATTTACGACTCGAATGTGAGGCGGGTTTGGAATTTTTCGAATTGTAAACGATCGCGGAATCCTAATGTTTCGACAAAAACGTTAAATAAAAATTTGTCCACATATCTATGTACTATACACACGTGTATCCATTCTCAATCGTATCTAAGTGATTGATGTCGTTCACGTGTTGTTTTACGTAGACAAAAAAAGGACAGATTTTCCGAAATACATTTTCCACGTTTTCGATATAATCCGACCATTAATTCATGCCATCGATAATGCAGGGGAGACTGTTGTGTCTAGTGTCAATTTAAGTATTTGAATTGTCATCTAAATGGTTTTCGATAAAATATATCCTTTGAAATGAATAGTGATTTAGAGTAAATATTGTGTTTTTTTATGATTAGCTGTAAAAACTTGTTTTTAATTGCCCAATATATTGTGATGTATTCGAGTAAAAATATTACTGTATAGATTTTTCTGTGTCTACTTTTACAATAACTTTATTTTAGTTAATTGATTCGATGGGTTTTTAAAGATAGATTTGAATGTAGTAATTGATAACATTATCTTGTAGCTCTTATTTTGTACTAAAGATCATTTTAGTATTTTTTAAATATTTATTTCAATACATTATATTGTAATCATGAAAAATTTCAATGCTTTTAGAAAGTTTCATTTATAACTGAAGATGAAATAAAAAATATTTCTAGACACAATAGTTTCCTCTGCCAACGAAAGTGCATCGATTTCTATTATTGAAGCAAAAGTTAAATTTAGAAAATTAATAACTTTTAAACTAATCGATAACGTATGAGGCTTTTGAATGAATATGTTCTAAATTGAAGACACATAATTCGAAACAGTTGTGTCTTAATGAACGTTCTGTATTCGTAGTGTTTAGATAGATACATATGCTTTTGATGTCTATTCTCGATATTTAGATTCCTAATCTGAGAAATGCCATTAATAATCTAATTATGCTACCTAGTCCATAAATCACGAATATCTCTTGTTCTCCCCGTTTCTGTATAACGTGTTATATACGTATAGACTCATAGAATCTAAAATAGATTCGTTTTCGGAATATTGTAAATCTGTCGTTAGATTCGTTATTTCTTTCGTTTGTATAATTGGACATGTTTTAGGTTAGATGTGGCAAATTCCTATAGAAGAACGCGGATTTCTATTTCTGAAATCGAACCAATTAATTTTGATTCAGTAAGAAATATAAGATTTCTATGAAATTTTTAGAAAATACATGTGTACATTCTATTTTTTTAGATTTTATATATGTAGATATGTATTTATTATAAATACTACACATTAGTTTATATTTACTTAAAGTCCATAGATTCCCGAGCAGCACTGGGTTATTAAGGTAGTTTAATATTAATATCATCATAATTTCGGTTAATTATTAAAAAAAAATATGCTTCCAAGGCTAATAATACTTAAATATAATCTATTTCATAAAACGAAATATATTAATGAGAATTTTATTAACAATCAAATTCTTGAATCGAGATATTTTCGCTACAGAATTAAACGAAACAAGTGTACATAACACTTAAGTACATACATAGGAAAAATCTTGATAACGTTAAGAATTATTTATTTTATTTCTTCAACACGTTTCTGTGGTAAAATATATTTAATTTAAATATTATCGCACACGCGAAAAACTGAAAATAATTAGCAAACACGTTAAAAATACGTACGAAAATAAAGCGAGAAAAATCTACTCAAATATTGACTAGAAATCGAAAAACTAAAAAAAAAATTCGAAATCATCGACACTAATTGAAAACACAATTTCGCTAGTGGATCTTATCGAAGAACGCTTAAGTTCGAATTTACAGCCAGAACGTTCCAACCCAATAAAAAAGCTATAATTTCTAGGTAATTGCGCACAGTGACACGCAAGTGACAAACTATCCGTCAAAATTAGTCACGTGTGTGTGTTTTTGAAAAAAAATATGTGTGGAATATTGTGTGTTTGAAACATGTGTGCTTCTTTAAAATCGTTATAAGAATTGTGAGTTCTATAAATAATATTAATTTTGTCTTTAGGGGAGGTATTGTGTGTGTGAAATTTGAAGAAAATTTAATTGTTAATTGAGATTATTTAGAAAATATTGGAAAAAGGATTCAATTTAGATGAAATGTAACGGAAATTTCGAAAAGGAAGAAAAAGTTGAATTTGGAATGAAAATTTTGAATAAAATTGTGTATTAATTGACAGATCAATAGAAGTAAAGAATACAATATTGGACTATTTTTGATGAAAATCTGGAAAATGAATTATGCTGTATGAATCCAATTTAATTTATTGTAGTAAAACTATATTTTAATTTCATTTTATGTATTTTCTTAAAGTTATACATTTATTTATTAAGTTCCAATGGGTGTCTATGATTTGCACATTATCAGATATCCATATTTTTCATTTGAAAATTTTAATTATATCCGTTTTAATGATTAAAAAATATTATTTTATCAAACCTATAAATATAAAAATATCATATACGACAAAAAACCCAAACATAATTATATTTCCAAAGAAACGGTGCATATAATTTAAAAAACGCGCCCAGGAAGCGACTAATGAACGCGGTCTTTCGAAAATAATACGTTCGGAAAAAATAAAAAGACTCAACACAAATCAGTGTCGTTATTTAGATACTTTGGATGTTCCGAAAGTGAGTTTGAAAAAAAAATTTTTTTTCGGGATTATGTGCTTCTCGTTATGGACGATAATTTCGCTAGTTTATCGTCGCTTTCGTTCTTCGTGTCGTTTTGTTTAATTTTCGTAAAATATTCGTGTCGCTTTCGGTTAATTCATTAAGATTTTCGTGTAATATTTTGCTTATATTCGCCAATTGATTGTTTAAATTATTTTGTTGAAATTTTCTGGTGAAGGTTTTGTGTAAACATATAAAATGTGCGTAGATCGATTTATTGTATTGGAATGGTTTTTTGACAAATTTTCAGTTTGAGATTTAGAAGAAAAATATTCCTGAGTTATAATTGTGTAAACATAATAATAAATGCATATTGACGTTAAATAAATTTATTTTTTTTGATAAATATTGATGGCTTCCTGAAAATAACTTATTTTACGTGAAGTCATTCGTAAAACCAGAAAAATCTGTTATTTCTGTCATAATGAAAATTAAAACTGAACATGAATTGAATTATTACAGTTTTTTACTTTAAATTCAATATTTTCTAATTAAATGCAGATATTTTCCATTTCGTGATGAATTCTTTTAATTTGAATCTAAATAAAATTGAATTGAAATTCAATTGTTTTTTCAATTCAATTAATGCAATTCAGATTGAAACGTAAAATATTGCATGTATAATGAAGAAAATTTAAGTTGAAACGGAAAGTAATGAACTTGAAAAGGAAAATCTACATTTTTTTATTGAATCGGAATTAAAATAAAACTCATTTTTAACTCAAATCAGATTTTGATGATGATAAAAAAAGTAATCATTCGGTATCCAAAAACGATCTATAGATCGTTCGAAGATTCGTATACGAACTTTTAACTGTGAATAAATTCTGACCGTTAAAATATTAAAAATCTTACATATTTAAAAATTTAAATAAAAATTTGTTTATACGATAAATCAAAATTTGTTTAGATAGATCTTCCTTACGAAACGAGAGCGGCACTCTTGTGAAAATAATTACGATTTTGATTCCTGAAATGTCGCCGCTTTGATGTCCAGATCTGAAAACGTTCAAGTACCAGTATTCGAAATAAACAGTCGGCATTAAACCATTTGAAGTTCGCATCATATTTGTATAAAGTTGGCCGATTTTCGTTTTCGTTTGTGGCCGACCGCAAAAGTCATTATGGGAACGTTTAGTTCGAGTGTTTGGATAATTAAATGGGTTTTATGAGAACGACGCTCGTTTGAGTCGTTTTTGATTTTTATTTTTACGATATTCTAATATAGACTTTGACTAAACTTTGTTTGAGAATCGGATTAGTTTTTATTCGTCGATTTTTTTAATGAACTTTTAATGTGACTTTGCTTTCAAGATGCACTTTCGAATATTCAGGTTCTAATAAATTAAGTAATCGGTTGTTATTCCATTCAGATATTGATTTGATAATACAGAGTGTATTGTATATTCACATATTATTTTATAACAAAACTATCTTCTGTGACTTGGCTTTGCTCGAGATTATAGACTTTAAGCTAATTGTGAACTTTTATATATTTTTTTAATAATACAAAACAATCAAAATGCTAAATATTCTCTAAAATTTGTTTAAATTTAAATAAAGTTTATTAAATTGTCGTGTATATAGGTTAGGCTTGTTATGTTTGCTGTAAATAGGTATGCAAAAGTCACTCTATTATACTGCAATCAAACACACATACAAAAAAATATCTAACTATACAAATCAATTTAAATTTTAAAATAAAATTGTTATGTTTCATATTATGGTCGATTCATTTAAACTTCAATGGAATTCGATCTAAAAAAATACGAACTCATTTTTTTTTCATTCACTAGCTAGAAAATTGAAATTATTTCATACATATCTTTCAAAACAACACATGTTACACACTGTAATAATTACGTAGCGGTATTTTCGAGAATCTGTTTTATCCTCCTTTTTTCATGATTTTTTCAGGCGCCTGTCTCGAGTGCTGTATTGAATTTTTATTCGATTTTGATTGTCGCTTTTAGATGAGTTATGCGAAGTATGCAAATTGAAATGAGTCTGTGTTTCTACGGTTTTGTTTGTGAAAGTTCAAAACTTAAAATAAATGATTTGTATTTAAGCAGAGGACAATTTTGCTGAACGCTTTTTGTTCGTCGTCACGATTCGTTGCAGAATTTCAAAAAACTTTCAGCACGATTCTAAAAATTTTCAGTCGAAATATAATAGTTCGGTAACGAGCGCAAAAAATACAATATTTCAACTGTAAATTCAAACCGTATGAGATTCTGAATTAACGAACTGAAACGATCCAATTAAACCTAGCAAATGAAAAATTAAAAATGATTAACGTTTCGTAAAAAAAAATCATGCATATTTTTCTAAACCAAAATTTTGAATCATAGTTCTGCGAATGTGTAACGACATTTTTTCTTCGACGACATATTTTCAGTTAATATTTTCCACCTGAAACTATCTGAAAATAACGCATTTGATGATTTCACGACTGGCTGAGCGTAAAACGTTGAAAAGTCATCTTAATTCCATCTGCGAGATCTTTGAATATTTTTCGACGATGCATTTATCTGTGTCTAAAATAAAATTAGACAAAATAAAGCCCTTTTGGCTCAAGAAACAAAATCTAAATCTTATTGATACGTAGAAAAGTTTTCACATAATGAAAATTTCAGTGCAATCGTTAAGGAGGATTTTCATTACTTATTGAATGATATAATGAATTTTTAAGTATTAATGCTGAAAAGTATTTTAAAATCGAAATTTAGCACATTTTGAAATGTATTCATTCGAAAACACGTATCGCAAATATTTAACTCGCTGAAGCGTTTCGTTCAGAGCGCGAAAAGTTAAAGTATTACACAAACTATCCTATTTTGTTTTATTTGTGTTTTTTATATCTCGTTAGGCTGTATTTACATTAGACAATTTGTTGAAATGCGATTCGGAATATTCATGAGACACAGACCGAGGGCTTTTAGCCGCTTTTTACATGATGAAAAACACGATGAAAAAAAACTGACCTTATTCTAATGTCGGATCTAGGAACGAGTTTCTCACTTGGCAAACAAACGACTCAGAAGAATAATATAGTGGAGTCTCGTTAATCCGAGACGATTGAGATGAAAAATTGTATGATGATTTAATTTAATGGAGTGAACAATAAAAATGCTTTAATACTAATGCTGCTGTTATTATCCGTGCATAGTGATTCTGATTTTTTGAAAAATTACAAACATTTTAATGAAAAGTTTCGAGTTTGAAATCAGTACAGCATATATTAAAACTATTGCTATTATTATACACAGTAGTTGCTATTACAGCTGCTGTTATTAATGCCAGCTTTATTATTAAATTTTACTATTAGTGTTGTTTCTGTTGTTGATATTATAATTGCTGTTATTGCTTCTGCAACTATTTTAACTTTTGCTATAATTGAAATCGCTATTGCTTATGTTACTATTTTTGCCATCGCTGTTAATAGATACTATTGCTATTTTGTTAATTCATACATTAAATTTGCTATAATTGTTATTAATATTGCTTCTGTTATAATCTTTGATATTGATACAACAATATTTTGTTCTCGTATTACTATCGTTACTCAAATATAATTTTTCTTGCTACTGCTTCTGTCTCTATTTCTGCTAACACTACTACATCTACTATTATTTCTGCTATCGCCATTACTATTATTAGTATAATTTCTATACTACTATCATTTGCTATCACAACTACTGCTATCATTGCATATATTCACCACATTTGCTATTATCAACAAAACCATTTCTGCAGCTGCAATGAGATAACATCACTTCTAAATCACTACCATTTCGCTCATTTTCACATCATATAACACATAAGTTTTATACAAACTACTATCATAATGCACATTTGACAAAATCTGAATCATCCAGTATCGATTAATCGAGATCTTACTTTACATGTTGAAAGAACTATTTGATTGAAGTCTCGTTGAGCTTTTTCGCACGATTCCACTTGTCCATAGAGTTGTGTTGTGTCATAATAAAGTTGTAAACGAACGAGTGTCCATTGTTGACTTATTAGTGTCGACAGGAGAATGGTTTTATGTTCGGAAAATAAAATAAATGTTCGGATGCTTGTTTGTCTTATTGTTCGAGGATTCGCATTAAATTCGAATCTCCTCCTAATGGACGCATTGAAATTCACCAGTTTTTTTTGTTTTATGACGAAGTTTGTCTAGATTTATGTAGGATTCTGTAAAATATTGATCGTCGAATGGTGTACAGCTTAGGCATAATTTGTACGATGCGAGTATTGAAATTCAGAATGTGTAAAGTTGACAAATCAATTTTTATCTGTGACAGACTTGAATAGATAATTTTACAGCACATTACAGATTCGTAAATATGACGATTCGAACTCGATCCGAATGTAAAAATCGAAATCAAAATTCAACAATTTCATCGATAATAATCGTAAAACAATGTAGATGTCGTATTGAATTCATATTAGATTCGCAAAATTTCAAATAAACAAATTATTGAGAAAATAAAATCAAAAGACATCAACGAACAACCCTACATTTATATGAGAAAAACGATTCGAATAAAAACCGTTATATATTAATTTAAAAAATTAATCCTTTAAACGTCAAAATTAAAAGCAGAACTGATTCTATTTGTATGTCTCTTTCGCACTCATTAAGATGTATATAGCTCTGTCTCTTTCGTTCTATGAAAATGTTCGATTGCGCACGCCGCTTAGTCAGTTGTTCGTTGCCTTCGGCAGGAGGAGGTTGTGTCGCATTTTTCGAATATTTTCGAATATTTCGGGTATTTCGAGTAGTTTTTTGAGATTTTATTGTGTAAAAGTGTTCAAAATCGAGTGTGAAGTTTGTATTTTCCATCTTTCGTTGAGATTTGTTAGAAAGTCTTGGAAAATTAGAAGGATTTTGCTGGTCGAGGTTCTGAATACTGACTCTCATAAGGATTCGCAATCTGTAAGTCTCATCTTTTTCATGTAATAATTCTAATTTATTCGAATATTTGTGATGAAATGTTTAAATTATCGAATGTGTTTGAAAAATTGACGTTTACTGGAGATCTAACCTCAAAGTTTCTTATTTTCATATTCATTTCATCAAATGGTAAAATTATTCGAATATTTGAACTGTGATTGTATTGCAATTTATGATAACTGTGTAAAATCGAATATTAGACCGTTTCTGATAAAAAAATTTTCAGTTTTTTCATAAATAAATGAATCTCGTACAGATTCAATTTTGAATTTCACTAATTCATTTTCAATCTTAATCGAATACACATTTTTCATTTCATGTTAAATAATTTGCATTTCGAGTCGAATATTTTCCATTTCAAATTGAATAATTTCTATTTCAAGTTATACAATTTTTATTTCAAGAAAATATTTTCGATTTGAAAACAAATATTGAATATGTCAAGTTCAATTGTTTCTATGCAATTTTTTTCACGAATACTGCTAGACTTAATTTGAAATGAAAATAATTCAACTCAAAATGGAAAATTTGACTAAAATCCGTTTCGTGTTAGAGATATTTTTTTCGTTTTCGCCCATTACAAAATTGGGTATTCAAATTTTAATGGGATTGGTCCATTTCGTTCTGTTTCCATTACAATAATTGTGTTTTGTATTATGTGTGCATGTTTTCGTTTCATTTTCGAAAATAAAACCTTTCCGTTTTTCGTTGAATGAATAAATCGTGTTTGTTCAACAGACATTAGTGCATTTGATGGTGAAACCATTTGCTCTGATTGTTATCTAAGCGGATTTAGATAGCACTTCAATTGCTCTGTAACTTACATTTTCTAGTTAAAATGTGTTTTTATAAATAAGTGCACGTACTTTTTTTTTTGGAAAATACTTTTCATTATAATTTGCAAGATATCTATCAATTTCCTGTGAAAATTTTCACATCATTGGAATCGAGTTCTTAATTTTTATTTAAAATATCAATTTCGAATATGAAGCATTTTGCTATATTAAATCGATTTTTAATAATCGCTTTCATATATGCATTATTTAGCAATTTGTATGGTTTTTGATTGCACATTCGATTGGAAAGTCTTCTAAATTATATCATTAGTTGCAATAGCAATTAAAATACATACACTGTATTTCATATAATCGATTTTATATGAAGCATATTAGATACTGGATGATTATATCAATTTAGCTTAAATTAATATCAAATGCAATTCAACCTAACCTAACTAGTTTAGTATCGTAACGTTTATTTACCCATTCATTACCAAATATTATTTTCATGTTAATTAACCAAAAAAAAACATACAAATCAATTTCACCAAACTTTCTTCCGCCAATTAATACAAAATCGTCACTTTCTCACATTCCCACGTAGCTTTCGTTAAAAACACACACATCCAATAATAATTAAACAACCAATTCTCAAAACTCATCAAAAGCGTTTCTAGCAAGACACAAAGATGATTGATCCAATTAATCCATTTGAGCGAAGCGGGATTCACTTTTGAAACTCGATTGTGCTCGCTTCACACTCGAGACGACTCAATTTGTGTTGCTCTAATTAAGATCGATCAATTGTATAATTGATCAATTTTGACGCTACGATTTAACCGTGGATAAACACACTTCAATTAACGAGATAGAGCTCCTCAAATTGTATGTAGTTTAATACTGAAAAAGTTGAAGAGTCCAAGAAAAAATTTGGCTCGAAGTATATTTTCTTAAGTTCATTTGGTAATGGGTAGTTACGTTAATATCATTAGATTTTTATATGGTTAGATTAAGGTTAGATAAGTTAAGGCTTAGATTTTATGTAAGGTTCAATTAGATATTTTCTAGATTAGATAAAATTGAGAGTTTTTCAACTAATATACAAATATACGCGAAAATTTCACCAAACAGAAGCGATCGAGTTTCGGGAAATCGGTACAAATTCGAATTTAGAATGTTTTGTAAATATTTATACACAAAAAGCGAATGTTTCTTATTGCGTAAACTTCACAAAATTGCCGGGTATCGATCGATCAATGGATATTTATACTGGACTAGAAGTAAGATAGAAAATAGACGAGTAAACATTTCTGTTTTACTGTTGTTTTTATGCGAATTCCCAAATTGATGGTTTTGAATGTTTACACTGTCTCGATTGATGAAACGTGCACTTTATTATCATACAGAATAAAAATAATATAGTTCTATTCTAAAAAAAATAGTCTGTGATGAAATTATTTCGATATT
Source organism: Cheumatopsyche charites (assembly GCA_024721215.1). Classification (NCBI taxonomy): domain Eukaryota; kingdom Metazoa; phylum Arthropoda; class Insecta; order Trichoptera; family Hydropsychidae; genus Cheumatopsyche; species Cheumatopsyche charites. Next base: position 919,218 of record CM045579.1, read on the forward strand.
CTAGTCTTATATTGGGTTTAATATCGTATGAAACTTAATTTGCACTTTTTCATATGGGTGATTCGTGAAATTCGGTAAATGAAAACTGTCAGTTGGTCCGTTAGCTTTTTTCGGAATATCAATCAACTTCGACTTCGTATAATGATGGAATATTTTTTCTAATCAAAATCGATTTTTGTGCTTCTCAGAACTCATCCATGATGTTGAAAAAAATATTAGAAACGATCTTAATTCGCTCGTGATTATAGTTTTTCGAACGAAATTGGTATGTTGCAAGTTCTCGTATAAAATTTAAAATCATTTTTGTGTGGTCTGTCTTATTTAGGATTCATTAATTAAACGGAACATATAATAATACAACGAATTGTTTATCAAAAGCATAATGCGGCAATGATAGATGTTCCTGCAGCTGCGGAATATTATATTTGACCTTTTCAAGATAAATTTTCAGCTAACACAAAATGATTAGTCACAGATTCATAATTTGAGATCATTAAAATTTTTCATTAATTACTCCATACAAAAACATGAATTTTTCAATCCGAATAAGTTCGGGTTAATCGTCGCGTTGAAATATGGTTTCCTTCGCGAAGCTATAATCTCGTTTTTAAATCGAACCAGACAGAGATGTTGAAGACACTTTTTTTTCTCCAACCTCAACGTTTGGACAAACGAAACTTACACAAGATGCTATCGCCAAAAAGAGTTATTCAAAAGACTGCTACCGAAACGGCTCGTTAATTCGCGGAAAAAACTCGATTAAACCTTATTTATATAGGACTCACCGAGAGATAAATAAATCGTGTAAATTTAAAATGTTTGAAATCGGTCAGTTTTCATTGTGCCACCTTATGACTTTGATGTATAGTGTGTTTTCAAGTGTTTGACAAGTGCGCTTTGTACACGTGTCCCATTAGGTCTTATACGAGTCTATGATGAGCAGATTTATTGTCGAAAGTCATTCGACCAATGGAAAGGTTCAATCAATCTGGGCACTTGTTGATGTGTCGCACTAAATCATTTATCCGATTGGACGTTCGAGAGATTCGTTATTAATTTGTATACAAGTATTATAAGCATGTTGCGTATCAACGGAATGAAAAAAAATGAACCTTTGAGTGTAATTTTTATTATAAGAGGTGCGCGTTTAAATGTGATGCCTTAATGTAGCTCAAAGTTCTTTGAATCTCTAGATAAAAAAAATCATTGAAATGTAATTATAATATTTGTCTTAATGAGATTTGTATAAAATGTATAGGTAAACGATTCAGTTAAATATTAAAAGGTGTGTTGAAAAAGATATGTCTATGTTTTATTTGAAATTAATTATTCGTTTCAATTAATTTCATACAAGATGTGATTCTAGATGAGATTATAATTCGAATGATATCTCGTATGTAAATAAGTTTAAATATGTTTTAGATTATGATTCTCTGCGTTTGTATACTAATTCATTTATTAATTAAGGCTCGTTTCATGTTAGGGTACATGCATGCTTGGTATTGTGCATCCGGACGGACGGATTTTTGAAATATGCTTCGATTTGGTTTATACAATCTTCAGGTTTAATTGTAAATTTTATTTGTTTTATTAAGTTAATATAATTTAGGGTGAATAGTTTTGGAAAATGCGTGCGTACACGTGTGCATGTACCTTTATGAAACAGTGGCGGAAAGTTTAATTTGTTTTTAGAAGATGGTGGTTAATTAACATATTTATTGTTGTGCTCTTTACATTGTGAGTTAATCTTAATCTTAATTTTATGCATGGATTCTGCTTTAAGAAACTTGATATTTAGATATTGGTATTTTATTTATCTATTTCTAATTCGGATTCTTTATGCGTTTGTAAATAATATTGAAAATTTATAAATAAACAAAAAGAACCGTGAAATTTTATAGATATTTTTTAATAATTTCTTCTCGATTTTCCGGTTTTTCGCACTTTTATGTTTAAAAATGGATATATATGTACATAATGTTTTGTCAATATACTGGATTTGTAAATCTGTATTACATTCTCGACTCGAAACCGGATTCGAAACCCTTCCGGACAACAAAACAAACATTGTTTCCGGTTTTAAAATCAGATATCAAATACAATTTGATGAAAATTTAGCTTTAATAACAAATCGGATTTACCAATTTGTTTCGATTTCAAAACCGGATTCGAAACAACAAACAAACAAACAAATCCGGACAAGATTTCGCGAAATCCGCACACCAGTCAACCGGACAGAGTTTCCCGCTCTTTTTTCACATCCGGTCGCCGCCATATTTTTTCCGTTTCGCATTAAAAGTTTTGTCATTATCCGGAAGGCCCAGGGAAACTTTCACGTGTAAATATTTGCAGGCCGGTTAATTGCGGGGCCGCAGCCGTAACGGAAACGGCCAGGACCGCATTCCTGGAAATAGAGCCTCTGTCGAATAACATATTTGCCCATCATCATAAAAACGGCGTAAGTCCAAAAATTAAAAAAAAAATTAGCCATACTTTTTAACCGGTTTTCGTAAACTATGTTTGAAAAAGCGCAATTGAAAGAAAAATTGAAGAAAAAAAATGATGGTGGACTTGCACCATTGTCATGATTTAGGGTGTGTTGTTTTCGTTGGCTCTATCCGGCGGATTGAGAAACGTTGCATACTAATGAATCGATGCGAAAAAATGTATAATTAAAATCGGCAGTAATAAGTTGATTTATGGTCGCGATTTGAAGTTGCCGGATGTGCGGTCAATTTTTTTTTGTCCTGTGGCCAAAATTTTTGATCGATTTTTTTAAAAAGATTCGTTCGATTTGGATCGATTAATACGTGTAAAAATTTTTCAATGTCTAAAATTTAAATTTTTGAGAATTTTCTGTTAACCGGTTTTGGTATCATAACAGTTTTTCGTTTGTTATCCGGTTTATTATTTTTATTTTTCAGGATTGTGTTTTTCATAAAATACTTACAAATTCATGCTTTTTTTTAATGTTAAATATCTATGTTTTCGTTCATTAACCGGTTTTTCTTTTATTATCCGTTTTTTTAGCTGTAGGTATAATTTTTACGTAACCGGAATTATCTGTACAAATTATAATAATGTTTTTTTAAATACAGTTACATATGTGAAGCATTTGTTTCGAAAATTATCTTTTTCAACAAAATTAAAAATGTTAATATATGTTTATCAGAGTGGTTAATGAGTTTTTTGTTTTAATAGTTTCATTTTGACACTATCAAACAAGATGTGAGTTACGCTAGTAATAAAAATTCCGATTCACACGTCATAACGTAACGTTTCAATCATATTTAAATTCGTTTCGTTTTTTTTTTTTGATTAATTTTTTACGTTATGCAAAACGAAATTAATACTCCGATGTGAACTTATCCTACGTAAAAACGGCGATCGTATCGTCGAGATTAATTTGTTCGTTTGTAATCTGAAATGTATCTGATTTAATTTCAATTTATGTTTCGAGTGCTTACATTTATCATACAAGACATTTAATGAGCATTCATAAAAAAATATTAATACACGTGATTAATTTCGTTACATTGTGATATTTTTTCATCAACTCATTTGATCATCGGCAAATCTTTGAATATGCGGAAAAATTTATAACGTGTGTTATTATAATATTTGCTTTGCGGTTCCATGTTGCGAATTAGTCATATGAATTGTAAAAGTCTACATATTTTAATTATGAATCATATACGGTTTATTTATTTCTATAAATTGATTTTTTGCAAAATGATTCATATTAAACATTGTGTGAAATGTTTATATTCAATTGTGGTTCAGCAGGTCTATAAATGGATATGAAACTATTGAATTGTATGCAATGAATGTATAATGTGATATGCGAGTTGAAAATTTAAGTCAATGACTCTACGTTAGATTGGATTATGTTGAGTATTGTCGTTAATGTTATTTTTTCTTATGATTTTTTCTCATAACACGATTTTCTACAACATGAAAGTGCATGTCTGTGATGTGATTTCAGATTTACATATTTTAGGTTGTCCCAATGAAAATGCCATTTTTTTCAAATTAATCATGAACAAATCTTTTATTTCTACTTATAAAACGTTGATAACTTCAATACCAAGAAATTTCCATTTCACACAAAATAACGGTATCCCATGTTAATTAGCTTCGAAAGTCATTCGACACGTACAAAAAACAAGATATATTTTTTTCTAATTTCGATGTTAAAATTAACCCGAACCTTAGTACCGGTCAAACGATTAAGATAGAGCGATATAGTGGCCGAGGAACGGTTTGGAATTAATAACTCTGCGTTTTTATCTCGCATCTCGGATTTCGGGGAAACTTTCTCTGCTTATTTTTTGAACATCACAAGAATAAGAAGAGCTCTGGATTGAGACGTCTGTTCTGATTGTGAGTTTCTTTTGCTCCTTTTAGAAGAAGTAAGTCCGTAAAAAACCTTTTCGAGTTAGTCGAACGCGCGTGTGTCTTGTCGAGGAAAACATTTTGACGTCGTTCAATTTCATGGTCTTAAGAAAATTTGTATGTAACTAAATTTTGATGGAAATGGTTCGTTTAGACTAGAGAAGAAGTAAGAAAGACTAGAGCTCTTTGTCTGATTGAAGAAATTGGTGTCGATGAATTTAGGTTGAAGTATGATTTTGTTGTGTAATCAAGTCACAATTTTCTCATATGTAGTTTCAATACAGCTCTACAATGTCTAATAAAATTTGAAATCTGCATTAAGATTCAAAATTTAATTCAATTTCTTTTCATTATTTTCGATTTTGTTTCTCGAACCAACCTCATATTCATGTATGGATACATAACATACTCGTTTAACGCGATTTCACAAATAATTATTACTAATGAAAATAGCACATCTCGTATAAACAATATAAGAAATATGTGCTCTTTTCATAAGTCACGATTTGAATGTTATAAAAAAATCATACATTTTTTTGAATTCCACATTCGTGAAGTATCGTATAGATTCAGAATTCTATAATATTTTTTACCGTCTGAATATCGAAAGTACGGTCCATATGTAAATCATGAGCGATTTTCATAATGCGGAGCCACTGTTTTTTCATTTTTGAGTTTTTTTTTCGTGCCGATTGTGTGTTGCTCCGAGTCTATTGTTTCTGTTCGAATTTCTGCACATTTGAATAATCGCTTTCGACGTCTCGTTATTCTAAATGCGTACTAAAAAAAAAATGGTTGCATTGTCATGGAAAAATATGCCAGGCGATTGCGAAAGGATTTTTTTACGTACGAATGATTGTGAACTTTAGAAGCGATTGATGGATTTAAAAATCGATTCTCACCGATTGGTATTTGAATATTATTAAATCAATATTTATGAGGTACTGCAGTTTAAAGTTTTTTCTATAAAATTTGATAGCTATAGACAATAGTTTCTGCTATTTCTTGCTGCTAGTTCAAAATCAAATTGTTATCATTTACGAGTGTATAACCTGTTGAGTATCAATTGGTAGAAAATCTATCGTAACTCTTTGAATTTTATTTTCATAAGATGTGCACATTTTAGTTTAATTCAAATTTGAAGCAAGAAACATAAATTTGTGAAAGAAATTATAAGTTTTCAGAGTAATGAATGTTCGATAAAGATGTCAGTTCAATCGAAACTTTTTTCAATTTGTTTCATAAAGTTTCTTAAACATGATCAATCATACTGACAATATTTTGTTATAATATTGATAAGAAAAATATGTTACTATTAGTGATGTGCTTAAAAGTTATCGATGCGCTTTGAAAGCTATCAATGTGCTTTGAAGCTATCGATGCACTTTTCTACATAGAGCGTCAATATTGAAGTGATGTATTGAAGATATTCGATGATAGTGTAGGGTGCATTTAAAAAATGAATTCATTTAGAAGATACTCTCTTAGCATCCTCAAAATTAATCACAGCGGAGATTTTAAAACTTCTTTTGGTTTTAGTTAAAACTTTTTCCAACGCTGCATTTGGACAGAATCCAAAAGTCGCTCGTACTGTGTAACGAATTTAAAAAGCCACACTGACACTAGAGTTCGGAACTTAAAAACGGAAGTCTCGTTTTACCGGCGTTTATTTCAATACGAGAGTTTCATAGTATGTATTAGGTTGGTACATACTGTGTGTCGTGTCAGTGTTGTATGTATTTAGGTACAGTGAGCGCCGGATATAAAGTTCATATGAATAGATTTATACGTCCGGAGATAGGATGGCATTGTGCAACTTGGTGCGTTTTTATCGTGTTAAATCTACATTCGTTTGATTGAATCGAATTAATTTTATTGAGGTGTATGTATTTTTTTGAATTAGTGAAGGTGGGAATGTGATTCGATTTTGGTTACGTGAAATTTTATTGACCTTTATGGGTTTCGTATAATAGGTGAAATAAAATATGTATTGATATTTTGTATGACAGAAGATTATAAAAAATATTTTTGAAAGAAATTATTTAATTACATATGACGACTGAATGGGACATAGAGTACAAGGGACCTCTTTATCAAAATTGAGTTAAATACAGAAAATGGTTCTATGTATGATACAGAAAGAACCATTTTCTGTAATTAACTCGATTTCGATAAAAAAAGGTCACTTGTACCCTTTGTACTATTCAGTCGTCATATTACCTAATACTAACAGTGAGTTATTATTTTGAAAAGCAACATGGTTTATTCAAGTTTATTTGACAATCATTTGAATGTTTCAATTTTTAGATTTCCTAATATTAATTCATTTTTTTAACACATAATGCGAATTTTCAGTGTAAATAAAAAATGATATTCATAGGCTTTTTATGTATTTAATGAACATACATACACATTTGGTGAACCGATATGTATTGAAACATTATCATCTGAGTTTTGACTTTTATTCGAAATTGATATTTAGATAGTATTTTTTTCGACTTACACAAAAACAAATAATTTTCACTAATAACAAAAATTCATCGCAAAAACTGAAATCACACCCAAAATTTTTATCACCAGAACAAAAAGCAAACAAGCAGATAGCACATATCGATTTTTGAACGAGCACCAATTGTTCCGTTTCCCGCGCAGATTATTTCGCACCCCTCATATTTACATGCGATTATTGTTTTCTTGAACCCCCTTAATATTTATGTACACATATACAGGAATATATAGAGCATTTTTGAGGAAACTTTTTCTTTAGAAAGGGGGTCTCGCTCAAATAAGCCAGGTGCCTTCGGAGCCTCCTAATGAGTGACACTCCTCAGGGGGCCGGCCTCGGGGGATTTAAGTACCCCGCAGGGACGTACTCAGGGGTGGCAAGTCGAAAATTAGTGGTACTCACCTTTTTGTTGTGAAGAGTGGAAGTGGTTCTAAGATTTCAAAAATGTCTTGTTTTGAAATTTTTATTTTTTAAAATCAGTAAGTTTTGAGATCGATTTTTACAGTTTAGTAACTTTGTCTTGATTAAACGGTCGATTGATTGTAGAATATTTCGTTTGATGTGACATAAAAAATAGTATTTGGAAAAAGTGACATGGGAATCTTTTAGTGTACCTAATTTCGTGGTATTAATGGAGGAACATATTGATGATTTAGGAGCTTAAATTGAAAATTAATCAAATGTTTTGCATATTAATTAATATATATTTGTGTTACGATGAAAATTCGAAGTGATTTGACTAATCATTTCGGATATTGAAAGGAAGATTTGGTCAAAATCCTATGTACTAGTTTGTTTTCGATTTCATTCTGATATTTTCCTATGTAAACAAACTTAATCTAGAAAAAACCTGATGTAAATTATCCCAATCTGACTTAAAAGAAGTAAAAACTTTAACTAGTTTAAAAAAATCGAAATGGAAATTATCACAAATACGTGCATCAAATCTTGGCCGAATTTCTCATTAAATATCCAAATTGGCTAACTAAATTATTTATGGATTCAAACGCTATCATTTTAAGAAATTAACAATAATTTTATACAAACGACATATTTACATACAGTCGATTCTATTTTAACATTTTCTTATCTAATCCAACTTAATCTAGAAAGAATCTGATTTAACTTATCCCAATCTGACGTAACCTTACTTAAAAGAAGTAAAAACTTTAACTAGTTTAAAAAAATCTAAATGGAATTTAACACAAACACGTATTTGTGTTAAAATCCATTTATCAAATCATCAAATTTTGGTCAAATTTTTCGTTAAACATCTAAATTTTCTAACCAAATCAGTTATAAATTCAAATATTATTGTTTTAAGAAATTAATATTAATTTTATACAAACGACAAATTTACATTATACACCTAATACACGCAGAATCCAATCGTCCATTACATGCAAAATTTAACTAGACAATATTAGCAGAGAGCATAACGAATTCGAACGAGACCAAATGTTTGAGCAGCTCAGAGGCGAAACCCCTTTTCTTCCGCCCTTAAGGGAAATTAAAATTTTCAACTTCTACAGGGTGGGTAGTACTTGCTTAGCAGTAGGTTGGGACGAGTGTCGTCGTTTAAATGTCAATTACAACGGTGTTTGCGCGAAAAAGTTGCGTTTTAAGACGGGCTAATTTTTTCCTCTTCCTTCTTGCTTCTGCTTCTCGGAGGAGCTTCTTCGAACTTTTCTTAAGCCTTTGGCTTATTGAGATTTTCATTAGGGACTCGAAGAGAGAAGTTTCGCGGCGAAATTCGGCGTTTTTAAAAACGCATTCGAACGCGTTTTAATTAATTTCCTGTGCTTCGAAGGACGCTAGAATTATTCGTTTTGCTAATTGAATTCGTTAATTTATTTTGTTGATTTCAAAGTCGGACTGAATTTTTTAGTAAACCGAGCACGTATATTAAACTAAGATGGCGTAGTTCTAATTTTAAACGAAGAAAGTAAGTCAAATACACATAAAACCCATTCGAAACCTTGTTTAACTAATTGCACCTATAAAAGTCTTACGACTCCTCGGACTGTTAAACTGCAACGATTCTACGTGACTCTAAAACGTAGTCAAATTAGAAATCCTTCATCTTAAATTCGAAGTCAGACGAAGCCGAATGATTTATTGATCATAGTAAAGATAAGCTCATAAAGTTCATTAACGTATCTACTATTCTATATATTTTAAATAAAGTTAATATTTCATTGAATAATCTTTATTGCACCATAATTCTTCAATGTGCATCTGTCTTTCTGTGCTTTATGTTCTTTTGAATCGTTCATTTAATTGCAATTAAACTTTTCAGAGTTGTGTACACGTTTGAATAGGTTTCTGTATCATTTTGTATCCAATAAAAGATTGATTGATTACTAAACATAGCTTTTATTTTCATGAGTTCGAATTTAATTATTATATTAATGTTATACGACTTTTTGAAATAGGTATTCCGATTTTTAGAAATGATCGTTGTTGAAGATGTAAGGGTGTTTCCACATGTCGATCATTTCATTCTAGTTGCCTCAGTAAAGGAATAAAAGGGAATACTATGACATTAAAACCTAGAATTACCCATATTGCTATTTTGATAGAGGGAAGTTACACAAGGAAACATAAAGCTACGTTCACACATTCCGTTTTTCATTTTGATGTTACTTGTTTGATGATACATGACTTAACATTTCTCAATCGTATCGAGAATTTCTTCGACAATAATTCAGACAATTAATTTGAGTCTCTCCTTAATCAACTCCCAACAGAGCACCTCATAGAACAATTGTCCAACATTCAAACCCACTTCTGCTGTCTTCAAATAGGAAAATAACTCTAAAAATTTGCATTCACCTTAAATAGTCGCCCAGTGAATACATGAATTAACATCCTCAATCGCATCACGAATTTCTACGACAATTAATTCGAGTCTCGCCTCAATCGACTCCCAACAGAGAACAATCGTTCGACTTCGAAGCCCACCTTTCCTCGTCCTCAAAATGGAAGATGACACTAAAAATTTGCACTCATCTTAAAAAGTCACCTCATGGAAACGTAACTTAACATTTCTCAATCGCATAACGAACTTCTACGACAATTAATTCGAGTCTCGCCTCAATTGACTCCCAACAGAGCACCAAGAGGACAATCGTTCGACTTCGAAGCCCACCTTTCCTCGTCCTCGTCCTCGTCCTTTCCTCAAAAAGGAAGATAACACTAAAAATTTGCAGTCAGCGGAGACTAATCGTCTTGTGGGGAGCATCGGTGCATACCGAAAGAGACTTCTGGTAAATGAACCGCGGCTCCCCATTAAAATGGTAATGCAATACTTTGTTATGGTAATGCAGGTGGTGCAGGGTGCGACAAAGGAGCATTGTCTGTCTGTCTGAATTCCGCGTGTGAGTCTGTATTTATAATATGTATGTTGAAAGTTTATCGCTAGTGCTGCTAATTTCACGTTATAGATCTTCGGATGGTTGTTTTTTAGTCTGTTTGAGGTTTAATTAGGGATGTCTGTTTTATTTTTTGGCGTTGCTTTGAGACTGTTGTGTGAGCAATATATGTTAGGTTGGAAGTTGTTTGGGGGTAAGTTGTTCCGATTGGGATCATTTAGTTGAAAAATGAGGTAGTAATTGCATGTGAAGGGCATCTAGGTATTTTATTAACAATTATGAAAATCGCGAAATGTATATGTTCGGTAATTTAAGCTGCTACAGTGTGAGTCTGAACTAAAAAAAATATATGAACTAATTGAAGAATTTCCATACCTAACTCGAATTTTGATCTGTCTATGTTTTAATACCGGTCTTTTCTTCCACCTGTACTTTGAAACATAGACTATTATATTCGTTGATTTAATTTGATGATCGTATTATAAGTCATTCTGTTTCAGATAATACATAATTTACTATCATTTGAATGTCTAATGTTTATAGTTTTACCGACAAAGCAGTAGTAAAATCATAATTTTACTCGAGAGTACGTTACTGGTAATGAATTTGCAAAAGCATCGTCCACTGAAATCGTTTTCCTGCAACAAATGCATTATTGTATTTCGAACCGATCTCTCTCATATTCTAATTTTAACATTGTATCGTATTTGTCATGATTCATCCACTTTCACACAATGTACAAATATCTCTCTCTATAGTGAAAGCCGATACGAATCTGATATGTTATTGTTGCTCAACCAAATCAAAGCCTCGAGCCATTATCAACAGTTCATTGTTTCATTATATTATTACGATATATATTTTTATATAACCTCAATCAATCGCAGGTTTATAATCGTGTTTGGCTCGCGGTTACGTTTGAACTTCTTCGAATTTTGCGCAAAAAGTCAAACGCTAGAATGCTATAAATTTTCTACCTGCAGCGTTGCGTTGTTTAGACCATTTTTTTTCCAATTTTGTTTTTATTTTTGGTCCTTTTTTTCGAATTTTTATTTTTGTTTGATTCGGGAGGTCTCCTCTTTTATACCTGGACGGGTCCTTTGTTCGATTGTTGATCGTTTAACTTCAACAGGTGGATTGAATATTTTTCATTTTTGTGTCTGTCATAGTTTGGATTCATTCGGTTTGCGGACTTCATCACTTAATTTTTTTCCAAGATTCGAATCAAATCTGTTGAAAGATACAAATAAGGAAATAAATATTTTCGTAGAAATTGAATTTAACATATATTCGCGAATAGGAAGTGTAAAGCTGCACTTTAACGGGACTGTACTATCTTTGAGTTCTACCATATTTTGAAGCTGAATTTGCTTTTTTTTCCACATTTTCAATGTTTCGATGAACAATTAATCTTAAATCCATATTTATTTGGTCAAAACTAATGGCAGATCTCGCAAACAATCTTCCGATCGTCCCACATATAAAATGCTTCCAAGTGCGCTAAGTGGTTTATCCTTATAAGAACATCCTGTTCAAAAAAACAAAACAAAAGTCACTTTCGAAAAGCTTCTTCGGCACTTGTACACACCTATTTTTTTAGAATACATTTTTTTTGATTTTTGATTTATCGAATACACAACACTACCGAACGGTAGACATCCAAATTCGTAAGGTCACCCTTGACTCTCGATTCTTCCCCATAAATCTCACCCAAAGCTGCGTTCACACAAGATGAAAATGAGATGGGCACTGATCATATATAATATTTTTCTAAAAGTATTTGCAATTGACACGATAAACGATTCGTTTTTCGGTCCAAATGTGAATGTAGCTTGATGTTTGCAACTCGAGATGTAGTGCTTTATCTCGTCTTTGCCTACCTGAGTTGCGGCTACCTTTCGCATTATCTAAGTTTCTTAATGCACTTTTGCTGTTTCGTAAAAATTGGCTTTCGAAGGTTAACTCTTCTGCTTTTTCCTTTTTCGAAAATCGATTGGTTACATTTCCATTTTATTTTTTGCTTATTGAATCAAAGCTTTCCAAAATCTAGTTACCTTCATATTTAAATCTCGAAAATCTTGCAGCTGCAGATTGATCGAAAAAATTGATCGTCAATTACATTGTGCAAAATTTAGATTTATGAACCTGCCGACATTATAATATTATAGTAATTTTTGAAACTATGATTATGACGAATGAAAATTCGTAAAAATAATGAATAGTTATTATATTGAAATCGATCGATTTATCAGTGCGTATTTTCAAAATGTAAAACATCTTTCGAAAATTGCGTCACGTTTAATTTCGAAACCGTTTATCACGATTTATATTTGCTAATTGGCGAAATATAATTCGATGCGAATTCAAAATATTCGCTCGTAATGAGAGCATGTTTTTGTTGATATTGTTTTGATTCGATTTTAACAATCGTAATACAATTCATAACGAATCATGAGGAAGCTTCGAAAGGCACACATTTTTTTTCCATTTAATTTATTTCTTTTTTTTTGTGTGTTGAAAACTAATGAAGATTCCGTCCTTTGATAACGATACGAAAATACACCCTTAGGAATAAATAAAACACGAGAGAATTGGGTCTTCTAGGAACACGAGCATTAAAGCACAAGATAATTTTTTTCGTGTTGACATTTATTTCATACCCTCATAAGTAAACCTCGAATGCCTCGTAAAAAATACGTTAATTACACGTATAAAATTAATATTAGATACATTGAGTTCTCACGATCCGATCTCACGTTACTGACGTGAACTTTGCGAGGCTATCGATTTCATCTATCGTTAAATTCAATACTGAACATTCGATATGTGCATTTTTATAACAATTTAAAGATAGATACATATTCATGTTACAGAGAAATCGTAAATGAATTAAAATTTTGAAATAAAAAGGACACAAATGACCGTTTTTTATCGAAATTAAGTTAAGTACAGAAAATAGTTCTGTATCATATATAGAACCATTTTCTGTACTTAACTCAATATCGATAAAAATGATCACTTGTGTCCTTTTTGAAATTCATTTATCTTATATAATTTTCAGGAGATTAATTAATCATCAGATCAAGATAAAATAATCTGAAGACGATACTTATTCATACATAGTTCAAGTGTCAAAAGCTTCGATTTTACTAATAGGCGTCAGCGAAATCACAATTTCACGCATGTTTAACGAATTCACCGAGTCATGACTTCACTTAAATCACGATTTCACTGCATCACAAACAATTTTCAGGGGTCAATGAGTGCACTGTGTACTCGAGACCCATGCGCTGGGTCATTCGCGATTAGATTATTTATCGTCGTACCGAAAGGGCACACTGCGGACGTTTTCATCTTCATCTCCATTGTCTGATCTTTTTATATTGTACACGTAACGTAATATAATAATGTGTACATATAATATAATATAATGAGAGTATGAGACCTCCCGTAGTCCCACTCGTCCTTAAATGGACAAACTTGACGGACAACACAATGAAGATTCTCACATGTTCTCATGATGCTGCGGTTTAGTGCCGTAATAAAGTCCCTTCGCGATTCTTCTAAGAAATTTGCGCATAAAATGATAAGAATATCGTATATTTGTGTTTTATTAAAAAAATATCTCAGTTTATTGAGTCGTATATCGCAATATAGGTTGAAACGTAATGACGAATTCTTCAAAAATTACCATGAGATGGTTTTTAGTCGGCCGTTTTTAAATGTTCTAAATGGCTAGTTAACAATTACATAGGTTTTCAATTATTGTAATTATATGTATATGATGATTGAAAAGGCCGAGGGGTACAAGTGACTTTGCAATGATTTCGAGGAGCTCGAGAGATTTGATGATATATCTCGGTACACGTTCCAAGTTCGTTTATATCCTTTTACCACCAAATATGGAAGTGCATAGAGTGCATAGAAGTCGTTCCTGTACATAACTCAATTTCGGCAAAAATCTCACTTGTACCCCTTGGCCTTTTTATTCGTCATATATTTTTAATTATCTGGGTTAGTTTTATCCCCAATCAGCCTAAATAATCTAGCATCTACTTTACGATTGATTAGTAATTTTTCTTAAATCCGCTATTGAAAGTAGAAAATTCTTCAAAATTCAATTCATCTCTTTAAAATTTTTCTATTGAATCAAGATTGAAAATTTTAGTAATTCTATAATTTTACCAATTTAATTTGTACGTAGGCATTATACTTATATGCAGCGTCGACCATCTGCGCCGAAGACCGGTAAAATTTAATGACTGTCTTCTTTAAACGATTTTACATGTATATCATACGTACGAAATTGATTCCCTTTCGCCGAATATGGAGAAACTATTAAATTTTACACCGAAGAAAAAAATATACGACGAATACGAAAAAAAAAAGCACCGCGGAAAGAAAACTTCTTGCGGGAACCGGTAGCCATTTTCTTCGCTTCTGAGTATCATTCGAAAAAATTAAGCAAAAAATAAGATAACATAACGAATCGAAGCTCGAAATTCACGCTTTTAATATTCTCGAGATGTGTATAATTATGGCTGCGAGTTTTAATGCGAATAATTTTTAATTTTTATCATCGTACGAATGCTAAAAGCGTGAGTTCTTTGTGTGGTGTTTTTTTCCGCACGTGTAATTTGTATGTGTTTTTTTGCAATGCGGTGTAATTACTACGTATTGAGTGGTCAGAAAATAGGTACATTTACAAATTGTTAACGATGAAATTTTTAAATGATTTGATAATATTTTACTAAACGATAGATTTGATGGAAGTGGAACTTCTAAGCATTCTTTTATTTATATTCTAGACATATTTATTTTTGAGTCTAATATTTGAAATTGTATGAAAATTTCGTTCTTCATCAAATTTGTTATGAAAATATTAAAATTAATGTAAAATGCTCTTTTTCGTTATTCATTATGCAACTCAATCATCTCTCAATATTCATTCCGCATACAAATCTGATTGATATCCCCACTCGGCTATTACACAATTATGAATCGTGACAATCATAATTCCATAAATGCACATGTCATAAAACATTTCCAATACTAGACATTTGACATATTTGTAAACGATACAAGATGATTGCATACGATTAGTTGAATAAACGCGCAACGACACAAGGCGTTGACAGAGATTACGAACAACGATTTCCTCTAACCACAAAACAGCTATAATAACGTATTGATTTATTGTAAACATCTTATAAATCGATAATGATACACAACATCGACTTTTCAAATGTATATTTAGAATTGATTTTTTTTTTATTTTGACATTACCCATAACATTGACTTTTCTGATGCATATTCATCATTGAAAGCTTCTCTTTTTCTCCAAATTTTTTTTTGAAAAATCGTTCAGATCGACATGACCCATTTCATTATCGAAATAAGGCTTCGATCGATGAAATAAAAATCGCAAACGAGATAAAACTCATGTCGACATGTTCGAAACGTAAAAGATCGACAAGACTGATAAGTCATCGTCTCGTTATGTCAAAAAGTGAAATTTCTCGATGTGTAACAAGAATTTAAATGTTCGAAGACCGAAAGACCGAAGGGCTAACTCGAAGATGGTGTTCCATCATCATCATTATTATTATCATGTGTTTTCTTTTGCATTTTTATTTTCATCTTTCAATACAGTTAAAGCTTTTAAAGACGTCAAATTACAGGGCACGAGACAACATAGGCCCCGGTCGGTTATTATTATAGGGTACACTCGATGCCAAATCATTTTCTATAACGAATAACTCGTCTTATTATTATTATGGATGAAAAATAAACGTTATTATGTGTGGAAAAATTCCTGAAAAATTACACACATTAAAAATTACGATTTAAAAGTCCATAAATACGAATGTTTCGTGGAAGAGACACAAGATTAAATAAAAATCGAATGTTAGAAGTGAAATTTTAGTATTTTTCGAGCAGACTCATTAGCATAATATTAGACACTAGAATGTTTATATGTAGGTTGACCATTATTTTTTCTTGAATGTTTCGAGACAAATCATTAGTTTACGTTCACATAAGATTGTAAAATCAATTTGTTTATATGTATTTCTTGATTTATCTCATGAAGTCTCACTTAAAAAATGTCACTTAATTGATACATAAAAGTGACAATATGACGAATTGGTTAAAATGCGAAAAATGGGGACTCTAAAATCAGTTTTATTGTTCGCAGTGACCACCTCGTTGCATTCTATCGCTGTCGCTATCTACCGCTTTCGCGGAAATCCATCTTTAGGTTACATCAATACTGAATTATTTGGCACGTTTCCTTACTATTTTATATGACTACTGAAAAGGCCAAGAGGTACAAGTGATATTTTTTGCCGAAATTGAGTAATGTACAGGAATCGCTTCTATGTACTCTCATATATAATATTTGGTGGTAAAAGGATATAAACGAACTTGGAATGTGAGCCTCAATATATCAAATCACTCGACCTCCTCCTAATACATATAGGTACATGTTCAACTTTTCTCGAAATCACTTGTACCCTTCGGCCTATTCAGTCATCATATGATATGTATGTCTATCCCTAAAAGTATCGATCATTATGCATACTCTTAGTTCTATCCATTCCGCTCTTTCTCTCGGATCCCAACCCAAAACACAAGAAAGCTTAAACAGAGTCCGCACAGAAAACCTCAAATTCCGTGTGAATCCAGCATAAACACACAATATGAGATCATCGATCCGTAGATCCAAAGTCACATGACCAATTTACCGACATACGACGACACGTCGAGTCAAATCGTGACGCTGTGTCGGCGTGTAATGAGCGAGAGCTAGTCTTTCGCACGATTCAACCCGTTCGCGCCCATCAAAGCCGATTTTACGACTGGGGAATAACGAAAAAAAAGGACGACGAAATGAATGACACGGTCGGAATGTTAATTCGAATGAGCAAAAAGGAGCGAAGGGGTTAAAAGCGACCCTCGCCGAGCGCGGCCTGTCATTACGCGGCCCACGCAAAACGAAATGGGCGTACGCTTTGTATGCGAGGGAACTTTGGTGATATCGATGTTCATTTTTTTTTTGAGGATTGTTTATTTATGTCTTTGGAGAAAATTTTGGGTCGATTTGAGTTCATATTTTTCATTTTTTGTTGAAGAGTTTTCATTTCACGTTAAATAATATTCATTTGAAGTCGAATATACACCCAACTCTCGCTTTACACGGATTTTTTTACATGGTTTGTAAAAATGAAAAAATATTTTTTTTACATGAATTATTTGGTATAACACGGTTTTAATAAAACATGAATTCATCTTGATATAGTCTATTTAATATGAAGAAGATGAGCTGTATAAACATTGCAATTTTGACTATTTAAGATGTTTCATTTGTGCATTTTTATTCAAATAATTGAACTTAATGATTTTAAAATCATTCATTTCTTACGATTAGAATTTATCTAATAAAGTTACTCTATATAATGTTATAATTCTTCATAAAGTTATTCCGATATCTCAAGAATTTTCATAAAAATATAAAATATCTTGAGAATTCATTATATTTTCTTAAAATATTGCAAGAAAATAATTGAATTCAAATATAAAACTCTTATCTTTACTAAAAATCTATTTAGATACAAAGATCTGACTCAAAGTTGAAAGTCTATTCTTTCGCAAATGGATCATGGAACTAAGCGAGTTTCCCCTACGTACGAGCGAAACTTTAATTACGATCGTTACTTTCTTTTCAAGTTGTCGATGCTTTTTTTCGTTTCGTTTTCGATCATTTTATTTTTTCCCATTATTTTTACGTCGTTTTCTTCGAAGAGCGAAAAGGAACGCTCCGAAGTGAGCTTTTCGCGGTACGCGCGTTATGAAAAGCCTTTTTATGATTCTCGGGAATTTTTTTACGAGCCTTCGTGTCTTTAATGATTCTCGGATGAAAACTTTGTCTCCTCGACGAGATAAAGTATTTATACAAGACGCGGCCCTTCTGTCGTTTTACGATCGCCGAATTGCTCTTTTAAAATGTAATCGATCTTTTTTCGAACGACTCTGAAATTTAGATATAAATTTCACTTCTATTCGAGTTCTTTTTGCGCCGAAATTGCTATTTAATAGCAGAAGGCTTCGATATAATAATGCGAGTCGGTGAAAATCAATAGTCGAAGTTGTAACTGAAAAAGAGAGACGTTCATTTGACGCAAATTCGATTCTTTCCAAAAGAGCTGAGCTAAATCCGATTTTCTCAAACGCCATATTGACACACTCGTAGCATGCAAAATCAATCGGCATTTATTCAACGAGTTGAATATAGTTTTTCCGAACGAAATCGAAATTTTCCACGTGAAATTTTCCTGAAATTCTCAAATATATAAATAAGATATGTCAATGTGATGTATTTTTGGTCACTGAGATCTATGAATTCATATTAACGTATCGATTTGATCTGTATTCAAAATTTTTGTACTTATTGTTAGAGTAGTTTAGTAGTTCATAGGATATTCACTAGTTTAGCAGTTTGGAAGATCTTGATTAGTTTAGAAATATGAATGATTTTTGAACTGTCGAATATTTTTCAATAATAATAAGATTGTAACTTTTGTGTGTGATGAGGTTTTTGCCTAATTTCGGCCTCTTACATGAATATTTTTCATTAGAATAAATTATGCACGCCCAATCCGATTTAGTATCTTTCATTTTTTCGTTCTTTCGATATTTTCATTTCTTTCAGCATTAGCATATTATTGTTGTTGAAATTCAAATTGCGACCGTAAGTTGGGAAGCGAAGCTACGCCGAAGAAAGAAAATTGCTTTCTTTCTTCTTCTTCTTCTGCTTTTCCTCCACTTTCCTCGGTTCTGGCGACGGATGATTTTCCGACGAAATTTATGAAAATTTAAATATATTGTATTATTTTTGACATGCCCCGTGCAGGAAACAATTCCGCCGAATCAATTTTTTTGATTAGGAAACTTTTCGCCCACTTTCGGCTCGTTCTTTTTCCATTTCGCATATTGCGACGAAAATGTGATATAATAAATTATTTCGAAACTTTATTTGCTCCCTTTTCTCATTGTTTTCTCCCTCAGATACGACTATTACAAAAAATATTGTATAATAAACTTTTTTTCCATCATATATTATTTCATATCATGTCCATTTACAAACGCATTTATTCAATTTATATTAGAATTTCATCTATTTATAAAAATGTTTACGTATATTTTTGTACCTTACGATTCATTCGATTTCTATCAAAATATTAAGGATCTGTCTTTTTACCTTTGGTTTGAGAATAAAATGATTTTAAATTACACGGATTTTCCAACTACCAACTGTCAAAATTTAAGGGAAAGAGATGGATATATGTATTGTTGTATGAACTATAGTATGTCTGTTTCTTTCAGCGGCAGTTTTGATAGGTCATAGTTGAAGTAGTTCAAAATCGTTTTATTCTCAAACCAGAGGTGAAAAGATCTAAATTGATATATTGGGAAGGTTTCTATATAAGTTATAGCATCAGTTATATTCGAACTTTTTTAATTAATTTAAATTCTGATTCAAGTTAGATCTTTCACATTGATTTCGTATAGTAAAAAAAATAATTAAATTCTCCCATCATCTCAACGAATTAAAAAATATTTCAATCACGCGTCGAGTATGCCGAATCGAAAATCACACTCGAATCTCTCGAGATAAGACCTAGGTACATAACACACGTATATAAATATAATACGAGATTTCTCACGGCATCGTCGAGTACGAAAATTACATTTCTCCGTCTCGGGGCACAATGTAATAATTAAAATTCACAATCGGCCCGAACCTGTAACGGGGTTTCAATTAATCGGAAAGAAAAACGGAGAGAACCTCTTTTGTGTGCGATCGCAATCGCGCCCTTTGCCGAATAAGAAAACGCCCCGCACTTTGTGCATTAAAATATGTTCAGATAAAAACGATTACTCGAAAATTAATTAAAGTGCGATTCGAGAGGATCTCGAGAGGTTCTCAACATTTTTTTTGCAGACTTTTTGAGTCTTATCGGAATGGTACCGAAGGTTTTCTGACTTAATCTTTTGTCTATTTATTTGGCAAATCTAATGGGGGCGTCCACTGTTGAGTGGAATGGAATGTACTAGGGACGAATGTACGAAGGAAGAGGATGTCTATATGGTTATCATCTTTCTTCCTATAGCTGTGTCCCTAGTCCGTTCAGTTCTGCTCGACAGTGGACACCCCCCTATAATATATTCAAAAAAAAAGTATTCAATCCATATGTACATTTCAATGTGCACTTGGATTGAAGAATTGATTGTATTCTACTCATAGTTTAGAGAATCGATTGTATTGTAGAATAGTGAATTTAATTATATGGTTGAATCGTATTCATGAATAGATATGTGCTCGAATCGATCTCGGCGATTTTTCTCGGAATTTCCGCGAGAATTTTCCGACTTCATTGCGCTTTTCCGACTACTCCTCCTCTATTCCAAAGTGCTTGTCACATCCACGCCAGTCCATATATCAAACGGTGAACACTCGAAATACAAGCACGAGTGAGGCAAGCTTTTTTTTTCTGAGCCACGAAAACGAAAATTGCTGTGCATTGTCGAATGTCTATAATATAGATTTAAGCTTCAATTGTGATATTTTACTTGTACTAATAAGATTTATTTATTTTTTGTTTCAGATTGAGGTAAATGTGTTTTCATCTCATCCATATTGAGTGATGTAATATTTTGGTGTGCAAGGCTATTGAGGTAAGTGTGAGGAAAATTTTCTGCTTATTTGAGGTACATGTGAAGTAGATGCATGAATATTTTAAGGTAATTGTGAGACATATCAGATGAATCTGAGGTATATAAGTCAAATATGAGATATTAAGGTGACAATTGTGACGTATGTGAGACAATTTAAAGGAATTGAGGCATGTTAAAGGAATGTGAGGCAAAAGTGAGACAAATGCAAAAATATTTTATGACAATGTGAGACATATCAGATGAATTTGAAGCATGTATGGTAATTATGAGAAAATTGTGACGTATGTGAGGTAATTGGAAGGCATTGAGGCAAGTTAAAGGTATGTGTGGCAGAAGTGAGGATTATTGAATGGATGTCAGCCAAAAGTGAGATAAAAATGAGACAAATTAGATGTTTTCGAGTTGAAAGTGATGCAAGTTCGGAGGTAAGGATGAGGTAAGGTAAATTCATGTCAGTTGAGTTAAATTAATGTGAGTTGAGTTAAATTCACTTGAGTTAAGTAAGAGGCATACGAGGTAAAAGTGATGTACATGAGGAAGATGCGCTTGCTAATTATCTGCAAGATAATCGTTGTTAAAGTAATTTTAATCAGTTGAGCATCGCTGATTGACTTGAAGGAGTTGATGTTGGCTGTCCTCCTCCTCCACCTCCTTTCTTCTTCTTCGTAATTAAATGTCTCGAGGCTGCAATAAAATTTAACGGTGCAATTATAAATGACGTACGCGCGCCCCGAAATCGTCGTCGTGCTAAAATGCACACATAATTATAATTATGAATCGCAATGCGCACATTTTTGGGGGGAAATCTTAAAGACGATTCTGTCGTAATAAAGCGGTTGTTGGCCATTCGCTAAAACAGTTATTACGATCTTGCGATTTCAGCGCGAGAAGTCGGAATGTGCAGATTCGAATCCGTTCATGTATTTTTGTGCGAAGATGAAGGAATCTTTTAAATCGAGCACAGCTTTGGTTTTAATTCAAATCTCGAAACCATTCGTATCATTTTATAAGACAATCTGTTCATTTAATTTCATTGATTAAAGTCATATAATGGCTTTTAAGATTTTCATATATGTACTAATATTGTGATTTAGAATCGGATTAGGAAATGATCGTTTTACACGCGAGTCATTCGCAAGATCGTTATCCTTATTAATTTCCCAGCACAACATCGCATCACAATCGAATAAAATATTTAATGTTAATGAGCTGGGCATCTGGGCGTCGGATCTTTCATATAAAAAAGGGCTAGAAACGGCCGTTTAACGACATATAAAAATGCAATAAGAGGTCGACCCGTCGTGGCTGGGCGGTGCTTAACGGACTCCTAAAAACTCGTCGTAAAACAGACCAATTGTCTCCTTTCCAGTTCCTCTAAGAGGGCATGTATATGTGCCGGCACATTCCCATGACAATCCGGAAGAATATATTGGACTATAAAAACAAGGGCTTTATTGAAATTTCACCTATTCCCTTGCGCGCCAAATTGCATCTCGAGACTGCTACGCTGCTTGGAACGTTACGACTACGTTATGATTTTCTCGTGTATGTATCTTATATTATACTTGTGATCAGCCCGTTGAAAATATCAATGCACATTTTGTTAGATAAAAGTGATTTTATGTGGAAGTATTTTTTGTAGTGTAGAGCTAGCTTAAGATTTGCACCAAATCGAAATCGAGTCGGTCAGTTGGTACTGTCAGTGTAATGTCAGTGCTGAGTGTCAGTTTTCGGTATCACTGCTCATCGGAAATTGCCGCATATGTATGTAAGTTGATGAATATTTAATTAGATAATTGTTTTGTCACAGCATTGGTATGTTACTACGCTTAAATATTTAGTGGCAAAAGGGTATAAACGAATTTGGAACGTGTGCCGATATATATCATCAAATCACTCGACCTCCTCCTAAAACGTGTAGATAAATGTTCAACTTTGAGCGTGTTTTTCTCGAAATCACTGCGAAGTCACTTGTACTCCTTGGTCTTTTCAGTCATCATATATTTTAGAGAAGACGTTTAAGTCGTTTTATGAGTTTGTTTCGAAACTCGGTTGTTTAGTTGTGTCGAATTGTGATGGAGTATTGTGAATAATTTTGACATGTGTAAGGGAAGATAGGGAGACTTGACCCTTTCTTTTGCTTTTTGCCTATAACTCTTTTTCGGAAAATCGTATAAAATCGTCATAATGAAAGAATAGTAGAATAGTATACATTTTTTACGCAGTTAATACTACAATATAATTTAAATCTATCGACAAACTAGAATGACGTCTTGAGCAGAATCAATCGAATCGAAGTCATTTGAATCCCAAAAAAAATGCTAAAACCGATCTTAACGGGCATCGAGCGCGATTTGAAATTCAAAAATTTTCCCGCCGCCGAACTTTTGACCCCTCCGTTGTCTCTGGCTAAGATTTATACGATCTTGATGCAACAACGTTGCCCCTTATTATTGGCTTTTCATTCTTTCGGAAGTCGTAAAACCGATCAAGGATGTAAAACTCGCCACCGCTCACAACACTATGAACGAAGAAGAAGCACTCCCCTTGTGTTTTTTTTTTATCAATGGCTGAAATTTAAGTGCAGACACTTCCTGTAAAGACGGTAATTTATTGTTTTCGTCTCGCCTCTCTTTCACTCTTGCTAAATTTCGGTTTAAACGTGTGAAGAGTTAGAGCGGTGAGGGAGAGTTTTCCGATCTTCTTCGGGACGAACAATTTACTCGTGCGTTTCGCCTTTTCAATTTTACAATGTCTCTCCCCTTGACTTTTCCAGAACGTTATAAGATGTGTGTTATTATATGTATTTTTATATATGTATGTATGTAGCCTTCTTGGAAGTTTCTTTTGACGATAGAAAACCGATGTGTCGCTGTGCGAAGAAAATCAATGACACGTTCGCTTTCGGGAGAGCAAATTTTTCTTTTTGAATTGTGTCATTATGTGTGTCAAATATTGAATGAAATATAAAATCGTATATTTTTCAATTTAATAAGAATGCAAAAATTTTTAATTGATATTGTGATAATGAATTGTTAAATCTATTAATGGTACTACATATACTCGATAAGTATTATTTGAGTTTAGGTTTTACTTAATTTAGGCAACATTAAGTTTTAGGTTAAGTCAAATCGATTGTTATGTTGTTTATCCATTCAGTATCACTATTGTAGACAATATCTTAGTTTTCAAATATTTAGTTGTTCTTGAGAAACAATTTCGAGAGAAAAAAGCTTTATGTTTTCTCGTTTGCAAATAGTATTTCATAAGAGCGTATTTGAAATATTGCAGTTTCAATAAAATAAATTGAAATTCTTAGTTATGCTCAGTACGTGACAGTCAGTTCTTCCGAGTTGCAGATAATTATTTTACATTTCATTCCGTTTAAAATGAACATGAAAACTTTCAAACTGCGTTATTAAAATTTTTCTCCACTAAATAATAATTTCAAACTGAAGAGCGCATTATTATAAAGCGCACCTCTCAACAGAAACGACTTTCCTTTAATTTTCTCGTTTTTCTCAACCTTTCCTCGACAAACTACACCATTCCGAAAATCTCTACTCCGTTTCGAAGGACAATAACTATAAACGTAACGAGAGCAATTCAACGTATATTAGATTCGAGCCTTTCCGACAAACAATCCGACATCATCCGAACGGTCGATCTCGGTACATCTGAGCCCGGATAAGTGCCTCGGATGCAGATTGCATATTATTAGCTCCTTGTGGGACTGCTAATGAAGCCACTAGCCTCGGGTCGTTGCTCCGAAAACTGTGCTATCTGCTCCGCGGGAGTCGTAAAGTCACTTTCTAGAATATTAGCCCTTTTGTTTATCGGCGGTAAAGCGATCGAAGGCAAATGGGGGGAAGTGCTATGCACCCCGACTACCCACGTGGCTTAAGTAAAACGTAGCCTCAGGGTCTAGAAGTTAGGATATGGGGTTGTCTTGGGATAGATTTTTGTGTTTGTACGAGGGTGTTGATTGGTTTTTGAATTAATTTTGTTGCAGGAGTTGAAGTTTTTGATGGAAAAATTTTGTGTTGTGTAAAAGGAAATGAGTCGTTTTTAAGGATTGGTCTTTTAATCATTAGATAGAAGTTTGAAAGTTGGAAAATTATTTTTTCTAGTGTAGAATTTTTAATCATTTTACTTGAAATGTGCGAAAATAATTTGACTTGAATCTAGAATCATTATTAAACAAGTACGGTTTATGTTTCAATGAATTAATCAATGGTTTAAGTCGTTACAAAATTCGTTATGGGTTAAAAATAACAGAAAATTATATAATGACTGAAAAGGCCAAGGGGTACAAGTGACTTTACGGTGATTCCGAGAAAAACGATCTCAAAGTCGATCATGTACCTAGTATATGTATTAGTAGGAGGTCGAGTGATTTGATGATATATCTCGGTACACGTTCCAAGTTCGTTTATATCTTTTTGGCACCAAATATATGAGTGTACATAGAAGCGATTCCTGTATATAACTCAATTTCAGCAGAAATGTCACTTGTACCCCTTGGCCTTTTCAATCGTCATATATTTTAATTACCTTTGTCTAGACTTGTGAAAATGAATATGTTTGAAACTATTTTGACATTCGAAATTTTCATGCGGGAGCGCCGTCCTGACACCCGTTTTAGATGCCGGAGTGCGCTCCGGTTCGACTACAACACTGAACCTAACCCAACCACACATTACAGACCCCAATAGAAACGCGATAAAAACAGACAATGCCACGAATCCAACCCAATCCCAATCGAATCCACACGCCAGGGCCATTAGCGTGCTTCGCCCTCGCCAATATCTCGACACTTCCATCGGCCAGAAGCGGAGAAAGAAATGTGCGTGTCGAAGCCCAATCTGGCGCACAATCGATGTTCGAGCATTCATTAAATCTTCGAGGCCGATAAGGATTCTACGAGTCCGAGTCCGGACTCTCTCTCTTTGTGTGTGCATGTTCGCCGATAATGCGCTAATTGTGAATGCGCCCCGAGACGCTTTATCGAAATGGATTATTTTATATGTGTGTATATTGAATTGATGCACGTTATCGGTTCGATTGGTTATTGTGTATAAGCCCTTAGAATATCATGATTGAGTGTGAAGGTTCTTCGTATCTTTTAGTGTCGTGTGGTTATTGATTGCTCGGTTATGTTTGCGGAATGTGTTTGATATTTTTAGCATATTGGTCTTCAATTAATTGCTTGGTTATTATATTACGATTGAATAACACAAAGGGTTCAATTGACCTTTATTTATCGAAAATGAGTAAAATACAGAAAATTGTTCTATGTATGATCAGAATCATTTTCTGAATTTAACTCAATTTCGAAAAAAATTCACTTATACCCTTTTTACAATTCAGTCATCTTATGTAGTTCAGATTACAGAAATTCCATTTTAATACGAATATTTTCAAATTAAAAGTTGAAAAGTTTTGAATTCAAGTTGAATTGATTGATGAATGCTTGCGAATTGATTGGTTTGTTTACGAATTTAGAAGTCATTTGAAGCTGGTTTAAGTTGTATTTGATTGCTTATTGCATATTATTTCTATGAAAAATTTTATTATACATTGTTAAGCAGTGTTTTATTATGTCTCAATAATGGCTTACATATAAATTGAGCATTATATAATTTAATATGCTAATTCCAATATATGCAAAATTCATTAAAATCCTCCTCTAATTAACACAAAGATAATGATATAGAATTAAAAACGTATAAAAGCGACAACTTTTATCGAATCAACACGAACTATTCATTACGAATATATGAATAAAATATCAAACAGAATCGCAGATAATAAAAACACACGCGAACCTCGAACTATGCACCGATTCACAAACAAAATTTTCGAAACACTATAATATAAAATGTACACATATTTGCCTTTAATCATGACAATGGTGCAAGTCCACAAACTGTAAAAAATGAGTTTTAAATAATTTTATTTCAAATTAAAAAAAAATCACGATATCGAAAGAATGATTTCAAAGTAAATGTTTATTGTTTTCAATTGCATGCTTAAAGAAAGTCAAATACGAGACATTAATTATTTCGAAATTAAAGATAGTGGACTTATACCATTGTCATAATTAAGAGCACACATCATATAAAATCCAGATATAAATACGTTATTTGCGCAACCGTGTCATAATTACGGTCGTTATCGTCGAACGTATGCTAATTGAAAGCGATTTCGATATGGGAAATTCGACATCCCCTATATTCTATGGGGGCTAATTGATGTTTCCGAAATGGTCTGAACGTATTGCGAATCGTTATAACGATCGATTATAAGCATTTTTTTATAACGAAAACGATTATTTAATTAATGCTTTTTTACTATTTCGTTTTTGATGTTCGCGGCGCCATTAGATTTGGGTTTTGATTTTTCGATGTTCGGCGGTGTTTTTGATGCGATCATCGAATTATTAGTAATTGATTTTAATAAAAAAAATGTACGATTTAATCACAATTCTGGTTTTTAATATTGGTATTGATAAAATTAAATACTGGTACATCCGTATATTTCGGTATTGAAACGTTGATTTAAAAATAAGTTTTCTTATCTTAAAAGATAAGAAATTCATTAAAATGAATGCGTTGGATTTAGTTTATGTGATTGTTTTTTTATTAAGGTGATTTTATGATGTAAAATGTGTGTACGTACTTATCAATATTTGTATAGTTGTTATAAAATTTCAGTTTTATTTTAGTTTAGAATAATTAGGTGAACGTCTTTCGATTGTCATATCAAAATGTCAATGATGTGATTTAACAAAAGAATTCAAAGTAGTTTTGTAATTTTCAATTAGTTTTCACTCCATATTGATATTTTATATCAATACCAATATAAATATTTAATTTATTAATATTGCGAACCCTGATATGATTTTTTTTAAATAATAAGCAATTTTATCCCAGAGTCAGCGCTAAGCGTTTAATACGTCTCGAAGCTTTAGCACTACCATATTTCAAACTTTAAAAGTCCAATCCATAACTTTCAAACACTCCCCTTTGGAATATATATTTTTTTCATTCATACAACAGAAGATACAACGAGACGTACATTTTAATCAGAAAGTTTAAATCGTCGCATCTGGTCGCTTTCGCCAAAGTATCAATTATAACCGAGAGAGCTTTTATGGCGAGTTGTTAATCTGGGCTCTCCCCTTACTACCTACTGTGGAATCTGCAGTTACATTTTACACGTAATATCGTGTATAAGACTTGAATATGCAGTATGATCTTGATTAAATGTGCTTATGGATTGATAACGATTGATATTAATCGAAAGTAATTTGCTTTATGTGAGTCTTTTTATTGTATTATAACGTAAGGTAAAGTAACCTGTTGTGAAAATAAGGAAATCTACACAAATATTGGGGTTAGAATTTTTTCATATTGATTGAGCATTCATTGAGTATTCGAAGCATTAGGAAAGGTTAGATTGGTTAGATTATATGTTAGGTTAGATTACGTTCAGTATTGTGCTAAAGGCTTGATTGTCGTTAATAGATCTAATTCAATAGAATATGGATTTGATTTTTTTGTGTCATTTTATGAAAAAAAAGTGATGTATGAACTTTGTTACGTAGACAGATGATTGAGACATAATTGATAATTAAAATTCATGATGAAAAATATACGATGTTCTCGATTCGTCTGATGTGAAAAAAAATATGAAAATAGAAACTTGTGTAGTAAGCCATTCAACGTAACCTCACCCGAAACGTAATCACACTTAACCCAATCCGATAAAACTAACCTAACCTATCTTATGCCATTGACCTAACCATTCAGTACAGGGCCCACAATTGAAACCTAGGTATATTTCACATAAACGTACAATTATCAAAGTTCAGATAATGGAGGTTCCACTGTATCACAATGCGTGCGACAAGCTTTGTGATATGTGGCGCATAAATGCGTAATTCCTCAACAGAAGACTAATGTCTCGACATTATAATTTCTGATTACTAGCGTTGCATTCATTACCAACGAGATAGCGAGCTGCTGCTATAAATCATCGGCGTTATTAAATAATTTCTGCACGCCGATCTTACATACGTATAATGCGTATAAATTATTCTGGATAAGGCCTCGTGTGAATGGACACGTATATTTTCGATTGTGTCAAGATATTCCATATAGAGCGAGGATTATGCTTATATAGACTGTTTGAATTGAAGCGTATACGAATTTCGTTCTGAAGAGTCATTACTGTAACTAATAGTCCTTTGATGATAATAGATTACAGTTAAATTGCTCGAAATTGTATTGAAACGGTTAACGCTAGTTTAACTCATCTTATCGACGGAGCAAATTGAAGATTAAACGCCCATATTGAATTTGTCGATTATGTTTTTTTCCCTCATATTTAATTACGATTCATAAGGCAATATTTCTCGTATCGATTTTCCGAATTGTTCATATACGATATTCAAACTGAGTTCGGCACTATAATTATAAAAGGTAGCTAGGTTTAACTTTCTAGTCGAAGTATCAATTATATTTTTATATAACGAATATCAAATGTATGAATTTATGTATATTTTTTAGAAATTAATTTGTTTCTGAAGAGAGTGGGTTTAGTTTAAGCGGATAGAAACTTTAATTCGAAAAGTTTTCTGCATAGGAAAATTAGAGAATGTTGTACTTTTCTTAAAAAGACTAATCAACTTAACTTTTCTATAATTGATTTAATACATTATTATCTCTTATGTTTGAGTAAATGGAACTGAATAGTGAAGTCAATGACACTCGATAGTTATGTTGGGTTAGATTTAAGGTTGGAACAGATTTTTTTAGATTGGGTTAAGTTGGGTTAGAATGTTATATTTAGCATAATTTTCTATTACATTGACATAAATTATTGAATAATATGATTCTTGGGATGAATTTTAAGTTATTAGTTTGAAAATAACGCTTTTTTTATCATTTTGCGGATTCGAACAAATAATCTGATTTCAATTTTTGTATTTCTATGGCGCGAAACTTAACCGCGCATAAAAGGCGGCTCTACTGTATTTCTCAATATTAATTGAATGATCGTCGCAAATTTATGTTAATCTCGTCTCGAACAAGATTTTTTTTCATAGAATTGCACATTACGATTGCCGCCAAGTGTCCATAGATGGACAAGATTAGTTCCGCGCTCACTATTACTGTTATTATTGTTAATACCCGTACTTGTCGGCGTCTATCTCGATGAAGACTGAAGATATATATAAAAAAATATCGAATGGATAATGAATTGAAAAAAAAATCCATCGGCACTACTTAAAACGTCTTCCATACATGGCTTCGCGGTCATTAGCTTCCATTGTCGAACTTAACACTAAACCTGCACCGTTAGATAACAGACGTACATATGTTTATTATGAATCATGAATTCTGATTTTTTCGAGCTGAAAATTCTAGGATTTGTATGGAATTTAATGTTATATATTTACACTGTGCATTCCTTAATTAATGTGTTCGAATTAAAAAAAAATCTAGACGCTGTGACTCAAAGTTTTTCTTACGGCGATAATAACTATATTTTTATTCAAATTTTTGATTGATTTAATACGTATTTGCAAAGCTAATTCGATGATTAATACGATTTGGTTTTCATAATATATACAAATTGATTATTTTTTCGGTCCAGATAAATTTTAACATACACGAAACGCCTCAAGCGTACAAATCACTTGTTAACCTTCTATCGTTTTAATCAAAACATTTTTTCACTACACGATACAATATTTATACACAAGACAAAACCTATTGTCTTTTTCTTCCATTTTTTTTCATAGATATGATACATTTTTTAATTATACGAACGACGACTTCATTACGATGAGAAAATACTGAAGATCCAAATCTTTCGTTAAACAGTCCAATCTCACGAGAATATTATTCGTGTAAGTGTAACGTCGAATTCCAAGTAGTCATTATGTTATTTTTTTTGTTCGAAATGCACGTACATTAGACCTCACAGGTAGCACATAAGAAAAACGGTCTTTCACTCTAGGCTAGAGTGTTTATCCACTCGAAAGAATCTCTAGCACTGGTTTGTTGTATGAGTAATTTCTTATATATATTTTTAAGGCTATTATGTAAATTCGGAGGCGTTTTTTTCGTCGGAAACATCCTTAAGCGGCTCCTTTGTGAGTGAAAATTAAAATGCGTTAAAGCGTTTTCCTGCAACACTCGAATAGGTGACGAATCGTATCGACTCCACTTGACCGACTAAACATTTGTAGAATTCAAATATTGAATTAAATATTAATGCTTTTTTTATTGTTGAATTACTATTAATGTATGCTGTTTAAATTGTGAAAAAAATAGACATCGGATGCATTATTTCAATGCAGGATGTACTCAGTTTTTGTGCAACTCATTATTGCTGTTAATTCATATGTATGAGTTGTAAAAATGATGTGTTTAAATGCTTAGTTGAATTACTTTCAAAAATATTGAAAATTTACTTATCATCTTCATAAAAATTATAATTAATAAAATGCAGTTACAATTTAATGATTTAAACCACTTTTTTAGCTAATCTGATTTAGTTTCAAAAATTCATCGAATACCTTTATCAATTAAAACGAACATGAAATTAAAATTATAAAAATGTTATAAAATGCTGTTTATTTGCTTGAATATTTTATTTTACACGTAATTTTTATTCTTTATAATTTTAAACTGTGATAAAATTACACACAAAGTGCAACTTTATGATTACAAAATGTGTTCGAGAAGCATTATTTTTTTTCTCTGAAACCAATGGAGTTCTGAAAATTTTCTTCACAATAAATATTAAGGAGACCTCCATGTATAGTTGTACTTTTTTTCACACCCTTATAAAGTGTTGTTCGCTGAAAATTAGACAAAAGCTCCACAAACAAATCTTTTGAATGTGTAAATTTTGAAAAATAATTCTCAACGAGTTCCAAATCAAAAATTTAATTATATTTTCCGTTGATACTCAACGGGCTTTACTTTCGCAGAATAATAATTTATATTTTTTATACGAAACGGAATCGGAAGCGATACAAATCGACATAGCGGTTCTAACGTTAAGTTGTCGGAGGGGAAAAACTGCGAGTGCAGAAAATTAATGTATAATGAAAATATGTATTATGGTAGTGTGTTAGAGACCGGAAAAGCCGAAGGGGTTTTTTCGGTGAATCACTCTGTGGTGAATCAGAATATTAAATCGTTGATCGAACACAGATATAGGCCGGAAAAGCGTATCTCGACTTTTCCCCGAAGGAAAATTATCGCGGATCGATCTCGGCTTTTCTTCGAGTCTAGACACGCGAACTTTTCGCGTATAAATCAATCTGTGAATTAAAATTCTGAGATGAATAATTGATTTCGACTTGTTTTTGTGTAGTGAAGAACCTTGATTCGAAAGAAAAATGGATAAAAATGTCCTCAATAAAGATTTTGTACTGAAGATTTTCATTTGATATTTTTTTAAGAAATTATTTGATTTTGAAATTGAAATGATCATTACATTTCTTTTGATTCATTATGAGAATATAAAACCCAAATTCATACATGTTTATAGTTGGGAGCATCAATTATACTTCTTTCACATGAGAAATTCGTCTAATATTTGAGGCACTACTGAATTGCACATTAATTCGATTATTCTTTAGTCATTATTATTTCTTTGTATAGTTTTATTACGCATTTAATTACATCTTTCCCACTGATAGTTTTGATAAATCGACAATTAAAATTGCAAACATGTACATAGATGCCAAGTTTCATTAACAGCATCACCGATGCATGTAAACTTTTCCCAGTTTGACATTGTTACATATATCTACGCATTAAAATATAATTTATGTTTATAACCACATGCTGTACACTCTCATATAATAAAGACTATTTTAATCACTCATTTTAATGTTCAGTTTCGTTGTATAACTCGAAAGACTCATCTGTTGGAAGCATGCAAACTTTAGTGCTAAGAATCCATTTAGGACATCTTAACTTTAATAGACTAATGTATCCTTATTCGTACTATAATACTATTCTTTCCTTATATGAATGAGAGCAAATTTTCATATTTTATTCTAAATTATTTCGTTAGAGTAATTTTTTTTCAAATTTTCAGATATGAAACGTTGAAATGATCACTTCTCGTCCTGACAAAGTCGCAGCAGCCTCTTGAGAGTCAACCCACACGAATTCTAAGGTAAAATTTTCAAGATAAGAGATGTTGTTAGAGAGAATAAAAGGAGCGGCCTGATTAAATATCGTTTTAACGACTTATTAACGAGATTTTTTACCTACGCACGCATTCACACTAGACGCGATAACGATCCGAAAGCGTCGACGCGCCGCTTTATAATTGTGTTACGAAATTCGTAGTACTTTGTCTTTTAATGTTACCCGTTTGTTTTTGTACAAGGGGAGACTCGACTAGTCGAACGATAAGATCTGTGATTTTATTATTTTTTGAATTTTTCAGTCGGAACATGCTTAATGACATTTGCGAGGGGAAGTGTAGGGAATGTGTGTGCGGTCACCCTAGTTTGTTTGATTTTGTGGGTCAGTGTATTTCGTGCATAAAAAATAATTAGCTAGTATTATTGACGACTGAAAAGGGTAAGGGATACAAGTGATTTTGAGAAAAGTGTGCTCAAAGTAGAGCATGTGCCTTCATGTATTAGGAGGAGGTCGAGTGATTTGATAATATCTCGGTACACGTTCCAAGTTCGTTTATATCCTTTTGCCATCAAATATTATATATGAGCGTACATAGAAGTAATTTCGGTATACAACTCAATTTCGTTTAAAAGTCACTTGTACCTCTTGTATTGCAGTAAAATTTGCTAATGGTGCTAAATTGTAATTCATTAACACATGGATCCACCTAATATGATGAATCTAAAAACCAAGGGATACGAATGATATTTCACTGGAATTAAGTTCTAGAATTTAATTTAGTTAAGAACTCAATTCTGATGATTTAAATTTATCATTTTGTACCTTTGTCTTTTAGGGTTTTCATATATGAAATTTTCAAATTTATTTAGTCAATATGCAAACTCAATTAAATTGAGTCCATAAGCAGGGCAATGTTGCTACTTAAGTCGTAAAAAGTACCTAAGTTTTACCAATTCCTATAAGTCGTGCCACTCAAACGAATTTATCCCAAAATTTAAAGGATTTAATATACATTTCAGTAGTTTCTAGTAAAGAATGTATCATAGAATCCACTCTCGACTTTAGTGGCTCAACAGTCAATCTCCCTTCACGATTGCCCTGCGAACTCCGCAGGTCATCTTCGCATGCACGATGACTTCGAACGATTCCTCACCAGAATTGACGTGGCTCCAGATTCGAAAAAGCACAGCACATACAATATAATATATAATATAATATAACAGCGGGAAGTATAATATTATTTCCTTTGTTCGCGTTCGTCGG
Organism: Cheumatopsyche charites; assembly: GCA_024721215.1. Classification (NCBI taxonomy): domain Eukaryota; kingdom Metazoa; phylum Arthropoda; class Insecta; order Trichoptera; family Hydropsychidae; genus Cheumatopsyche; species Cheumatopsyche charites. The sequence goes on from CM045579.1 coordinate 953,678, forward strand.
ACGTATAATGCGATATCGATGTCTGGGCACGCTGCTGCTTCTGGCAACTCGTTTGAGATGGATTGATACGTGAATTCGATTTAGAATTTCTCTCGTGCTCGAAGGCTTCGATTTAGAAACGTCTGATTGTAGGTATGTGTGCTTGTGTGTACGTATATTCGATTTTGTACAGGTTCGATTCGAATCTGCGGTTGAAATGTATCGAGCGTTTTGTGCTTCTTAGGGTTGAATTTGAGTTTCGGCCAAGTTCGGTTTGATTTCGAATCGTTTGGTTTGATTCGAGTCGAATTGTTCAGTTGGTTTCGTATGAAGATTCGTTTGGAATATTTATTTGATAGATGTTGGGATTCTGAGTTGCTCGAGATTATATGGACTCTAAGGTGATTGCTATGCAGTATGAATGAAATGCAAAATATTTGTCGAATTATGTTGAATTATTAAGTGTGTGTAAGATGTGATTAATATGCTTGATTCACGAAAGACATTCTGTTAAACGTTAAACTTAGAAAATTCTATAGATTGTAAAAATAATTTAGAAACCAGATACGCATACAATAACTCAAGAATGTTAAATCGTGATTAGATTAACGGTAAAGGAGTATATAAAGAACACACATCATATGACGACTGATAAGGCCAATGGATACAAGTAATTTCGCGGTGATTTCGAGAAAATCGCTCTCAAAGCTTAGCATATACTTACATGTATCAGGAAAATGCTGAGCGATTTGATGATATATCTCGGTACATGTTCCAAGTTCGTTTGTATCAATTTGCCACCAAATATGTGAGCGTTCATAGAAGCGATTCAATAGCCCAATTTCGACAAAAATGTCACCTGTACCCTTTGGCCTTTTCAGTTGTCATATACAATAATTATTTTCAATAGATTTTCATTCGAGTCCGGAAAAGCTAAACGTTGCGCGTCCCTCGCTTGCGGTCTTTCGTCAAAAGTTTTTCCGGCTTTTCCTGGATTTGCTCCTCGTGTTGTATTTTTTTTTCGAAAAGGCTTTGTTTATTTTTCGTCAGAACCTCCACAAATGTACGGTGACCGCGTCGAGGAAAATCCGATTATGCGAAACAAAAATAAAGCACTTTCGCATGTGCGAAGCTTTTCTTCGCACACCTACTTTTTCGCACATTAGATACGCAAATAATGCACGAATCGTATTCATCTGAAATAATACTCCTGAACTTTCTATTTTCGTATCAAGTACGTGTTTTTCATAAGAAAATTGAATTCATATAATATATTTTTGTGTTATAATAGATACACGAAAGAAACGATAAACTCGAAGGTAATGTATTTCAATCGTTACATGTCGATTTGTTTATTCTGTTTTTCTATTATCGCAGTTGCAACAATGGGTAGGATGATTTATGAGGAGTTTTCGTATTGTTGTTGCGCGATGTCACTGTGCATTGGCGCGTTATTCAAACGTGTTGTTCAATAACGAAATGTACACAAATGATGGCCTTCCAATCGAGTGCATAACGAAATCGTGACAGAGGTGTGCTCGATTTAGACAGGTTGTATTTTTTTATTATTTATTCTGGTATGCCGTGTTGGGCTCAGTGTTGTCACGAAGCTAGTAACGAAGAGTTCATAAGATTTTGTATATAAGCGATGTGTGGTTTATTTTGGACGTTTTTGATGAAAAAGTGTTAATTGAATGATATGGTTGTATCTAGATGGTGTGATTACGAATGCAAAGATATCTTTTTGAGTGTGATTATCCAAGTATTTGGACTCATACTGACTGTGATTATCCTAATATTTGCATTCGGATCGACTGCGTACAGAAATATTCTTAATTTGAAACTTCTCAAATTAATTTCTAGTCTTGTGAAAACAGCTTAAAATCGATCGATTTATAATAACGTCTATAATCATACATTTTTCAGATACTCATATAAGATCTACATTTGAGTGAATACTTCTATCATTGACTCTTGCTTCTGACTGATATATGCCACTAGTATTTAATCAATTTGGGTTGTAAAAATATAATCTTAGATCCACCTCTGGATCGAATGTACAATTCAAAGCAACAAATGCCGCAGGTGAAAGCTGCATTTTTCGACTTGTCCTCGAGACGAGCTTAAGCTCGAATCTTCCATTAATGCTATGCTCGTGTACTAGAGACTCGATTTCGATTATTATTATGCCGATGTGAACGTGTTAAATAATAGGGTTATGTCAACATTCGTGTGCATAAGCCGAAGCTATTAGCCATAGTCGTGTCAAAATAGCGCATGTAATTTTTCGTTTGTTCCTTTTGTTGAGAAACTTTGAGTGGTGTCACAGTTTGAGTTGAGAAAATGTCGTTTTTTTTCTTGTCGTTAGTTGTGTTTTAGTTAATTGTTTTGTTAAGTCCGCTTGAACATGATTGACTAGCGGATTGTGAAAGAAAAGGGTAAAGTTTGTTCTGTTGTTTGAAAAGAATGAATAAGATTTTTGAGATGAATGAAAAAAGTGTTGTATTGAGTACGTAATTTTAGGATTGTGTGTTTTAAAATCGAAGCTAATTGTAATTTTGATCGATTATTGTATAATAGGATAAAATAAGGTCAGGCAGTGTAAAGTATTTTTTTCTTGAACATTGTTAATATTAAACAATAATTTCATGCACTATTGTAAAAGGGTAGGGTGCTGTGAATTTCACGTTTTTTCTTCTAAATCACATTTGAAATCATTTTAGATAAAATTCAATGAGTTTTGATTTGCTGTAACAATTTGTATTTTGTGAATAAACTTTGCAGTGTCGATGTGAAAATTGACCCAATTTTTTATAACACTACTTGATGGAAGTTTTCTAAAATTCATAAAGTATTACCATATACATATAATTATCCCAAATATAATACAATAAATTTTCAATCCAAATCAATCATCACGAAAGAGAAACATTTTCTAGGTCAAAAATCCAACCCGACATAAATGTGTCAAGTTCCCAGAGCTCGTTAAGCTCGCGCGTTTTCCGCGCCTATTCAAAAGAAACCGTACAGAATCCGTTAATTAACGGCAAAAAACCACCCCAACGGAAGACGAAAAATACACTTTTACTGCATTTTTACGTCCTACACCCACATATACCTATAAAAGTTGAAAAAAAGTGCATCGCCGAGGGCGACAGAGCAATTTACGGGTCGGCACATGTCTGTGGCACTCTTCGTCTTCTTCGAACGAGACCATTCTTCGTCGAGTTGACTTTTTGCAGAGTTCCAAGATTAAAACTGAATGCATGTGGGTTGAAATATCCAGACTTCTTCGTGTCTCTGAAGATTCTGGGAAGAAATGGGGAAGAAAAGTTTGAACGATCTGCTCTGGTTGAAAAGTTAAGACTTTTTAGAAATAGGGAAAGTAGTGTTTTTAGAAAGGTCTAAAAAAGTTTAAGGATAAAGATAAATTATGTGTCTATTTGGTGTAATTAATATAAGTTTCAATCGAATCTGTAGTGTTTATTTGTATGCCGTTGAATTTTGTAGGCATGAAAATTTATGTACGAATATGTATGTCGGAGCAAATAGAGATATTATGCTTATAATTTTCCTCAATTTTGAGAATTTTCACATGAGTTTGAATTTGAATAAATGTAACTTGACTGTATGATGTATGATATGAATTAGAAAAGTTTTGATTTAGAGTTAAGATAAGTTAGGAGTTGGTTAAGTTTGGTGAAATTTCAGTTCGGTATTTGATGAGATTTGATTCATCTGATTTCTGATTTGAACTCACATTGAAAAAATCAACAGGTTATTTATGAATTTATATTTATAATGGAATCGTTGATACTCATGATCATATAAAATTGAGACGTAAAATATGAACATCATCAGTCGATTAAGAAAGAATGTAACCGAGCGTGATCCCCTATAAAATTATATTCTATGCAAAAATCCCATACCCTAAACACAAAATGTATAATCAAAAGAATATTACGAAAAAAAAATACACTTTTATACTTATACAAGTAATTTTGAAAAATGTTAGCACTCACCGCCCCGAAGTAATAATGCGTTAGCGCTCCTTGGCTATAAATCATAATAATCAGGGGTTGCGAACTTCAGATTCGCGGTCACCAAAGTTCATACGCACTTATAAAATAAATCTGAAAAAGAAAACAGTATTGTCTTTAAATTCGTTGAAAAAATGCAACTTTGTTTCATGGTTTATTGTGGGTGCTCTTGGACCGCTTTTTGCTACCCCTGTTCGACGTCTCGCCAACCTTTTTCGGTTTTTTAATTTGCGTAAAGCGAATTTAATTCAATCGTGCGACGATAAATTCGAGCGGGACGAGAATAAATCGTCTCCTTTTTGCTGCGAAATGTTCGCGTGATTGTTTGGAACGATTCGGGATTTTGGGTGAACTGGTTTCGGTTATAATTTTCGTATGATTAATGTGCGACGATTATGCTTTTGTTTTATTACTAGACAATTTAATAGATACATGTTTTTATGCATTTTAAATAATGTGCTGGTTTTCGATTAACAAAAGTAGGTTTTCGAATTGAATCTTTTTATATTTCTTGTATGTAAAATTTCAATTTGCGAATTTCGCGAAGTTATATTTAAATTCCTAATCGTGTTTGAATTTATTTGTCTGTCTAGAAACAAATGCCTTTTTATATTTAGTATTTAAATCTAGAGGAAATATCTATGATTTCTAGCTGGAATCTAGCCGGAATGAAAAGCGTCCCCCCATATAATCCACATCTCAACTTCATAGTAGACGACCATGAAGTTCAAAAACAGTATGTATGTAGATCGAAAACAAAAAGCACAAGCGGCAACAATCGATTATCGAATAAACAACAAACGAGAGCGCAATTTCGCAATTACAAGCGACACATTCAATTACTCGGTACGAATATGTAAATTGCTCGCCTGAAATATGCGACATTATTTATAGAACGTAATTGCCCCCCTTGTATATGCTCCCTTAATTATGATAACGGCTTAAGTCCAGCTTCTTCATACAGAGTTATTTAACGATTTGGGTTCAAATTATTAGTCGCGTAATAATAACATTAAGTTCAACTAATTCTTTCAATTCCATAAAAAATACAATTCGAAGCATATTATGATAATTTAAATCGATTTTTTTTCATTTACGGACTTATACCATTGTAGCAATAAAAGACGCATATAAAAGGTTGACGACCGCTTCGATTATGCTCCAAGAAGCAGCTGCCCTTCAACGCAGATCTTATCTTATATTTTAAGAGATACCTTTTTTTGTGTACATTACATTAATTGGCTCATTTAACAGTGACATCGAGGACTTTGATTCGACATATTCGTTCGACTCGTAAGCGAACGTACCTCGTGTCAAAACAGTTGCATCACGATTATTGTGTTTGAAGTGGAAAAAAAAAACCATGGATTGTACGTACAAATAGTGGTATGTATTGTGTCTGTATGTATGTATGTATGTTCTTCTCTCGGGTGCTTACAAATGTCAAAAGTCCGAGACGTGAAAGTTGACTTTTGTCGATTCGTGTTTGCTAATGTGACGTTTTTATTCTTTCGAGACTTGCTGTGCGTTTGTCAGGGTTGTTTATGAATTTGTTTTGTATGAAATATAAATGTTGTACTCGTTGAGTATCTATGGAAAGAATGACTGTCTGATATGTAGCTTATAGTTTTATTATATTTTCATTAGCACAATTCCGGTATAGATGGCCATATGAAAGACAATGGTCAGCGGTCTTTTATTCCAAAAATTGACAATAATTATTATTTTTTGTATTCAAGTTGGATGTATAGTGATCACAGAACATCCGATAATAACATAAAATAATAATTGTTGCAGATTTTCAGGAATAAAATGACCACTAATCATTATTCGCCATATGGCCATCTATGCCGGAATATATGTGCCATAACGAGATTTCAGCATTTCATAATTAAAATTAAATCAAACCACGTTTACTCTCGTCAACCGATTTATCAATCGACCAATAAAAATCCTCGTTACATCTGATATTTGAATCAGAATCAAAATTGGTCTAGCATTTCGATAATCTACAAACAACTATGGCTTTAAAATGCATTTTTTTAGTTCTGAATTGAGTTTTTGATTTATGCTATCGCAAATTACACGGTTTGATCACGAATCGCGGGCAAAAGTGATTTATAAACCTTACGCATGTCAAGTCGTATAGAATAATTGAGGCGTTGACAGAAAAGAAAACACGATTAAACTGCCTTCATGTAAAATAAAAGGTAGTTAGTGTAAATAAAATCGTGCAACAGATCCTCGCGTGCTTACGTACACGAATAATTTATTTTAATTTGAAAAAAGCCTTTGTCAAAACGCTCCGTTGTATGTACGTATGTTATGTAGTGTTATAAATCGTGCAGAGTGATCTTTTAATTGTAATTTATTGAATGTTTGCATTTTGGGCATTAATCAAATCGATGATGTTGAAGATGATCTTTTTTTTTGTAACGGATTAATCGGTTAGTATTTTATTGTCAAAATGTACAAGGAACTAAATGATCAGCATTCTAATCAAAAAGTACTTATTACATGAAGGAAATTTTGAAAAAACGCATCCTTCATATTTCATCGTTTTTCTTGAGTTTCTTCATTTGAAAATCCTTTAAATTGGGTTACGTTAGAGATTTTTCATTTTTAAAATAATTTAATAGGAAATATATCAATTTGGACTATGGTGGTTGGAATTTTTTAAAAACATTTTTAAAATAGCAAGAGTAGCTTGACATGTAATGAAAGGGTCAAAGTTATTAGGGTTAATTATTGATTGATAGATAATTATCAATGGATACTGATCAAACATATAAACGAGTAAAATACAACCCATTTTTCATGATAATGAATTGACAGTTATTCCTTTGTATGAAATAAGGGTAATCTGATAACGTATGAAATATTAATTTTAAACGAATCCATACGATTTTTTTAACGTCCAAACGAATAAAATATCTCCGTCGAAGGGTTAAAAAGAATTTACATTCTGTAACGTATCAATTCAAACAAACTAGAAAGGATCCCTAATTTATATTCCTATCTCAGACAGAAAAAAATTAAAACAACCGCGAACTAAATCCTTTGTTTCCCGATACTAATTGGTCTATTAACGGTCGCTTTAGGACATAAAAACATTTTATTTTTTCATCTCACTAACCATAATATATTTCTCATGTCTGGGCATTTTCGAAAAATTCTAAACGACAACGTCTCGGAATTTCTGGTTTCGAAATTCCCGCGATGCAACCGATGCATTTTTCCAGGTGGGTGAGCCCAGTTTAAAAAACGATTCAACTCAAAAAGAATTTCAAAAATACGCATGCAGTCAAACCTCGATTATCTGGACTGATCAAGGAAAGTCCTGATAAGTGAAAAATCGAAAAGTTTTAGAAAAACGCTTCACATTTTCGCCGGTTTTTCTTCGATTTATGTACGCAGTATTGTAAGAAATTTCGGAGACTTTTGATTAATTTGATATGATGACTGAAAAGACCAAGGATTACAAGTGACAATTTTGCTGAAATTGAGTTATGTACAGAAATCGCTCTTATGTATTCTCATGGTGGCAAAAGGATATAAACGAATTTGGAACGAATGCCGAGATATATCATCAAAACATCATATTATACATGTAGGGATATGATCAACTTTTCTCGAAATGACCGCAAAGTCACTTGTACCCCTTGGCCTTTTTTTCGATTTTTTTTCTGGATGATCGGAAATCCGGATAATGGAGGTTCTACTGTACGTGTAATACAAAACGTCGACCTCTCGAACGGGTCGATAAATTTGCTCATCGACCGTCGTTTACGACCCCTGCAGGGTTTCGGGTTTCCTTTGGATCGATGATCTATAGAGGTCCCTCGATCCTTTATTTTGTTTGTCTTTTCAATTAATGGTCGTTGTTAATATTTCATACCGAAAGTTGTTTATTCTGCTTTGCCAAATTATCCCGTCAATTTTCAAAGCTTTTTTCTTTATTTAGCGGTTGTTTAACCATTTTATTGCAGTCGATGAAATTCGATACGGTTTTTTATCGATTTTCGGAAGCGAATGATGTATGTTTATGTTCGGTTGCATTCTGATGCAAATCGAAGGAAGTGCAGTTTTCGATCGTGAGCTTTTAAAGAAGTTTCCGTTTCCTGTTCGAGTGCGAGTTTTGTATACAGGAAACGATATTGAAAATCTGTTCTTTAAGTTGGCAGAATATTTATCGTTATAGTTTTTTTCGATGGTATTTGAAGAGTGTTAGGCTGGGTTCACACGGTGTTATTCATATTTGAAACTTCCCATCGAAAATCGAAGAAAGGTAATTGATATATTTTATAAGTGGGGCTTTGTTAGATAGATAAATAGAGTATGTGAGACACAATATGATATAGTACGGAATCTGAGCGTAAATTTTTGTGTGAATTTGAACTCATTACATGGATATGCACTTGATTTTTTTTGCATATCTTGAAAGCATTTTATAAAGACTATGCATTTTTAGTAAATCTAATCTAATATAGCCAATTCACAATTTGACATATTTTTTTGCATGATTGAATTAGATTTTTAGAGATTAATTATAAAGGATAACAAAACATGAAAACCACATACGATTGAATATCGATATTTACTTTCTACAAAAATACAATTTTTATGAAATATCTATGAGATCATCAAAAAAATCTATATTTTCACAAGAGTTATCAAATATTTATTCAGCTCTATTTCTTCATGGAAATTATTATATAAAGCGAACCTTGAACTTCACTCTCGCCAGTTAAACGTCTCATTGACCTTATCGTCACGTTGTAAGAAATGCCAATCAACTGTTGGTTTTTCGGATCGTTTTTTCAATTCTATTTCTAGAATCCGATGTATGACAACATTTTTTACAAAACGCACTAAAAAACACGTCCAATCAACGCTAGTATAATATAAAAAAAACAACGCAAACCGAGCATGAAAATGTAATAATGTTAAATGTAAAATATAGAACCGGTATACATATAACACTTGGCACAAAGTCGGATTATTAAGGGCGGGGTACCATACAACAGTTTATCGGATTAATTTACGATCGAAGCTAAATGCGATTTGAGCGAAAGCTTAAATTCTATGATGCGATTACGATCGATGATTTAGAAGCGTATCGCCGATTTGTAAATCTAGTTTTTCTTGGCGTGTAAATAATCTGATGATGGAATTTATACGATGTTTTCTTTTTAAGTTAATTAAAACTTTCAAAATAAATACGTTTTAGATTTTAATTATCATTTTATATTTTCGACCAACCCAAATAATTAGATGGAACCACGTGTCAAACGTTAATATCTTTCCATTTGTATCTCAAAAGTGAATGTTTTGTGAGAATTTATCACTAAAGTATTGCGACATTTATAGACTAGGCTTTTTCCGTACTTACAAGAATTATTTTTATGATTGTTTCTTCACTTAGGTAATCAATTGGTTAATAGATTTTCTTCCATCGACTTCAGTTATTTTCTTATACAAAACGACTATTATGAAAAGGTTATACGACGAAATAGCTCCAATGAAACCAGCACTAAGCAGCAGCTTCAATAAATTTTCCGCGATGAAACGTCGAAATAACCGCAAATCGGTTTAGTCGTTGTGAACGCACCTTTACGATTATTTTTTATGGCAAAAAGTCTCATTTACAATACGAGGGATCGGAAAACGACCGCAGAATTATACGCGCGTAATTTATTGCGTCCGTACGCCCGGTTGAGGACAAAATAATGTATTATTTTATCGTACATCATCTCGCGTTTCACGTTGTATTATACACCGTACAATAAATAAAACATATTTATATTGAAAATAAAAACGTCAACACCTACGACTTTGTTTTCGGCAGGACGTTCTTTACGAGAATCGATTTCGCCATATTGCCGAAGTGATAAATTTTCTTTTCTCTCTTTTTGCCGAATTTGTTTTGACACTTTCGATATGATAGCTTCGATCAAATGTGTATTTTATTCACGTCCAAACTTCATGGAAGAGTTATTCATTCATAAGTTTTGAATGTCACATGAAAAAAACCTATCAAATATTCTACTTACAAGGATAATGTATGAACCTTCTCTGATTTTATAGAAATGTAGTGTAATTGTAAATCTAGACATAAAACAATGGCAAAGAACGAAAATGTTACTCTTAGGGTCGGTCTTTTCGCTTCTGGTTTGAAAATTAAACGAATTTAAACTACATGTTATCCTTCAACTAGCAACTGTTAAAATCTGAGGGAAAGAGATGGATGTATGTATTGTTATACAAACTATAGTATTTCTGTCTTTTTTAGTGGCAGTTTTGATGGCTCATAGTTGTAGAAACCGCTTGTAGTTTAAATTCGTTTTATTCTTAAACCAGAGGTGAAAAGAAGTTTTTCTGAATTTTCGAATATAAAATTTCGTCAAATGTTCATGAATTCGATCAAATCCGAATTAGAGAATCGAAAAAGGAAAATGGCTTTTTAATTTTTTAACGTGTTTCGTAAACAAATAAGTACTGCTCAGTTTGTCACGGGTTCGAGAATTTTACAAGAAAAAGCTCTTATACTTATCGGACGCTATTCTCGGAGTTTCCGGACTTGGGTTTCCTTTTAAGTTGAGCATTTTTTTTCATTTTTTGCCTTTCCTATCGACAATAGAGTGCAAAACCGATATTCTCCAAACTTGGTCGTTTCGAATTCGCAAAATAAACACGATCGGAGTCGAAACGATCTCAAGAATAATATCGGAAGGCGAAAAAAAGTTTAAAAATGTAACCACTTTTCTTCGCTTCTTTGACTTTGGAGTTTTTTTGATTTTTAAACTTCATCTGTGAATTTTCAACAATGGCGCATTTACAATTGAACTGAATTTGTCATTTTTTTTTTAATTTGAATTCATATGTATTGATGTTTTACAATAATGTGCTTTTAGCGATATTTTAATTATATGGGCAAATTTATAATTAGGTTAGAGAAATAGCAATATCATTAAAGTCAACACCAGATATGGATTATACGGGGTTGGTTTTTGTTTGTTTAGTTAGAAATTATTACTTTCGTTGCTTACGTCCTTAAATCTAGGTTATAGAATGAAATTGTTTTTTGATAAAATCTAGCCAGAAACAAAAATAATTCTAATATATAAATCAAATCCGCATCAATACATTTAGAACTCATTGTCAAAGATGTAGTGTTAGGGGGAACGCTCTTCATTATTCTAACTAGAAATGATTTCCTTTCTCGTTTCAATGCTCGCATTTAGAACGAGAAAGGCAATTGATTCCAGCTAGAAAAGAAGAGCGTTCTTCCAAATGGTTTTGCGTACCGCGACAAGCAGCAAGCTGCACGTAGCATGGTCAACATTAGGAACAATTGAGTCTATTTCTTGAGATTCCAATTGTTGATATTTTTTCGATTCAAAATTCGTATCGAGCACGAACATGCTATCGAATCGTTCGTTGAAGGCGTGTTTCGTTTTTCGAACATTAACTACTGTTTACCCTCTGGTTAAGACGTGACGGCGGTCAACGTTTATACGACCGCGGATGGGCCAACATATTTATGGCTTGTATTACAATTAAGAAAACTTCCCTTGTGGCAAAATATCCTGTTTCCTGCATGAATATTTATGGACGTCGCGTTCACACTACCGCCACAGTACGTTACGTATAAAGCCGAAAGAGAAAAATGTTATAATTTAATGGGATTATGTGCAGGGTCGGATTTCTTGACGTGTTTATTTCTAGTTTTTGTATGTGGCTGATGTGGTTTGTGTTCGTTATAATGTAATAGGCATGTTTTTTGATAGATATATTCAAGGATTTGTTCGAAAGAATTGGGGTTGAAAAGTAGAATTTATGATTGACGAAAGAAAATTTGATGATTTTAGCTTTTAACATTGCTATCATGAAATGATTTTTAACTTAAGAGACACTAATTAATCATATGATAAAAATAATTCGATAATTTTTAGTTTTTTTACATTATTTTCCATGTATTTCAATATTTCCATTTAAATAGATATTTTTCAGTGAATCGATCAATTAAATGCACAAATATTTTTATTAATACTTTTGTACAATAAACAATTTTTGAAAATTTTGTAAATAAAAATGAACAAATAAAAAAGTTCTGATGATTTTAGTAAATGCATCCAAAAAATCTTATAAAAGCGTGCGTATTTCTTTTTCGTGCGTTTTGGTCACAAATTTGTTAATTTTGAATTATCCAACAAAATAAAATGTACCAACCCTAATACGAAGTGTCAGAAAATTATTTCTTTTCCCGAAACGTTTTGATTGATTTGACAGGGAAATCTGAATAACGTTTTTCCGCGAATAGACGAGCTTAACGATTCTGTAATACGTAATTTTCTTCTGTTTTCGCGAGTTTTTCTCCGAAGCGAGACTTCGACAGGTGAAAAGCGTTTTCGGTAAATAATTTTCCGGAAAGTTTCGCGTTAACGGAAAACAGGCGAGGGAGGTTTTCCTCTCGTTTGGGGAGCGTTAAAATAGGCTGCTTTCAGACAATCGGTACGTGTAATTAAATTCGCTTGTAACTCGAGTCTCCTTATTATATAATGATTTAAGCGCATAACGAAATCCGGTGGGGAAATCGAGTTTCCCTTCTTGTTATTTGTTTATTAAGTTTTTCATTGTTTTTAAGATTATTTCACACATTTATTTCATATCAAAAAAATAATTAATTTTATTCACATGAAATAATTGTTTTGTAAGGTCATTCAAACTATACGATTTGTCTTAAAATTCGTTATAAAAATTGGTTCTTTTAATTAAAATTAAACTCTTTAAATTAAAATAATTGAAATCCTTAACATAAAAAAAATATAGACAAAATTCGACTCACCTTAATAAATAGCAAAATAAAAATTGAATATGAAATAATTTTTACAAAACATGTTTAGAATCAATGGACACATTCGCTTACGTGAAAGGTAGATCAATATCAAATCATCTCAAGAATATTTTTTTTAAATAATAATTATTTTTAACTATATGATTAAAATTAATATTCATATTGAGAATTATTATAATAAAGCTTAATTATACATGAATTGAGAAAAAAATAACCGAATCTAAAAATTAATTAATTTTAAGTTCTTCCGGAAAAAATAAAAAAGCAATTAATTCTTAAAAAATCAATTATGAAAAACTGTAATTAATAAAAATCCGCTACTTATCCGACGTCCATTATTCACATTTAATTAGAAAGTCTATAGATTTGGCAGATATGGGCAGCGCGAGCACGTGACCGCACACGCCCTAACCCTTGCGCGTACACACACCTAACCTAACCCAGATGCGACCGGATAAAACAACTTTCGGGTTTTAGGAAACGACACGATTCGAACTCCGGCTTTATCATTTTATTATTATTGTTAGATGTGTGTTGTATCGGATTCGTTTTACACGAACGGTCGTGTGCCGACAGCGGACAATTCATTTCGCAACTCTGAAATGGTTAATTCGAACCGCAATCTGAGAGCGATCTGTGTTTAGCTACGTGTTTTTGTTGTGTGGTTTCGTTTTGTGTTGGGGTTGTAATTAAGGACTATTTGCTACGGTTTTAGTTCGGTTTGTTACGTCTGTTTATTGCTGGTGATTTGGATTGTACTTTTTTGGCAGTAATGTTAGGTCTTAATGAGTCAAATACCTCTAATTTGAGTAATTTTGAATATGATCGAATTGTATTTTGATTATTATAACATTAACTATATTATAATATTTCAATGTTTTGGTATATCACAGTTTCGGAACAATACGAATAGTTTGCACGTAAACGTCTAGTCCAAAGACTAACAAAACAGACCTATATAAGCGATTGAGTTGGCTATATACATATGTTATCTATCTTATAACCATCTCACTTACAAATGAGGACTGAAAAGGCCAAGGGGCATAAGTGACTTTGTGCTGATTTCGAGAAAATCGTGCTCAAAGTTGAGCATGTATCTGCATGTAGATCGAGTGATTTGATGATATATCTCGGCATACGTTTCAAATTCTTTTATATTCTTTTGCCACCAAATATATGAGCGTACATAGAATCAATTCCTGTACATAACTTAATTTTGGCAAAAATGACAGTTGTTCCCCTTGTCATTTTCAGTCATCATATATAGGTCCGTTTTGTTGGTTCTGGACTGGATGCATTTGTGTGAACTAGTCCACAGTCACAGTAGTAGAGCTCATTACATAGTAAAGTTAGATTATATCATAGCTATCATATGACGTAGTAAATTTGAAGTATGTATAGTTGAGTTATGCTTGAGTGCAGTAATAGTAAATATAACTTCTATCTATAGTTGCTTTTAAGATGTAGTAAAGTTATGGTAAAGTATAGTAATGCATTCGCATACAAAGAATCGAATGATTATTAATCTCTTTCTTTTATTACGTCTCAGCCGGTATTTTTGCATCTATATTCTACAGGAAATACTGAAAAAAAAATCAATTAATATGAACCGGCGGATAATGAAAAGTTGCACACCACCCAGAGTGTCCAGTGGGTGAGGCAAATGGCGATCGGTGAGTTCGGGTTGCGCATAATTACGTTGATTGCAGCCAGGGGCTACTCGTTATTGGTTTAGATACGCCGCTATGGGGAGCTCTCTCTCCCATACTGCAAATGCGGCATCGCTTTTCAAACTTTCAATATTGGTCCATCGAGAACCGCATGTTTGTCCCCCGTAGGTTATTTTACACGGGAGTTCATTACGGCTGCTAGAGCGTTGTGTATTTAGTGATTTTTTTTTTATTTGATTGAATTTGGTGGTGAAATTGTAATTTTTCTCATTTTTTAGGTTAGGTGTCGTTTTTTTATGTAATTAGGAAATAGTATTTTTATATGAGTCGGACTGAAAAAAAATTGAGTTTTTAACTTTTTATGACTCTGATGTTTTTATCTAAACGAGTAGGACGGTAGCCGAACGGTCAAAGCGTCTGCACCCTATAGTATATGCTCGAAATTTCGAGCAGCGTTCGCGTATTAATAATATAGATTGATTCCGAAAACATTTTTAAATGATTTTAAATTACTGCCTTTTAAACGAGAAAATAATAAAAGAAGCTATCTTAACTGAAATAAACTACTTTTTATAGAATTTTCAGGTTTATTTTTTCTAATAACAAACGATCTTCTCAAAAAGATCTTTCCAACTAAATACACTGGGTACATTTTGCCCATTCTCTTTTCATCAACGATGACGATTTTACTGTATCATACATAAATAATAATCAAAATATTAATACAATTCAAAAAAATATAAATTATAAAAAAAAGCAGCGTACTCATTGATGCACCCGCACTACTAAAGAACTCACCGTAAATCATAAATGCGAACTTTCAAATGCATATACGAACGATAATGCGATCTAGGCTAGAGTACATTCTTAATTTATAAGATAGGCACTAGCCCTCGGTGCATTATGGGATTGCATCGAACGAAATTGCACATCGCTTCGTGAGCTTGTGCAATTTTTACGCTCGCCAACGCGAAACGTACAAAATTACACACTTACAACGCCCCCCATAATTCGCCCCATACACGTTCGATGCTGCACAAATATTTTACACGTAATAATATACATCTCTGACGCTAATACACTGTGTAAATTTCGCGTAATAAATATAAATCTCGACGCGATAAAACCCGAGATCGTTTTATTATATCGCATATCGCTTTTGTGTCCGAGATTGAATTTCTTCGGCGTTTCCAATTTGAGTCTTTGAAGTAAGTGAACGTGCATAGTTTGATTGCGATGTTGAAGTTGATCGTTTTTGACGTTTCGCAAGTTGCGAGTTGTGCAATACTTTTATTGAGCAAGTTTTAGTAATTAAGCTAAAGATTGCATTTCGATTTGAGTTTTTATCGATTTTGTTGTGATTTGTTTGTTTTGTCGAACGAATAAACAGTCGATTTGCTGAGATGTTTTTTTTACGACAAATAAGCAATCAAGAGATAGATCCAATTATTTAGAAGATTCGTGTAAATAAATTGATTGTGAGGCTTGAATCCATGGCAACTCGCAAAACAAATCTCATCGCTAAGTAAATAATCGAGTATGTAATTATTTTCTGAGTAAATTCATGTCAATATTGACAAAATAGATAGAATAAGCAAAGCTAGGCCTTAGAAGTACATTCTTCAAATTTTTATGGTTTAATTTATAGATATGCCAGTATTGTAGTAGCAAGTATATTTTAAGTAGATGTGCAAGTTTATAACCGAAAAGTAACACGAATACATCACAAAATCTCCCCAAAACACGCGCATCAACAAGACGATCAATCCAACCGTTTTCGAGCAATATTTTATTTTCGAACGAGCTTTAAAAGGTGGCAATAACGACGAACAATAAAACGCGATCTTCACGGAACCCGTTTGACTTAAATCTTGAAATATACACTTCCAAGTACTTATACCTTCGATACCGGCTCGTATTTTCCGGAACGAGCTTGCGCTATTACACGTACTCGCTTTTAACAACTCACCGCCAGATATCACGAATAACAAATTACTCGTTTAATTCGACGATAAATAATCGCAGAAGTTTGTGTTTTGTCGTGTTAAGTGAGTTTTGAAATGGCGCTTTACAATCGAGCTTTCGCTGATTGTGGATAAGATGATGATGAATCGGTTGTGACAAAGGTTTTGATTTTAATCTCGATTTATTCGATCGATTGTATGAATATTATTTTCGCGTGTGAGTCGAGTTGATTGTGAGATATTATGTATGTTGAACGTGTATGGGTCGAATGTTGAATTTCATGTGCCTTATGTTTTTTCAACTCTGGTTTGAAAATAAAATGATTTTAAACTACACGAGCTCCATTCAACTACGAGCTATTAAAAGCCTCCGAAAGAGACAGACATACTAAAGTTCATACAACAATACATACACCCATCTCTTTCTCCAAGATTTTGACAGTTCATAGTTCGAAAATCGCGTATTGTTTATAATGTTTTATTCTAAAATCAAAGGTGAAAAGATCGACCCAAAGAATATAAAATGTATTGACATGAACTGTTAATTTCGATAAAATATTAAGCTTTCTAAAATAATTAATGTACAGATGAAAAGTTGACGCAGCATCATTAACTATTTACTGGTTTTTCAATTAACTGCCTTATACCTTTCTCGATTACATTTTGTAAACGTTTCAACGAATTTATACATAATTCAAAGCGCAAAATCAGAGATAAACTTAAACGAGCGCTGTTTGAAATATGTATTAATTCATAAGAGAAATCTTTGCGTTTAATATAAGTGTTATATATTCGAATAAATATAATTTTATTGTTTACTCAGCATTTGATTCAAGCATAATAAATGTATTTAATGGAAAATCTAAAATTAAGATTTTTAATAAATGTATGTATTTATGGGTCAACAATGGCAAAAATTATAACACTCATGACTCCTATGTTGTACCATCGGTCACTTATACGAATTCAAAATCAGAAAACAAACTTCACGAATTAATCACTGAATCCAATCAAATAATTTCACAATAAGACTCAAAGATCTCAATTGCAGAAAATCTTAATAAACTTCGCAATTAGAAAACTTTCCTAGAACAGATCTGCAACTCATTGTCAGGTGCAGAAACTCTTCATTTAACGAGTTCGCGTTAAAAAATTGCACCTGAAGCGATACACACACAACTCTAGTGCACGAACCTTTAAAATGCAAAACTTTGAAACGTATACTACGATTTACCACATTTAACATTTACCATTTACCATTTTAACAGACTTCATCGAGAGGCAATAAAGTCGTTCGGATCCGAGTCGAAGTTGCATGCAGATTAACGGTAGTCGAACTTCGGGATGTTTAGTCACCTGTTGAGTTTCTTATTCGAGTTTTGTATAGTTTGATTGAAATTGATAGGCTTGATTCGAATGCTTTTCAGTTTGTTTATTGCATGCTTAAAAAAATCTTTGAAAATTAGTGCTAGTGAATGTTCTCATTTGTATCTCGAAAAAAAAATATTTTGATGAATTGAAAATGAACTTAGTATGCAGTTATAAATCACTGTTATTTTCATACATATGAACTTATTATCATATTTACATTGGAAAATCACCATTTAATATATGACATATTTAAAAATTCGCTTAAGTATTAAGTATTCATCCACAACCATAAAATAATGCCATCGTTTTCTAAATCAAACATTTTAATAACATATTTTTATTACTTATAAGAGGAGATTTTTATATTCAGCGTAATAAACAGTGAACCGTAAAGTTTACGCGTTTCGCCTTTTTTACGATTTTAAAAACAATAAATGTAAAATACAACCATATTACCGATTGACATGGTTCTTAAATTATATATTCGATAATAATTTATTACGTGTTTACCTACGTTTTTTTTCCGTAACGTGATTCATAGTACATCTCTATGCAAATCTGTATTGGATGGTCGATATAAACGTCGCATTAAATATTCTGAATGGTTCATATTTAACTTTTTTATAAAGTTAAACGCGCTTGAAATTTTTGAATAAATATTTTAAGCTGTGGATGATTCACGTATCTTGATTTAAATCAATTTTATTCATCTTTAAAATATTATTTTGTATGTTTTTCATATTAAATTTTATATAATAACGCATTTATACGTAATTGAAAAACAATTTGAATTGAATTTAAAACAATTTCAACGATTGATCAGTTTTGTATCACAAAGGTTCAATTTTTCAATCTTGTATAATATTGCTAATTACATATGTATGTAGTTAGCGATAAAAGCCTTCAAACTTTATCAGGTTTAAAACGTTAATATATTGCTAGTTAGAATAATATATTATTAAAAGATTTATTTTAAGTTTAGTTAAAACATCAATCCAATGATTATTTACACGCTGGTAATAAAAAAGCTGACAAGTGATACTCAATATGTAATTGCTAAGTTTACTCATCAAATGAAAAAACTTTTTAATAATTTGACTCGATTTCAAAAATATTTTTGATATGTGAATATTTGAATACACATGAAATCCACACACGACGAATTTATAAAAAAAAACACATCAAAGCATTTTAAAAAATGAAAATTCCCAAAATTTCACACACATACACACATCTAGCTTTTCCATTGAAATATCCCATTTTCCGATACGAACTCAACACATGAATTTTCCCGATACGAATTCGACGCTTTCAATGGACATTTTTGTTGCAGGACATCGGAACTTTGGCAATAACACGACGCAAAAGCAGCACAGATGAAAGTTTTTTAATAACGGAAAATATGTGGAGGCTTCGCCGCCACTGACGAGACAAATGTTTCAGTTCGACGAAGTCGGCTGAAACATTATTGTTGCGTTTCACCGCCGCTCTGCGGATCGCCGGAGTGGACTTTTGGGTGTCAAAATGTGGTCTTTTCGCTTCTTCTGGATCTTCTGTTTGCTGTTTGCGGTTTTTGGTCGAGTTTGCGGATCGCCTACGTCTTTGGACGATGAAGAAGGTAAATGTTTTTTTATTGATTTTATATAGTTGGAAATAAGAGGATGGATAAAAAGTGTACAGAGACCGAAAATGTTTAGATGTACTGTGTCGTAGGAAAGTTCTTTTCGTTAGTTTCATTTGTTATTGTTGAGATCAGTTTAAAATGTTGTGTGAAAAAAGTTCCAATGATCGTTAGATTTTTGCCCGTTCTCTATTGATTTAGTGAAATTTAATTTTTTTGCATCTTTTACTGTGTGCTGGTTTCGTACTTGAAACTGATAAATTAAATAATCGTTTTCTTGAAATATTTCAATCAAAATAATTTTACATAGATTGAAAAATATTGGTTGTTTTTTCAAGGTTAATATTAAAAAGGTTATTAACTCTTATTAAAGTAAAATTTATTAAATATGGAAAGAGTATTCAGTTATTTTAGGCTATTATTTTTCCAAGAATAAAAAGATTTTATTTAAATCCCAATAATCTATTATATTTTCGATTAAAATAAACAAATTATTTTTAGACTCAGCATTTTCATAACATATTTACATTTTATAACTTTCTTTTAGCTTAATTGACTCAAAATTAAATAACGAATTTATTATTTCAACCACATAATACAATGGTTATGTCTCATGAATTAAATAAAATATTTTAATCGTGAAATCGGATTAAAAAAATACTAGATTCGGTTCTGTTAATGAATATGTTTAAGATATTTTATCACGATTCGATTGTAAATATTTTCAGACGAAAATATATTATTCAAATACTTACATTCCGTATATAGACGTTTTCGATGTTCGATATGCATAATCCGTTTTACGATCGTCAAAAGCTAAAGTTTTCAAAATTTCGATCACGTTTCATAAATGACCAAAAGTTTATTTATTTATTTTTTTATGCGTCTGCGCTTTCAAAAATAAGCATATCTCAAATCTATCTTTTTTTTCATTGTGTGTATTGAAAATCTTTTACTGTTAAGGAATCGTGTCGAATTGTCGTAAAAAGAAGACGGATTCTTTTGTTCGGTTTTCGTCGACTTTTCGAATATTGAATTATTTACAGATCGAAGTGTTCATAAAGCCGTATTCTTTTATGAGCATTTAAAATTTAAAATTTTCAGATATAAAAAATTGAGTATTAATCCGCAAACGACTTTCAGAATCGTCAGCAGTATTGATTTATTTCTCTATGAAGTAAAATCGAATAATATTATTCTAATATCGATCGAGTGCAAGTCTAATATTATATCAATACAAGAAAATCTTGATTATTTAAGTAAGAAGAGTTCGTCTTCTAAATACTTCTAAATAGCTCGAGTCGTCGACTGACGTTGTATAATATAAATCTCTTTGAAGACTCTTTTTTTCGTCGTATTCGTATTTCGTAAAGCGAATTATTCAAACATCCACTATTTACACGTTTCCTAGAAAACTCATGCTTTATAAACGCTTCGGAACTAACACAGTTTATTAGTGTTACGCGTGTTTGATTAGCGAATCCGCGCAAAGCGATGAACTCTCCGTAGTTTGAAAGCGATTTTGACGCTTCAAACGGACTTTTCTCCGGATTTTTTTTCGAAAATCTAATTTTGTATCAGTTTGAAATTTCACGTGTAAAATTCTGGATGCGTACGTCGTAAGTTGAGTGTTCTTTTTCGTGTTTGTAATTGGCGTTCCGCAGCGCGACTAATGCGCGGTCACGCATCGCCCACGCACGTTATCGAATACGATCCATTGTACAGAGTGTGGCATAAGTGCTTCGGATGTTTTCGCATTTGAATTAATTTGAATTTTTTAACGTTTTCTACAATTGTCTAGTTTGTTTGGTAAACGAGCCGAAGCGTCAAGTCGTAAAATCTATGACAGCGAAAGTCAAACTTATGTTTGTTTGTACAGTTTTGAACATTTTTTAATTGCAATATAAATATTATTAAATAAAATATAAACATTTATTAATAATGAGTATGATACGGTTGATATTTTGAGTTAGGTCGATTAATGACAAATCCGATTTGGAGATTAATACAAAAGTTTATCTAGCAGTAAGATCCGATTCGATAGTTTGTTGTTCATTTCATTTAATATTATATTAGTTAACCTAGCATAACTTAACCTAAACGAAAATCTAACTGAGTCTAATTTAATCAAAGGGAAGAAAAAATAAAGAAAACTAAACCTAATATTGAAAATCTTGAAATACATAGAATCGACCACCAAGAAATATTTGCATTTAACTGAATTTCTCATTTATTCGAAATTACCTGTTAGTTCTTAAACTCATCGTATAGTTGAATTTTTGATTAAGTGATACATGCATCAGATATTAGACTATAGCAAAAATTAATCATAATTAAATTAATGATCAAAACAAATACTTTATTCAACAATTCAGTCGACACAAAAGCCTTAAATAATCCGAAGTATCGTTTCTTAGTAAGAAAATTACACTGGATCGAATCGATTAGCCATTTAAGCGTCACTCTGTACAAGTTGCACTATTGTCCGCGAAAGCCGAGAAATTTACAAGTCTCGTCGAGAATTCTTGCGGTCTTCTTCTATGCGATGGCAATTATGATTTTTGCGGTCGACATTTTCCTATGGGAAAATCGACCGGTTTCGATGTTCGCATATTCAACTGTTATGGTGTTTCGTTGCGTTCGAAATGCACTCGGTTGTTTACAAATAAATATGTAAAGTCCGGTATGATTTGTATTATGGCGGATCTAGAGGACAGCGGGGTACCCAACGTCGTCAATTTTAATCACTTGACACTGCGGTTATGTAAGGGATTTTTCGCACTGGCGATTAAATTTTATTTTGTGATGCTGCATGTTTTTCATTTATTCGAACAGGTTTTACATTTTATATTTATATATAAATATTATCAGTTGAGTAATAAAAACCAACCAGAAGTTAACGCTAGTAGTAGAAATACATCCATTAACAGATTATGAGTGATTAAAACATCGAAAGAAGTAATTACGATTTCTTTAGAAATCAAAAAAAAATCTATAAACGATGTACACTACCAGCTAGTTATATTTTTAATAAGTGCATGAAAGTACTTCGAGTGCCTCATTCAGCCAATTTAATTTATATTTTAGTTGAATTACGATAAGGATCGTTTCGTTGGAAAAGTCTTCGCTTTCAGACGTTCGAGATACCGGTTCGTTTGTATTTTATCTGACACAGATTTTCCGATTGAGAAACGCCGGTTTGATCAAGTCCGATCAAAGAAACTAGCCTGTTTGATTATTTTACAGAAAATTCCAATCAAATACCTAATTTGTTGCCTTAGATTAGTATCGATTTATCGATTCTGTTTACTGATAGTAATTTGAAAGTTGCCATTATTCCGCTCAGCGATAAATCATTTCATATTTAATACTAAAGTCTGAAGCTGACATAATTTCTAATAAATATTAATTCAATCAATTAAAATAACAAATGGTCAGTAAACAAAACAGACGCAGAGCGTTGGTCGTATATTATGAGTGTAAAGATGCGTTTTGGACGCGTGGTGCATACGAAATGCGTTTCGGTTCTGGTCCGTTCGTATGCATAAATATAAATTAGTAATATCAAAGAATTAAGACAGATAGGCAGACAGAAAATAGGAGAGCCCATTAAAAGAGAGCCGGATTCGTAACGCGGAATAAATTCGTTGGAAAGCATCAAAGAGACGCATCGAACGAGTGAATCCACACGTTGCACTAGATAAATGTATAATATACAATCCTTCTAGATAAATATAAACGTTTAATAAGAAATATCCTATCCCATCTCATTTTATTATTTATGCAATATTGCAATTGGATGAAAAAGAATAGGATAAAACTCGTATAGGACAAAAAGTCCTTGAACCACTAGAAATGGATCAAATTTCGCGATATTGAACGGTCCTTATTTTCGCAAAAATATTACATTATTTTCACATAGAATCTTTTCGAATTTCGTAACTGCATTAAATCCTGAAAAATAAAATGTAAAACATGCAAATATTGGAAAAAAATAAAGGATCGAATCGTGAAAATCTCATTTGTACCGCAGAAATCGAAGTTCGCGCCACGGTTTCGATTTTCGGTTTTCGGTTTCGGGTTTCGGTTCTGTTCCATATATCAAACGGACGTCGAAATCGACTCTCGGTCAATATATCACATCGAAACGCTTCTGGTCTATTAAATCTGGGAATCGTCTGTCTATATTTGGGAACCATCGGTCCATCTTCGGACGAAAGTCGTTGCACTTGGATAGCTTGATTTATATAGGAAATTTGCGTAAAATCTATTCGATTGTATAATTAAAAATCTAAAATTAAATGTAAATCTGAACACATTCATTTTTTGTGAATTTTAAATATTTAAATTTTTGAATTGTTCTGAGAATATTTACAATTCTCGAGCGTTCGGATTATTTTTAGTAGCGTTGTTTTATAAGTGTGCTATTAATAACGCTACTTGTGTGGGCCCTATTAATAGATTAATCTGAAATATTCGTATATGAAAATACATATCTCTTAATAATCCGACATCATTATGAATAGACTCATTTTTGGGCGCGAACGAAATTTTAACGGCCAATATAACGATTTTAAACACAAACGATAAACAATGATCTCGCGCTTAATTGGCAATAAAAATGTGCAACTCACTGTGTACTCACGATAAATTATCAGATTTGAATTTCAAGCAACGCTGTTCGACAATTTCACAATAACGCATAAAAATTCTTCACCGAACTTTGTATGTTGGAGCACTGCATACAAAAGCACATAGAAACCAAACGATTCACATGTACACGTTTCGAAAATTAAATTCAAATTCATATTTTAGGGAATGTTTGATAAAGCAAAATCTGATACGAAAACTTAACGATTCAACACGAAACCGAGCAGGGCAATCATTTTTACGCCAATTAAACTCGTACGCTCATACGAAGCGTGCGAATTAATTTCGGTGGCAAATTCAAACACCATAACAATCGAAACGATATTTCGTCGATGACCACAGTTTGCCATGATCGACACAATTTTCGATAAATGCACTCCGTGTAATAATGTCATGTGATTCGGCATTGTCTATGCGGTTTTGGTTTCGCAGTTTGCAAATTTCAATATGAATTTATCAAATTATGTTTACTCATGACGGCTTGTGAAATCATCGAGTTTGAAGTTCGATTCCGAGAAAAATTTTATTGATGTTTATTATTTATTCACTTTTTTGCGTTTTAGTTGTACTCTATTGATTTTAATTCTGGACACTTTTATTAGTGAATTTGAAAAGTATCGCATTTTTTCATTAGATTAGTAATGAATGGGTTTGTAGTTTCTTTTATGTATAATTTGAAGAATGATCTAGCATGGTTCGTAATATTGCATTTATCTACAGCATTTGGAATGATTTTCATGGAAAAATTCGATTAAATGAAAACATTACTCAGAAGAGATTGTTATGTAACAGTTGTTGTATATAAAAATATTGTTATATTGTAATCTCCATGTCTCAAAAGATCGAGAGAGTACATAAAAACAAAAGAAATCCTATAAAATATTGATTTTATACACTCCTACAATAATTTTTTCCGAGTTGTGTTTTTGTTTAATCTAAAATTTCCATGAAAATCGTTTTAAATTTCGGTGTCAAATGCAATATTTAGAACCATACTTGATCAGTTTTCAAATTGTGAAAAAGAATACAAACCTATTTAGCAAAAATTTCGCAGAAAAATACAACGTCAAAAGTATCAAAAAATCCTCACAATATTGTATTTGCTCATGACGTTTTGTAAATTATTTTTTGGTAAATATACGTCATATTATAAAATGTTGAATATCTCTTCTACATTGAATATACTTGCATCTTATGTGCAATACTGTACAGCAGTACTTGCAGAAGATCAGAATTCAAATCGGTAACCCTAAATTTGAATTGTACCCTGGATGGGAGACTGGTGCACGTAGCACATTGCACATTGCACATCTCGGTGTCCTCTCGTAAACCTTAACATCCACCGTATATTAGAATCGACTCGAATTCGAAACGGAGTCTGATCCATAATTCACGAGCTCGATTTGGGAAATTGCCGGCGTCGTTTGCTAGCTACGTGGCGAATGCTAATTTCACTTCTCTTAGCTCGTGTGTCAATCGTTCCTTGTGTGAAGACTAGGCTAAGTCTCTAACTATGGAGGCTTATTAATTTTGGGTCATTGATTTTGTCGAAGAATTATAATTGCCTATAGTTTTCTAGTTGTTGCTGGTTGAATTTTAGTGTTTGTTGTGGCGCGTCCATACGTAAGTCAGCGGCTTTCGGTGGCAAAATGCAAAATAATGAATTTAAATTTTATCTTTTTCGATCATAATCTAATCAAAATCATATAAGGTTTCGATTGAATAAGATTAAAATAAAATGTATAATGCATAGATGTGAAAAAGAGTGTTCTGTATTTTGTGTTTCATACTAGAAACTT
This sequence comes from Cheumatopsyche charites, assembly GCA_024721215.1. Taxonomy (NCBI): domain Eukaryota; kingdom Metazoa; phylum Arthropoda; class Insecta; order Trichoptera; family Hydropsychidae; genus Cheumatopsyche; species Cheumatopsyche charites. The sequence goes on from CM045579.1 coordinate 979,629, forward strand.
CGAGTTTAGATGTGGACGTTAGTTACACTAATAAAACCGATGTTTCTGTCATCGATTGTCAATTAGTTAACTACTCTTAGATTCTATAAAGAATATAATCTACCTAGTTTATGCTAAGTAGATTAAGTAACAATTAAACTTTACTAATGTTATTTATTTGACTTTCAGGCGATCTACTGCCGGAGCATTTTCCGTCAATGGACGAAGAGCATGCCAAATCGAAGACTGATAACTCAACTTATGCCAAAAAGAAAATCGATGATCCTTCCAAATCACCGTTGCCAGATACGATAGAGCCTCTATATCCAGAGCCTTACGATCCTTATAATCCAAATCATAAAATCGAAGATACAATCGACGATTATGACGTGAGCGATGTGAAAGGTCAAGAAGATGACATGGGTCATCATGACGACTCAGATCATATGATGACAAATCTCAACACTGATCAGTTGTCACATTTGAATTCTGATACTCTTCCCGTTTTCCTGATGGAGCCTGAAAATGCTTATGTGATCAAGAATAAGCCAGCGACTTTACAGTGCAAAGCTGCTAATGCTCTAATGGTAATATTTTTATTGTATTCGAATCGCCAAATATGTTCGGTATATGCAATTTAGACCTTATAATTGAATAATTTAATTGAGAACTCAATTCCAATGATTTTAATTTATCATTTTTACTCTTTGGCTTCTGTTATTTATATAAATTCAAACGAATTTCTCCAAACTTTTAATAAGCATTTTCGCAGAAAATCAATTAAAATTTAAACAATCGATTATGTCCTTACTTACAATTAGTTATAAAAATTTAGCGATTCTCAATATTAGATTAAAAAAAAAGTTATGCGATAAAAATCCCTTAAATTTCATTCCGTCAAAAAAAAACTGACGAATTCGTTAAAACTTTTAATTGGAAAATCCCAATTTTCGAACCTTTCGATATTTTCAACGCCGACACAAAAAAAATCATCTCTCAAAGGCAAAACTGAATGTAACATCCCTTTTCCCATATATATTTTTTCATTTATGCACTGGGTTTAAAAAAAACAACTTACACATATAAATTATACATGCACACCGACCTCAATTAACAAGTTTTCGTTTCGCTAATTGGAACGTTTCTCAGACATGCTTCCGAAGTTGACTAATTCGATTCGGTAACGTTGCCTCGTTATCCTTTGGTGCATCGAGAAATGCACTCGAAGACAGTTCAAGTTGCATAAGTGGATTAGTCTGATGCGAAATTTCAATAAGGGAAAAATCTAATCCGCTTATTGTGATTGATCTCCATGGGGGGGTTTTCTTCGACCCCTTTTTGAGCCAACCCTATCATAGTTTGGCTATGAAAATATATTTTATCCTTTGTACATCTAACTATAATAGAATGTGCATAACATAAAATGTGTTATTTATTGAATACATATGAAAAAACCTTTCGAAATTCGATTTGAATCTGCCATTTATGAAAATTCAAGATGGCGGCTACTTAGAATTTACTTGAAAATAGAAAATTATAAAAATAATTCTCATTGGTAAATAATTTAAAAATGTTCGATTGTACTTGTGCAACGTTTATTGAAATAACGAGCCATCGTTCCACTTATCGTTGTACATTTTTGAGCGTAGCTTGGAACGTGACAATATCTGTGTTCCGAGAATGAATAATGAACGTTTGACAGTTACATGTATGACAGAAGGTATATCGAACACCGATATCGAGTTGAAAATCAATCGCACGATGACTACATGTCAAATGACTAATTGTCTGTGTACGAAGCAATTGTTGAACTCGACATGTAATTGCACGTCCGATGAAATTTGAAACTTGAGTAGCGATCTTATTTAGTCATGTTTGTATTTATAAAAGCATATGACAACTATACAAAGATAGAAATATGATAATTTTGCATATTTACAGGTGTACTTCAAGTGCAACGGAGTTAAAGTTTCCGGAACTCGTCAACAAGAATTCGTGGATCCTCATTCAGGAGTGAGAATAACTGAATCCGAGTGCAACATAACGAGGAACAATGTTGAAGAATTTTTCGGAAAAGAAAAATTCAAATGTGATTGCATCGCTTGGACTGGACAAGGACACATAAGGAGTCGATCTGCTTATATTGAAGTAGCATGTGAGTCATATTTGAATTGTATTTTTAAGGACAATGACACATTGCTGATTTTTTCATCTTCATATCGAAGTAGAAACAATAAAATTTGATTAGTATGAGAATAATAATGCATGACTGAGAAAATCTGAAGTGTGTCAATATGAGGAACTTATCTGTTGGTGGTCTCAAATTTATGTATTGATAGGATCGTTTTGGGTTTTGGATAATCGAGGTTTTACTGTATTGCGTATAATTCTTCGGTCGAGGTCTCAATTCGTCGTCTTCTTTGGTATCAGTGCGATCTTCGCAGCATTTGAATTCGGCATTGTGTCTGCGAAGATTAATATCGCGCTTTTGCGAAAAAATTGCTTCTTTTGTGACAAAAGTTCCCCCCACACAAATATTGTGTGTGGCACGTTTGGGCTTCTTCAGGGATGAGAGATTTTTTTTGTTGTTAAAAAATGCAATTTTGAATTTTGATCGTGTGACGTATTCATATTTTATGATGCTCATGTATTGTATACAGCATAGAATCATTTATATATACAAACTGTATGATTCATTTCATATCATAATATATTATATAATTTATTTTTGTTATGAATCTAAACTTAAAATTATATCTAGTATCTTGTTAATTAAGATTTTTTACAAAATATTAGTTGCTATAACAAAATCATTTATAGAAGTTGAGTCTAATGATTCAGAAACGTTCCCAGGTATACGCTTATTAACTATGAAATGTTCGATTATAATCTTATGATCAATTTGTGTAACACGAAGTACAGATATGCAAATACAGATAAATATTAAAAAATACGATTTTAAGCCGAAAATTACAACCCTGTCTTATTTTTTGCGAGCTGCCATAGCGGATTTGTCTCCGCGGAAAGTTTCATATTTCATGCTTCGTCCCTTATCACTTTGGTCTTTTCAAATAAATATTTTTCATTTTGTATTGTTTTCTTGATATATATTTTTTTGCTCGTCGCGCTTTTCGGAAGGGAGATAAGCGTTTTCCTTTTTGCGCGCGACCGCAAAAAGGAAGAGTCGTATTCTTTAGAGGCTCATTTGTATGGAAACTTTCTTTCAAAGCTCCGAAAAAAAAGCATCATCAATCTTATTTCTGTTGAGGAATATTTGTTATTTTCGTTTTCTTTATTGGAAGCGATGGTAAAAACGTTACGTACGAAGCGCTTAATTGGAGCCGATGCGTTTGTATATATCTCGGTTTAATATTTGATTCGATACTAACTGGATTAGAGGCTTTCCGTTTATTATTGCTGCTAATTAATCGAGTTATCTGATTGGCTTGTCTATCAAGAGAACTGTAACTCTTAATGTAATATGATCGTAGAGATATATACGAATTGATGATTCGTCAGATAAAATTCCTTTCAAATCATCGCTTAAATGGCGCAATAGAACTCAATTCTTTGAATTGTAAATAATGAAACATTATCGTTAACTGATAATGTATTGATATAAAAGATTTGTGCATGACGTATCGAGCTTCATTGTTATCATTATGCTGGATTCGAGTCTTCTCATTTTTTTCAATGTAAAAATAAATTTGATTCTGTGAAACGATATGTTATCCGCAAAAATATGTATGATTCTAGAATTGCCCGTATTATATTATGGCACCCCACATGTAATATGAAGGTTGTACCTAATATTTACCTAGGCGGAAAAATCGTCGCGGGAATACGACGAGATCGCGGCCAATTTCGAAGAAAGGAAATCGCGCAAATGGCAAGATTCGGCGAAAATACCATAAAAAACATGGGGAAAAAATAGGGTTGAACAAACCGCAAATTGGAGATATTGAGCTATAAAAAAGTATATAACATTTTTTATTTGAATTTTGATGAAAATATTCAATTTTTCAAAGTTTTTTCTATCAGAAATAGTCGAGCGAATAGATATTATACATATTATTAGATTAAATGTATGTGAACTCTCATTAGGACTTAAATGTTGCATAATAACAACACTTACATGCACGTAAAACATAATTCCTTTTTAAAGGACGATATATGAACTTATTTTTCTCTCTAAGTGTTAGTCCGAATTGAACCTGGGCCTCAATTTTTAGTGGTTTCGTAACTTTGTTTTCTTTTCAGTTAGGGAAGGTTAGTCCTTAGACCAAAATTTTAAGATAAAATCATTAATGTTACCGAAATCAGAGATGGTTTTAAATCGTATGCAAGAATTTGCTTTCCCTTGGAAAACTGGCAAGCGACGTTCAAAAATAAAGTTTTCTTCCTGTCGGCGGATGTGCCCCTCCCCACAATCCCAATCCCATTCCCCTCGCCTATGTTGGGACTTCCGTCAGACAATGGCCGTCCCGGGACCATAATAAATTATTGCCTTCGGAATGCTCGCGGGGAATTCCCCCATGCTTCGGAAACAAATCATATATCGGATGGAAATAAAGCGTTTTGCTGTTTCGCAATAAAATTTGGACCGAGCCAAAGCTACGCGATTTTTCATTCCCAGAAAAAAAAATCTTCTTTGTTAGTTTTATTTTTTTCAGTTTTGCTTAACCTATTCATGCTTGACTTATTGTATTTTGAAAGTCAAATATGTAATATTGGATTTCATTTCAAATTAACGCGTTTTCAATTCAACAAATCGCCAAGCAATAATCTCACACATATCCTAAAAAATATATCCCACTTCAAAGTAATAGCTGATATTGTATAAAACCTAGTATATTATCAATACTAAATATTTTTAGACTCAATGTCGATCTTGTTATTTTTCTTTTTGAAATCTAACAATAACATTATAAGTGATTGGTTTTATGCAAAATTAGTAGATGGTCGAATCAGTAAGTAATAAATATCGCGATATATTTGTCGCCCTTTATCTATCGTCTAAAATATACAGAAACAAATAAATATCTCAATCGAGACGAATAAATTCGTGTAAAATCGTGCTCGTGCGGCATAAAATGAAAAATCAGCATAAATTTGAAAATAATAGGAAAAATTACTGAAGGAAAACTCGCTTTATCTACGAGCATGCGATGTTTTCGTGTGCACACACGTATAGTAGGGAATGTAACGCGTGTGGGCTATCCACTTATTTTTTATATGCATATTAGGACGACATCAAAAGAAGAAAAACCCGATAAGGGAAATAGATGGGATACACATAGAAACGAGGAGGAAGAAAAAATATCGAAATTGTTCTCAAGTGGATACGCGGAAGACTTCAAAGCTTGCAAATATTCGACAAGATACAAGAGAAAGGCAGAATGAAAAACGGGCACGAAAACTTTGACGGACTAGGGTTGGATGTTTTTTTTTGTGGGAAAATCTGATTTATATTTAGATCATATTTCTGATTTCGATTTGATATTTTTAGAACTTGAATATAATTAAAAAATATATTTTTAGAATATACTTTAACTTAACTCAAATAATTGAAATTACATTTTTAATTAAATGATTATAAATAACGTGAGATTCTTTCTATGGAAACAAAAATAAATTTACAGAGAACGCATTTGGCAAGATTTTTAATTAATAAAAAAACGTTTTGATGACTTAACTGGATTGGAGTGAAAGCTTGGGCATTTTCTGAATATTTTTTGTGAAATCGTGGTTATCAAAGTGTTAAAAAATGTAAATGTGTATCGTTCAGAGTATTCTAGCTGATTGCATAAAAATCTTATAATAATACTCAATGAGTTGTATATCGAATTTGTAATATTTCCATTGATACTCAATAGGCTATATAACAGCTTAAAGTAAGAATATTAAAAAAAAAGAAAATACAACCCTTAAAGAACCGTTCGAAAAAATAATAAAGCGACAACGTTTCAGACTTTCGAAATGAAAATTTTCCAAAAGCGATCCTTTTATACGTTCTCTTTTATGAGAAATCCGCAATCAAAATCGGATTTTTTCCCATTTCCCTCCACAGAAATTTCGCAAGCCGCACCTCAGTCGTCAAAATTTACGCCCGGTTTCTTCCACAGTTACCGGAATTACCGTACCATTTGCCAAATTAAAAGGTAGCGAACCGGTCCTTTTCGAAACGAGTCTGTCTTTTGAATATTCTTTTTTTTCGCTATCCGCCGGTTCATTTTGCAGTTAGAAAGGTTGAAAAATGCAAAAAAAGGGCGCGGAAACCGGCTACCGGGTGCGCCATAAAGACGGTCGGAAAAACAACGAAACATTCTTAATAATGACCCTTGTATTAGTATAGTGAATGAAAATGGGCCGGTTTTAACCCTTGCCGGAATCCTAACGATTCTTTTATTAACTGGGAGCTTTTTTATTCTATTGTTCCTCTTTTTTTTAAATGACCTGGATTCGCAAAGTTTTATTGTAGATTAGGTTTTCATTTGTTTATACACAGGTTTTTTATTTAAATTAAAATTATTTCCGATTCGAGTCAAATCGTTTTCATTTCGATTATATTTTGAAAATTTTATCAAACTTTTTTAAGAAAATCATCTGAAATATCATAAAATAAACCGGTTTTGTTGAATTTTTAAAATATTTTATTTGAAATATTATATAAATTATTCAATTTGAAGTGGAAATTCTTTATTTTGCAGAATTAATCAGAATAAGATTCAATTTGTATAAAAATAAACAATTTCATCCGTTTTTTTTTTCAAAAAGCAATAATTTTACTCCAACCAACAAAAACCGGAAAAAACTTACTTGAATAAATTATATTTTTTTTGATATTAATAAATCGGATTTAATATTATTTTTTTTTTATTTTTATGTTTCAAAAATACTTCTATTTCATATTGTGAGGCTTGAATCATTCACACGACGGAAAACTGTCAATATAAATTAAACATCTCTTTGTATGCGTCGCGACCGAGACGACCGGTTTAATATTCATTTCCCCGGCGACGTTTTCCTCGGCTTTTCCTTTCGTCCCCCGGCAAGAGATGCGATGTCCTTTTTTCCTTCTTTTTTATCTTATTTTTTCGCATTCCGGTTCCGGGAATCCCATTTCGTCCGCCGGGCACATAAACGTAAACATCCGGACGAGTAAATATCATCAATATCTCGAGTGTCGCGTCGCGTTTAACGCAAAAGATTTCCAGTCTTTTCCTCGCAAAGGGAAGAAGAGGAAAAGCCAGACGTGAAGAAAAGTGTGACCCACATTTCGATAAGTTTTCCGGGCACGTGGGTCCGAGGGAAAATGACCGGAAAAGTCCCGCGCGTTAAAATGATGCGGACGCCTCGTTATTGTGAGGCGGTTTTTCCTTTTCTTATATTCGCACGTAAGGGTCGTATTGAAATTGTGTCAAAAACCGGTTTCTTATTTACCTTCAGTACATATGTATATGAAATATAATATTCGTTATGTCTATGCGATGAAAATGTAAAAGTTAGAACCGTATAGAATTTTTCTAAAACCGGTTTTAATGTAAAAAAATTGATTAAAATATTTATACAAATAGATTTTTCATTAAATATCAATATGATTGATGTATATTTTTAACAATAATGCTATTTTTAAAAATCGGTTGTTGTATCAATATAATGTGGATATTATGAAAACCTTAAATATATATTATATATATATTGTGGATATTATGAAAATCTCTTAATGTTTTTGATATATATTGAAATATCAATTTATTATAGGAGAACGTTACTATTTATTTAATTTTTATTTTCACATAAATGTTTGAAGAAGAAATAACCGGTTTTGATATTCTAATTTCGCGTTCTCTATGCGGACGTAAAAAAAATCTATAACTCGGGGACGAAATATTTTCAGGCGATCGTAAAATGGACCCGCAAAGGGTTTATTGTCCGGTTTTTTGATACATATGTAACAGGATTTAGGCTGTGAGATTGTAAAAGTGCGAGATGTCCGTAAAGAGATCCTTTAATGGCTAAAACGCGTGCTGAGTTTCAGAATTGTCTAGTTTCTACAGCATCCGCTTATAAATATAAAACTTGATGGGGATTTGAATTTTTTTTACGTTATAGTTCTGTCGTTTGTATTTTTATGATGTGTTTTGTATTGAATATTATGTAAAATGTATTGCGAATAAAAACCGGTTTTCTTTGAAATGCATTCTTAATAGATTTTTTTTCTACATATGTATGAATTTAACAATAGATTTTAAAAGCGAAATTTATTGAATGAACGAAAAATTAATTGATGATATTTTTTCTGTAGAGAGTTGCTCAAGATGCTAGTCGAGTAGTAATTTTTTAATTGGTTTCAAATTGTCAAACTTGTGCAACGTTCTCATGCTGCTTCTCAATTGAGATTAATTTGACATCAATTAAAACGTTGATTATATACGTATACGTGCGATAACGTAATCTTTTAACGTGATCGAAACTAATATACTTTCTACGATGTCGAAAAAAAACATCATTCGATACTGACAGCTCGAATTCGATAAGTTTTTTTATTCATAAAGCAATTACGATCATTCAACTGTTGATTTTTTTTTCGAAAATGAAATTAGTGTATCGAGAGACTTAAAATTTAATCTTAAACGGTTCAGAATCGAATTTGTTTCATGCGTTAACATCTGTTGTTCCAATTCTAAATATCGCATATAATAATTTTATTGTCGATTCTTCGACAAACATCCTCGAATGGAATACCATTGAAATAATATATCGAAAGCAAATTTATGACATTTGATCGTTTCGATTACAATCGAAAATACACCCACTCTTGTATTGAAATCGTATCTCGCAATCGCGAATTCTTCGAGCGTATGAGATGCGAAGTATTGAAACTCGCAAACACTATCTAATGTGAAAATCTCATCTGAGTTCATCTTCGATTATAAAATTTATAAAAATAATATTATATTCACATAGAATATCTTTTACGTGTTTAAAAAATAATGTCAATACTTTATGTTCTCTTAAATTGTTCATTAGCTTGCTTTCAAACTTTACAGTTGTTTTGAAAGGTTTCTGATCTGGTAAGCAAAAGCTGGAAATTAGTTTGGAGAAATGTATCTGTATATCTATATATGTATCTGTAACAAGTAATTTATAATTTACATTTTATAGAAGAAAAAATGCTGTGCAAATAATTGCTGATTTGACATCATGTTATATACTTTTATCTTTAAAGCTTTTCAGTTTGTACATAGTTTTGCAAAGAGTAAGTTTTTTGATTGGATATCTGAATGTTTTTAAGTTTTTCACTGAATTTCTTGTGAATATGTTTCTTTTTATGAATTTGAATTCAGTAATTATTTCACGTGTGTATTTACACATTCGTAGAATCCGGTTGCTTACAATGAATAATTTATTTGAACGATCTTATGCAATTGCCACAAATTCTTCTATTTTTACATTTTTACACAATCAGCTTAAAGTCTATAGAACTTCTAGCATATCTAGAACATATCTGTATAAAAATCGAATAAAATTCTCACAAATCTGCAAAGCTTCGAAGATACGTACAAAAGCGTCTCTTACACACAATTCCATAATATTGAAACGGCGACTTTTAACACGGCGCACGTTGCATATAATGCATTCACAAGAGACATAATTCCTTTTACGAGCAGTAGGTTTAACCTCTCGGGTTTTTCAATCGAGCAAACAATCGGTGTGCCATTGTCGGTTTTATCTCGATCGGGGTCACACTCCGTTCAATAAACATGGAAATATTCTCTAGACGTCTCCACTTGGAGATTTATAGGGAGACTCGGTACAGCGGGACGCATACCAATTCGTCTGAAAATCTTCTCTATGTTGCTGGGTTTTATTTTTCGGGGACTCGGGCCAAGTTCTGAATCGGATTTGTGTGTGTTTTTATGATTGAAATTGTGATCGAGTGTGAAATTATTTTACTAGTCATGTTGTGATTCTTCTAACTTGTTCTAAAGTCATAATTCATCAATAGAATATCTAGTTGAATTCTTAATTTCATAAGTAGATAGGCAAATAATGAAGGGATCAATTGAAGACTGAATAGCATAAAGCGTACAACTGACTTTTTTTCATCGTAATTGAGTTTCTGAATCATATAGGATATAACCATTTTCTGTACTTAACTGAATTTCGATAAAAAAAAAGATCACTTGTATCCTTTGTGGTATTCAATCGTTAATCGTGAATCACTCCAAATGTTTTATAACAGCAAAATCTGTATATTAATTTATACTAGGTACACTTAAAAAAAGTGCAATTAATAAGAACCTAACTAAGACATTTTTACTTATATTTACTAGACATACTCTCACCGAATTTGAAAATTTGTCTTTTCAATATGTTGCTTACAATGTACTTATGTATAATAATAACATTCGTATAAATTTTTAAAAAATAATCTAAATTGGTACTTGACTATCATTAAAATGTTAAAAGTTAAGATTTCTCTCATAGAATAAAATTAAACCATAATTTGACTGAATTCACGAAAACACCAGTTTATTCAAAGCTCTAATGAAATCTTAATTTAACTGATATTTTCTTAATATACACCTACATTAGAAGCAATTCGGCGTTGATATTCAACAGGCTATATTCTAGTTCGCTCATAATTTCTTAGTTGCACTTTCGCAAAGTGAACGATGGCGATTCCGAAGCACAGCACGTATCGCTCATTCGAAATTAATGAAAAATACTTAGCCTAGGACGTACGTCTTTATTGCATCTTTGTGGAGAGAGGGAAAATTCTTAAAATTGTTCTGGACCGTTTCGGAAATATTTAATCAAGCGTGAAATTACGGGTACGTAGCAGTTCTTTTTTGCTCTCGTTAAAAGCGGAATACGTCCGAAGGAAGAAGTGTTTTAATTGAGACTATCTTCTGCGCGAACGAATTTAATTGAATCGACTCTGAGAGAGTTCCTCATACAGTTTATGCGACTTTCGGATCGTTAAACCGGAAGAATAACGTTATCCGGGAATTCTTTCCGACGGATCGAATGTTTTTTTCGATTTTAATTAATTCTGATTGAATTTTGTACAGTTTTTATCTAGAGCGAATCACACGTGCAGAAAATTTTCAATATACTGCACGAGGCTTACTGTCGATTTTCAGAAGTTTTCAGAGGCTATTTGAGCCTGTTTTCTTTATAGGAAAGTTAAAACAAAAATTTGAAAAAAAATGATAAATTTTATCGGAGTTAATAGTTTCAAAATATTCTTAAAAATAAATGTCGAGCTGTATTTGAAATCTGAGTAAAAAGGTATGTGGTTTTATTATTGACTGAATCAATATATTTCTTTTCATACCATGATCTCATGAGTCATGTCATAACCTATTTAATCTGCAATAAAAATCTGCATTTTTTTCTAAGATTTTCGCTCGTAATTACAAACAATAAAAACTCCCACACAATCGACCATAGTTTTAAAAATCCGAATCGTATTTTTCGATAGATAAAAAACCCATTGAGTGGCGCTATAAAAAACTAGTTCGCTTTTTTATGCGAGACTTCGGTTCGCAAACAACAGCTCAACCTAGAAAGCCAGAATGAAAAGAAAATTAAAATCCATTTAATCGCCTTTCGTGCCGTTTTTATTCCGATCCGAACAGACCATAATCGCATTATATAGACGAATCAAAGATACTTTTAATCTAAACGTTAAGAAAATTCGATTTCAAAGAAACAAAATGGCCGCCCGTTTCCAGTTGGCGCCAACGTTAAATTAACAACGAGCAACATACACAATGACGATTTATGAAAATCAAGCGAAGCCACAATCAGATCTTGCTCACGAATCGCGATAAATCCGAAACAATGGACGAGAGTGTGTGTAATTGAAACGGAATGATTGTGCACGAGTGCGGTGTGCACCTTTGAAGACCAGCTCCGACAAGATTCTCGTCTAAACGCCGTCTGTTTGTCCGTCTGTATTTTACACGGTGCTCATTTTCCGACTTTTTTCGATTCAAAATCATCGATTGACAAACCTTTCATTATTCGATTAAATAAAAATCTGAAATTTCCGACTGAAACATCCAGATTTGTAGACTAAAAGTTTCAAATTTGCATGTCTAGTCATATTAACATCGATCGAACAACTTATTTTTTATGATCAAACAATCCATTTTTGACAATCAAATAACTAATTTTTCAAATGTAAAGAAGCACTGCTTAGTACTAATGATTTAAGGTCGGTATTTTCACCTTTGGTTTGAGAATAAATCGAATTCAAACTACACGCGCTTCCTTCAACAATGAGCTATCAAAATAGCCGCTAAAAGAGACAGACATACTATAGTTCGTACAAAAATACATACATCCATCTCTTACCCCAAGATTTTAACAGCTCATCAATTGGAGGTACTGCATGTAATTTAAAATCGTTTTATTCTCAAACCAGAGTTGAAAAGACCTGCCCTTAAAGTGTAGAAATCGAACAAACCTAATAGGAACAAACAACTTCTTCTAATTGAGTTTCAGTTCGAAATCAAATATATTATTTATGGTGATGGTTTTTAAAAGTTTGAGAAGCTTTGCTTTATCTCACGTCAATGTATAAGCGGTCTTCGATGAAGACGAAGACGAGGAAGTCGTCTTTCTTCGACTGTTGAAGAGTCGATTGATAAACGACGTGGTAACAGCGTGTTGACGTTCGAACGTCTTGTACTGTCTTGTACGTTATAATAAAAAGTCGAAGGTCTTTTTCGAATCGATAATTGGAACTTTGACATTTCGATCGTATATATATAGATTTTTTAACAATTTTTGCAAATTATGTATCTGTTTCACTTTAGACGGAATATGAGAAGCGTCTGGTTCATATATTACGGTTATATCTCGAATACGCTCCCCGGTACCTTATAGTCCATGCATCATCCCGTCTGTTGCCAATCGATATGCAATAAATTTGATTTGTGGCAATTTTATTATCGCGGACGAGTCGTCTTGTGCTTCCACCATGTTGAATTCCCCGTGCAATTTAAGCCCGAAGCGAAACAATATGGAACTATCCTAACATAGAACTGAAAACGTACTACACTCGATAGTTTGTCACGTGCGAATTGATCAAAGGAAATTTTATTGTTTTTCGAAAAGTATCGAATATGTTTGGGAATTGATTGAAATTGATTATAAATATAATGTTATATATTTGAGAATTGTTTAAGTTTGATGTAAAGTTTCTTTAGTGACTGCGGTGCTTAATTCGCACCGCTTAATTTGAATATTGGGATATTAGGGGTGATAGTCTAAAATTATTCAATTTGATATGTATTTGATTTTTTTTATCTAAATTTTGTTTTAAATGAAATTATTGTAAAGTTATGATTATTTTTCTTGTAATTTGAAAAGTTTCTTAACTCGTACCATGCAGAATTATACTTAACTTAAAATGCAATCTAATAGATTTTAAAACAAAACCATAAAAACAGTTCGTGTATATTGCATTTAATGGTTTTAAATTAATCAATATTCATGCTATCTTCAATTATAATATGAGGTTTTGAAAATTTCAAATCATATTTTCATTAAAAATTTTAATTGTGTTTGACAAATTTAAACTAAATATATGAACCATACTTTCGCTTGGCATATAAAGTTTATTTTTATTCGATGAAGTTTCCATTTTATAAGAGTTTACTCCAAGGCGGTACGACTTAAAAAAAAGAATCATTATATTCCTTAAATCGCGTTAATGAAGAGCATATTTTAGAAAACATGGAAAATATTATAAAAACTAGCTTTTCATTAAAAATAACCACATTTAGTATCTATTATAATCTCAAACACAAAAGCATTTCTAACATTCCTAGGAGCAAAATCAACGCACGAACCAATATAGACCGAACAATTGATTCCTTCCATTCGTCTAAGCGCTCCTCGTTCAGATAAGCCGTTTCAGCGATCACGTCTCATTTCGCAAACACACGAACGATTGAATTCTAGAGAACACACACACATCTCCTACAAATAAATCCGCCTCAGGCCGAAAATCGGTCAAATGGAGTGCGAATCTCTAACGTAGAGTACGGAAAAGCGTAGCGTGTTATCTATCGATAGTTCCGCGCGAACAAGACAAACGATCCTCTCTCCCCAAGATGATATATTGTGGGTGCGTTGGGGTATATTCGTTCTTGAATATTTAAATATATAAATAAATATAAAATTATTTAATATTGTACAAAAATTATAAAGTTAAATTTCTTAAGTCGTACCTTTTATGAATGATTCTTTATGAAATAAGGGTTTATCGTTAAAAAGATACTTGATGTGCCATTCAAAATATGGTTAAATATGGTTTAAATTTAATTATATTATGATATAATGAGAAAAAATATGTTATTATTTCAAAAACTTAAGTTTCAAAATTAGTTAGAGAAATTAATTGTTTCAATTATTTTTTAGTATGGTACGAATTAAGGAACTCTCGAGTAATTCGTGAAAAGAATGTAACTTTATTTAAATCCAATTATGTTTATTCGTTTCTGTGACTGCTAAGTAATTTAAGTTTAATAAAAAAACGTAATTGAATTAATAATTAACATAAGAAAGTTGTCGTTAATTAAGGATTAACGCATCCTAATAATTTCAAAATCCACGTAGTTTTGAATTAAACTCTGATATGACTAATGACTGATTTTTCAATTATCTGTAAATCTATTCCTTTTTTTCTTCCAAAATGTGACAAATCTAATCACTAACGTACAATTAAAAGATCGAGCATAAAACTTTATACAAACTTAAAAATTAATAAAACTCATTAGGTATTTCAGTTAATTTCGGAATCTTGTTGAAGGATATTAATGATTTTTCGTATGAATGCGGCTTTATATTCTATATAGTAAATTCACATGTGTAAACAGGGTCGCTATGATAATTTATTTCCGCGTCTCGTAGAGAATCGGGATAATTTGAGAATTTTGAATATGCGCAGTTTGTATGGGATTTAATTGAGCGCTTCCTCCGTTCGCGCAGTTTACGAGGAATTTACAAGGGTTTCCTGTGGTAAGACGACACCTGCTACCGTGTCAAATAAATCTTGAATGTGTTGTTTTGGAAATTTTTGGTCGTTCGGGATGTGAACTTTTAGTAGTTGTGTTGGTTGGGAACGAGATTCGTTCCAAAAGGAAACGGGATGCTTTGATCGATCTGTGAGAAAAGGATCTTATTCATGTTGAAACACCATACAATCCTGTGAATTAGATTGAATTTTTATGTATTTTCAGAAATTATTAATTATATAAACTTAATACAATCTAACTAAATGCTTATAATTGAACCTAATGAAGTGTAACTATTTCAAAATGCATTCACATAAGTCTACCCTTTGCATATTTTGAAGTATTCTTATGAACAATTTCTATATTTTTCTTGAATTTTCATTCAATTTATATTCGATCATATTGTGAATATGTACTTTAAAAATTAATTTCAAATTCTAGCTTAATGTTATTAGATTGAAATGTTCTACTTCAGTAGCTCTTTCGATACGTATTCTAATACTTGCTTCGTATCTCTTGCACAAAATTGCGTTTGTTCTTTGCGATTTTTACACACAAACCATACGCCCTGTGAAATATTAATGTGGCCAGAGTTCGAGGGTAAATTCAACCCCTAAAGGCGCACGTATGCACAGATATGTGTTGTATATGTAGAAAATGGGATAAGTCTGTTTTGCATTTGAAAAAAATGCGTATTTTAATTCAATATGATGAAAATTCATACTCAATTGATATTTTTTAATTTTTATTTAAATATATTGTGTATGTTTATTTTGAAAGTGGGTTAAGTCCATTTAAAATATGAAAAAAAATGTATTTTTTTCGTACCCCGACAATTGCGCGTACTGACAATCGCGCGCACCGACAGTTCCGCGCAGTACATTTTAGTTTTTGAATAAATAAGTATACATAAGATGAATTTTTAATGAAATTGGATTTATTCCACGTTCAGTATAAGCAGTGCGTGCAGTACTTGCGTATCTCGGGTTTTGTAGGAGCTCCTTTATTTACCACTTGTACCTGTCACGCGGAAAAACACGTAAATGCCCCGCGTTATGTCCGTCATAAATCACATCTTTGTTTCGCACAGGGCTAAGGAGATGGAATTCGGATGTCTGTGTGTGTATGTTTGTCTGTATGCATAATATGTATATGAAGCACTTGGATGGTGTGGTCTTGGAAATTCTGAAAAAATATCGCATATGAAAAGGTTTTTCATGTGAGCGAGGCGTACGCTTTTACGCGCTTTTTGCTCTACCTGTGACTTTTGAGGAGGTTTATGTCTCAGGGAAAATGTTGAGTTTTCTTGTGTATTTTTAGAAAAAAATATAAAAACGTGTAAGTTTTTCACATTGAATCAAATAATTTCCATTTCTGGTTATTATTTCAATTCACGTTCAATTGTTTTCTTTGAAATATTGTAAAACAACAAACGAACTCGATATGGAAAATATTTTATTTGAAATGAAAATAATATAGCTTGAAGTGGAAAATGTATTGATAATATTATAAAAATATTGATTGCATATTTTACATTGAATTATTGTATCAAAATAAAATCCTCCATAATGCTTTGATAAATTACTATATAACTTATTGTAATAATATTTATTTGGTATTTTAAATAATTAAAATATGCACAACAAATATTGAGTGTGTCATCACACATTTTTGATTAAATCGAATGAGATACGAGGCACAGCTCTATGTGAAATTCGTTGATCAATGAATGAGTCTATTGAAATGGAAATCTGTAAATTTATTTATATAAGCGGATATAATTATACAAGAAAAATGAATAGACGTAAATTTATTATTTAACTATTTTACAATATTTACAAATATAATTTTTGCTTTCACCATAAATAAAATAATCTTTGTATAATATACGTCAAGATATTTGTCGAAATAAATATGTACACCTAAAATATTTAACATAATAAATGAAAAAATATAAAATTAACTTCAATCGCATACTTAACATTACAAGAAAAAATTCCATTAACGCGTACGGCCGTTAAAAGCCTAAACAACCTCACTTTTAAACCTCCATAGCGCACCGTGAAACATCGGAAAATGACGACAGCAATAGTAATAAAAAAAAAGTTGTCTATTTTCCTAGTGCATGTCTAAAATAGCGTTTTCGAATGTCGATATTTACAGCCTCTTAACCCGTTACGCACCTGCGTTTCTTGCTGCCAGTGTTAAGCGCGTCCGTCATCGTGATTTATCCGGCAACATTTCACGGTTCGAATGTGCCTTGTATAACAGAAACCGACTGTATATATGTCTATTTGATGCAGAGATGCTCAACATTTTCATAAAATAAAATTAAATCTTAAAGTCGATCGTATTTTATTGGATGGTGCTAAAATTCAACAGCTTGTATGCTTTTGTTATCATCCTTTGGTCAGTATATTTGGATCATTTTTTTTCATTTAGTAACTTTTGGTCAGAATTTTCCGCTTAGTATCCTTTGTTAGTATACTTTGATCAAAATTATTTTGTAAATATTCTTCGCTTAGTATAAGTATTATAAGAAGGCAAACTACGATTTCGAATAGCTCGATATTCGTCAGTTTTCATTTGACATTTGAGTGCGATTACAAATTTTTAAATGTTTCTGTTGCTCATTTGTTTTTTTAATATCATATATTTCAAACAAATGAATTTTTTAAATGTGTAGATAGTGTTATTTTTTTATAGATATCAAGATTATATTTTCGTATATCTAGAAAATATTTTAGCTTTGAACTAATAAGATAAAAAAGTCACGATTAGTGCAAAAGTATGTCGATGCAAATTGACGCCCACTTAAAACAATTCATTTTTTTCTACAACGAAATATTAACGTTAGCTATTTTCATATAAATCACTAGTTTTTTTTTAATTATACAAATTTTACAAATCACGAATTCGACATAATTTCCCAATCATTTGATTAAAAAAAAAAACACATTTTTTCCACATTCAATTTAACAAACCTCAACTCGAACGTTTATTTACAGTTGTTACACAACAACAGCATGTCCAAAAAGTCTTAGGACCGTTTTCCCCCGAGACGAACTTGATTTGTGACCGTTTTATTGTTATACAGCCATTAGCTGCCAATAAGTTGCGTACCGCGTGATATACGCGCCGTTTTTTTTTTACGATCTCGCTTATTACTTGTTTGTATGTTTATTTTCTTCTTATTTTCGGGAAAAACGCACTGTAAATCTTCTTTAGCCGTAAATAATGCAGGTTTGAAGCGAAGCGTTGTTTTTCTTCTGGTAGATAATCGAGTTATCTCCGTTGGCCTCTGAGTGTGTACATACGAGAGAATAATGATTGCTTCCGCTACAATCCAATTATTGTATTCGTTTATAGTATGACCTGAATTGTGAGAAATATTCTAATGGTATATATTCTTAGTTTTTTTTCTATATTCTTTAATTTATTTTAGATATGCAGAAAGATTGCGTTCAATTTATATCTGTTGAATGGAGCAATTTTTAATGAATCTTACAGATAAGATTTTTGAGTTGTCTGTATTTTTTTGTAATTATTTCGTTGAGTTAATAAGATTTTTCAACACATTCTTCATAATTATTTTCGTAGAAGTGCGAAGAAATTTATACTATGAATATGCATGGAATAATTCCAAAAATTCATACTTGATGTTTTTAATTGTTGACTGAATATTTAAACTAAAATTAATATTGATGTAGTACGAATCTACAAGTCCGAATCATCTTATGCACTCACCTAAATATTCAAATACTTTCATTAATTCAATCAAAGCAATTCGCCAAAAAAGCACATTCAACCCTCAAAACGCGACCGCTAAATTAAATCGGCCAATTTCGCGAAAACAAAGAACAATAGGAAAACTTCTCTCAGAATTAGAACGAAAAACCACCGTGTTCTAAGAATATACAGCCTCCGAAATATAATTAAATTCGAACGAGAAAGAAGCCAGCCAAAGAATGCGAAAATTTTAACCCCCATGCCCCATAGGATAATGAAGTAATTTACATTCTTCGACGGGGGGTTCGTCCAATTTTTCTCAAAGTAATCGCCTTGCACAATATAAATGCGTAAAATGGGCCATTTAGCCTGATTAAGACGACGATTAATATTGTTATGAGTGCTCGTGATTTTGGCCCTTTCTCATTTCCCTGTGAAATATGTGAGCGTTAACTCGGTTGGGTTGGAATTTTCGAAGATTCAATTTGGCTGATGAGATTATGCGATTAAATCGTTTAGAGTTTACTGCTATTGGGTTGATTGAAGGATTTTTGGATTTATGAGTGGTTTTTGTTTTAGTAATGTGTTATATCGAATAGACAGTATAAATTGAATGTGAGGAGCGTGAAAATCTAGAGGTATAAGCAACGAATTTGAATCATTAGAGTTGAAGTGCAGATATTGTCTTTGAATATGAATTTTACATTATTTTGGTTTGAAAAATAATGTAAATGATTCAAGAAGCTTTATCAACAAACTCGTATAGATATCATCTGAATGCTAAAAAGTATTTCAATATTACTTTAATCATAATAAATATTCAACTTTGAATATAACTCTTTCAAAATTTGGTTGGATGCAATTAAAAGCATTGATTTTTAGGATCATCATATACACATGAGTTTACAGCCTGTTGAATATCAATTCGTAACAAAAAAGAGAGAATGCTGAAATCTTAAAAGTTGGTTATATGTAGATGCTACAAGTATTTTGCTTTCTATCTCCATCCTTGTCTGAATTGTACGATTTATGTCGACTTGAGAATGAAAAAATAATATAAACATACTCATACACATATTAGTTAAGATTTGAAATGCGTTCGTTTGAAAAGGAAAAATTGAGAGAACCATGACGAACAAATAGATTGAATAGAAACATACATACAAAAAGTAATACAAGATCAATATATTGATTGATGCGTTATTTACGAATATTATAAATTTTAAACGAAAACGAGTTTTCCTCTCTTCGAAGCGTAAGCAATTTTCTTTCGATTTTCCACGGTCAGCTATACATTGTTATCCTTGGCGCTTTATACACCCTGTTTACCATGTTGCCACCCCAACTCCGTTCTGTTCTTGTTTAATCCCCTTTTTTAGTATTTTTTCTTCGTCCTGCGAAAACGCTGATAAAACGGGAGAAAAGCGAACGAAAAACAAACAGTTTTCCCTTTCGTCTACCCGCTCTGGTCAGGGGGTGTCTTTTCCTTTCGAGATGTGCCGAAACATGACTTTAGCTTCGATTTTTTTATTTCATCAAATATATATTTGCATCAATTGAAATAAAAGTTGGTTAGTGCATGCTTTACAGCGATATTATCAACTCATTTTCTTGCCAGTGTCACTTTATAGTGCCATTTTCAATTGATACCGTAAAGCAAACCATTGATACGATACTCAACCTACCTTAATCTAACGACAATTTAACTCAATCGAACTAATTGAATAAAATGATGAAAATTTTAACCTAAACTAATCATAAAAAATGACTTGACTAAACTAATCCAACTAGACTTAATCTTTTGAATGTCGTATCTATAGTCAGCTCTTCAATTCCAAATACGGAAATCGAATCGTACAACCCTGTTTTTCCTTTGGGACTTGCTTCCTTTTGACAAAAATTCAGTGTTTTTAATCACAGACCCGAAGAGCACAAAAGATTGTTTGCACTGGCGAAATTGCCCGGCAAGATTAAAGCGCTTAATTTTTCGCGCTCATTTTCAAAAATCGCGCTCATTAACATTATTTGATTAACCTCTCCCTAGAGATATCGGGGGACGATGATGGAATTGATGGAAGATTTGCGAATGGATCATAATTAACGAGAAAATTCGATCCTTTGCAAACGAATGCCGTTTCGCTAGAATAAATAATAAGCTCTCGATGTATTTTTCCGTCCGAATGTTGTAGTAACTCTATACTGAGTCAATTAGAATTTTAGGGGATGAATTTGACTTTTAGGGGTTGCTACGGAAACTGCATTTTTAGGGAGCGATTGCAGTTTGATTGATTGGATTCGAATGGAAAATGTATGTTAAATTGAAACCCTCTGTTTTTTTTGCTGTGTAAACAAAAGTACGTTCACTCAATAAGAATAAAATTTTATATTTATAAGCATATTCGAACAATTACCATGAATTTTGAAAGAAAATATAATATCCCACTACTCAAAGGCATATATTATTTCAAAAATGTGTTCAGATTATTGTTAGAATTGTATTTTTTCATTTATTAACTTTGTACGGTATCTTAAATATAACATGATCAATTTTATTGTTAAAATTGTGCACAAAATTCAAACCTTATATTGACAAAATTCTTGATAATAAAAGAGGCACTAAAGATCTTATTTATTAAATATTTATAAAAAAAATATTATTCACCCTTATTTCACACTAATTATATTGAATCGTCAATTATCCACTTCAAACTCAAACGTCAATCTAAAAAATAATAATCAAATTAATCGTTCTGCATCCAAATACATTATGCATTGCAAATAAAAAAATCATACAAACCCCCCTCAATATTTATAAAGTAATTTATTAGAGGTTTAATATTACATTCGCCAAACGCTCGAGGCTCGACACACAACAATACAATCCTACAATTGTTTGCTTATAAAACTTTCTACAAAATAGTATCGCGTTACGTCAGACGATCCGTCATGGGGGCCCTCTTTAGTGGAAAAATAAAATTAAATAAAAATGCAACGCGATACTCCTGCACTGTTTAATTCAATAAAGAACGAATGCAGGTAACTAACCCTCCGCTTTTGCGGTTGTTTGTTTTCGATGCACCTTTGTGAACCTTTTCAGCTTTGTACTCTGAAGCGTTTTGTGGAATATGTGTCCTAGATACGGTTTAAAAAATAGTTGAGTCGTTAAAAAATTCGTTATTTACTGTAATCCCCTGTTCAACGTGATTATTTCATATGTTTTTTTTTCAAAATGCGTGAAAAATAGCGTGTGAAGCAATCGCGTTAAACGGGGGACGACTCTTGATTTTGACGACTATTGATTTTGATATTTTTTCATTTAAATGATTTGGAGGTGCTTTATTTGTATTTATTTCTAGAATTTGATATAGAATTGTAAATTTTATGAGATTTTATCGTACAGGTTGCGAACAAGTTTTCGTATCACTCTGAGATTCTCTCTCAAGAGTTCAGTTATGCAATGAATAATAAAATGGTAATCATTTATAACCAAGTATCTCTGAAATTATACTTAATGTTTATTTAATATCGACGTGTTTTCAGTCATAGAATTAATCTTCATACATTATCTTGGCATTAGCATGAGAAATATTTGTGTTTAGCCAAGAATTTATTAACACTTTCACCTCTATACGAAATGCATATTTTTGTTTCGAAAAACCTAGTGAATAGTCGAGTTTTTTATATTCAAATCTAGTAATCTATTGATTTCTTTGATGGGAAAAAATTGAATGTTTTTCAAAAGATGGTTGTTCTTAATGCTATTTTTCCAAAAATGAATATTTTTGTTGTTTTCAAAAGATCCCGAAATTCTCAAGGAACTTAAATTAAGTCTATCAATAAATTTATTTAATGAATATGAACAAGACTATAGGATCTTTAATGATATTATTTTGAAAATAAGACCATTCCACTCCAACAAAACTCAAATATTCGAACTTCAAATATACAAGGTAACTTCGTAGTAACATCGAAAGCCACAATCCAAACCGCAAACCATAATCGAGAGCGAGTTGCATTCAACCATCCATCAAATTCAGTAAGTCTAAATCGAGTTATATCGAATTAAACACACTCGTAGCTCGAGCGCCACTGTTATTACAACAAATTGTCTCCAATTCGTGTTGTCCCGAGGCTTGTAAAGGTTCATACCCATGCGAGTGTTCATTGCGAGTCAAATTATGAATTTTCAATATTTATGATTGTAATTTGATGATTTCATTTCATCTTATTTGTTGTTCGTATACAAAAAATAAATGCAGTTTTGGGAAAAAAGGCTGCTCCATACTGGAAGAATTGCAGTGCAAATGTTTCATTGGTTTTTCTTTTGAAGTTTCCACAATTGAAATGTGAAAATAATTTGCTACATTTTTTCGACAGAAGAACCTTGGCTGGTTATTTTAGAGAATTATTTTTTTTTCAATTTACTCCCTGAAAATTTTGATGGAGATTTTAATTTATGTGTCTATACGAGTGATTTTCACAAATTTATCGAAACTTTGAAATCGTATAGATATCCCACGATACCATGTTATAGTTTTCATATTATAGAAACTATGAACTTATGTTATAAATATAGGGTTTTTCATTAGATGCACTTGATCATTTAAATGAGATGAAGCAGTTTTAATATGATTCAGGGCCAGTCTTTTCATTGCTCTAGTTAAGTAACCAGAGGTTATAATCAGCCCTTTAATTACAAAATGTTGAAAATATGTAAACAGAGAAGAATTTAGATAGTTTATAGTTACAGTTAGTAATAGTTACATAACAGTTAACCATATAGTTATAGTCAGCAACTATATTGTCATTTAATTAGAGCAGTGAAGCGACTGGCCTTTAGATAATATATATAATAGTTTATCTATAGATTCACCAATTCCGAGCACCTATCGAATACTTCAATTAGCAATGAAAATTCTTTTTTTTTCCAATTCTGCTCACATTGAATTCCAACATGCTCTAGTAGCACAATCAAAATTTAAGCACACAAAATGAACGTCGTCTCCTCGTACGAAGATCGAACGCCACGTCGTCGGCGGATATTTGTTTTGTCGTCTGAGGAGTTGGCTTAATTGCATAATCTGTCCGCAGTTAGCGATGACATCCAACGTTCGTACCTATGTATTATATTATATGTACACCATAATGGCTGTTTGCTAAGTTGCGCCACTTGAAAACTTATGCAAATGCATCGCGGCTAATGCGAATTTGCACCAAACCTACTCTTCGGCTAAGTAATAAGAGCGACCGATGCGATGCGATGGTGGCTTATTATATTAAGCTTTGATCGAATTTTGTGAATATTTTGAGAGAATTATGTCGATAATCTAATATTGTAATAGTTCAATTTCATTTGTGTGGTTGTGCGTGTGTGAGATGTCGATGAAATGGGTTTTAGTTGCTCATTTTTGAAAGTCCAAAATGGCGGACTTGAAGGTCTCGTATTGAATAGAAGCATCATTTTTCTGAAACTGAAAGCTTTATTATTATAAATTATTATTATTTTACCTTTAAATTATTTGTAAAATTGAATATCTCTATCATTAAGTATTAAATAATTAAAAAAAAAGAATTTGGAAACATTACGAATAATATTTAGAATTATGCAATTTTTATGCAACCTAAGTGCACTTTCAGTCGCAAATAATAAATGTATGCCTAGAGCATTAACCTAGCTTTCCGGGAAAATCAAAATCGATGAAAAAAAATCGTGAAAAACGGCGTGAAAACTCTTTCGTGGAACAAGCGTTTCGCAGAACGTTCGTAAATAATACAATAATAACACGGCGATGTTTCGCTGTCGCGTGCGTTTGACAAACCGCAAACTTTAGCCTAACCCAACCCTTCGATGAACTTCGTACTCGTATACATACATATATAAATAAATATAAGGCTATATTGAGTTTTGTTTTCACCGAAAACAACGGCACCTAATCGCTTTTACGAAACGCAATTTAGCCGAAAAAGCGCTTTGTATATTTATTTGTCTTCTTCACGCGACGATTCCCGCTTATTATTGAAATACCTGAGCGCGAAAGTTTTCACCGACAGTAAAATAATTCTCGTTGTTAATAATCCAGAAATTCCTATGATATTCGTGTCGGTCGAATATTATATTTACACATGAGAAAGTTTCGCAGCTGACAACGATAAGGGAATTGAAATTTTCAGACGAAAGCTCGGAAATTTTTATTTCATGGGCATTAGCGTGATATGTCGTAAAGAATGTTACTCGACTTGGTCAAGAAATGTTTTCGATAATGGAAACTTTAATATTTCGACGAAAGTGTGTCGAATACTTGGGTAATGCTGTCGTTTATTAAGTTTTTTATGCGAGTATGAAATTTTTGATAATGCAAGTATTTTTAATCGTTTTTGAAATGCTGCAGAATTGTTATTGAAACTTTCAACTTGAAAATATTATTAACATTCAATTTTCCTTTTAAATATAATATTTAGAGCTTATACGAAAACAATATGATGTCTCGAATATGATACATCGTCGAAAAATCTTACTTCGAAGGCTTCCTTTCTTAAAAATAAAACCACATCATATGACGACTTATCGCCACACATCGGATTAGTATTGAATTTCTCCCTCTCGAAAAATATTCTTTACGATGACTCATTATTATGTTAATACATAATACTCGAAGAATTATCATATGAGAATGTGTTTTTTTTTTTACCATTATAACCCAACTGGGACAAACACCGGGTAACTTTTTCGACGGCACAACGACGATGGGGTCATTAAGAACGCATTTCCCGTCATTAAATCATTCGAGAATAACGCACTCGTGCCGACGAAAAGGAAAATGCCCATTTAATAATTTATAAGCGATTTTATTAACTTTTATTAAATGCGCTTACGATTTACGAGTTTAAACGTTTCCGTCTGCCAATCATAGAAATTTCAGATTCGTATGTCGGGGTTATAATTCACAATCAAAATATCCGATGATTTATATGCCGAGTCAATTTTGAATCATTGATAACAGTAATTTATGCTGAAACCATATATATTTTCTTAATATTCTAGTTTCGTCAGTTATTGGACAACTACATATGAATTTATGTATTATTTAGCTAGCCGATAGTGCGTTTGTGTGTACCAAGTCGGGCTTCAATATCCTCGTGATGCTCGTGAGCCTAGGCTCAAGTCGTGTCGAATCCAGGCGAGAGTCACATTTCATTTTTCTTTGATATTCCTTGGAATATTTTATTAGAAAAAGTATTAATTTTACAATTTTCAGAACTGTTTTTAAAAATTAATTCTCTACCTTATTTACATCGATTCAAGTATCATCTTTTATGTACTTGATATTTTTATCCTAGCAGCTGTTTCTTCATTTTAATTCAAAAATTCCAAAAATTGGATGCGAGTACCTATGGCAATAAAATAAATTACATAATAGGGCTTAGTAAAATATCAATTTGATACATATTGATTAATTTTTGTTCGGTTAAATATTGACATTTTGTATGTTGCGTCGATAAAATCTATTATATCATAGAGACAGTTAAACGCTTTCATTTTCGTATGCGCACTTAATGAAACCCTTTAATGGCTTTTTTATGTCTTTTCAACTTTTAAGGGCCCTCGCTTCAATTTGTTGGAGTGGTTCAGTCGTTAACTGAAGATGTATTTATTATGAAATTAGTTTTAGATAATTCGAAAACGACCGTTTTATACCAGAATATAAATACAATTTATAACCTAATACAATTTAAACCTATCGCTAACGATAGAAAAATTCAAAAAGCATTCTAGCGGCAAAATAAAATTCGTTTTTAATCCGAATTCTATTAGTTTCAATTAAAAATTAAGCCATTAATTATCGAAGCCGCGTGCACATAAGGACCCAACATTACTCCCGTATTATGCGACTCATGTGAGGGTCACTTGTGCTAATTGCGCACACGAAAAGGGGTAAAATTACCCCATTTATTAGACCCACAATAATTATCAAGCTATTTAAATTTATACGCACATAAAAATATATATTTGTATATTTTATATTCTCTTAAACCGTTCGTCAGATTCCGATTAAATTTTGATAGAGTATTGCTAATATTTATATTTCTTTTTCAGATTTAAGAAAGCAGTTCACTACAGCTCCAGTGGCCACGTCAGTAGAACTTTACGGTCAAATTATGCTCAGGTGTTTGGGACCTTCAGGAGCACCAGCTCCCCTTATATCCTGGCTGAAAAATGGTTCTCCTCTGGTGCCTGAAGCTAGTTCCACTGTCATTGTTTCGGGAGAGGGACACTTGCTGGTCTCTCAGGCTACTTTACAGGTTAAATTGCTTTTTTTCCCTTTGTGTAGTCTTTTTGTGGATGAAAGGCTCGTGGGATTTCGTGTTGGACGTTCGATGGGCTCAGATGTCTAATAGTGTGTAGTGTTCTTGTTGAAAGATTGATGAAGATGCACTCGAATGGTTGAAAGATCGCTTTGTTTTTCGATTTTTATTCGGTTGAAAGATCAATGTTCGATTGAGACTGAATTGAGTTTGATTTTTTTCAGGATATGGCTAATTATAGTTGTGTGGCTGAAAACGTTGCCGGGAAACGAATATCTGATCCAGCTTTGTTAACAGTATACGGTGAGTAAAAATCGAATTAGATTCAAAATACTTTTTCGAAATTATAGTAACAATAATTTTATTTAACAGTTAACGGAGGATGGACATCATGGTCTCAATGGACCGAATGCAGATGTCCAGGATTACCACCTCGTGGTCAAAGAAGAACTAGATCCTGTACTAGTCCTTCACCTTTGAACGGAGGTCAACCATGTGCAGGAGCAGCCATTCAGAAATCTTTAGATTGTCAATCGTGTCACAATGCAGGTAAAAATAAAATATGTATGATCAACATTGTCTACTAATGTCTCATTCATACTTGAGTCGATCTTAAATATAAAAGTTTCCAAATTTACGAGAGTACCTTTTTGCTTAACACTAGGACGGTAACAATGTTGTGAGGGATTCTGGTCACTTTTGTACAAATTTTACGACAAAATGAGACGAAAATTGTCCAAAGTTCTTTCATGAAAATATTTTTTTCACATATTGGCTCAAGTGTGAATGCACCATGAGAAGCATCACGTTTTCGTAACCGCATAATAAATTTGTTTTATTTTCGAACGCACGCTCAGATGGATTTTCATTTTCGTATGACGCCATCAAGTATGACAGGAACGACTTAACGACAGGTAACAATATAAACATATTTATGTTTACGTTCTCGTTACGAACGATTACCATAATCCGATGAGACAAGGGCTCTGATCTGCATCAGAAACTCTCGTCTCGGAAGATGTTCGATACATCGGTTATGTCGATGTGGGTATATGCAGTCGGTGCCACTACTAAAAATGAGATATTTATACACTAACCGATTGAAATTACTCGATTTTTTCAGTCGATTCGATTGCACATATCCACATTTCTATTATATTTTATGAATTCATTTTTTTATAAGTTGATTTTTCAATTTTAAGGTGTGGCTGGAAGATGGGGAGCATGGTCTGAATGGTCCAGATGCGGTAGAGATTGTCGTCAAACTAGGAAAAGGCAATGTTTAGGAGATGGAGAGGATGCTTCTTGTACTGGTCGACCTATACAAATGAATCCTTGCTCTGGAGGATTATGTATCGATGAGATTCAACAGCCTGAAGAAGGTTAGTACTTATCTATAGATAACTGATATTGCAAATGTAGAAGCATTTGTGCAAACTGTGCCCAACTTTCTGTTGGGTTAGTATCCTATTAGATTCTGGAAAAGTCAGATTCATTCAATTTGTACAAATTCGATATATCGCATTTATTGTGTGTGTAAAATAATTGATTTGCGAAATGTTCATAAATGAAAAATATATTAGAGCATGTCGAATCTCTCGAAATTTTAAATGGAAACATATCCATATACGTTTTTTGCATTCATCAAACAGTATAATGGAATTGAAAGTATAATACGTACATACATTTATTTTTGAAATCCGATTACGTTCGCATGCGAAATTATCTTCGTTTTTCCTTCCACCAATTTCACCTACATGCAAAGTAATCTTCTACACAATAACGCAACAGATATTTAGTACTAGTCGTTTTAACGCGATTAAAACTCGGTCCGCGTAGCAATTTTACACGCCCGAAATAGGTTAAAATATTTGTTTGTTCGTTCGACTCGTATTTTATTGTGTGCATAAAAACGGCCAACTTTTACTACTAATTATACAATAAAACCGGTGAATGGGCCCTAGGCCACGTTCGAAGCTCGCAATATTTCGAATATTTCGGGTTAATCAAATATACGACCGTATTTCGTTTCGGGTGTAATAAAACGCGTTTTCACAATCGATTTAGAATGCTGTTCGATTTTGTTGGCAAAAGTCATCTGTGCGTTTTAAGGAGTGTTAATTTTGATTTTAAATTGAAGAAATATGTATTATAGTTTCAGTACAAGATGACCTTTCATAATGATTCACAGTTGCTTTAGCAGTAGAAAATATTTCATTTCATCTTTATAAAATTTGATATTCTTTTGATATTCAAGCTTAGGGGAGACGAGGGTACATTTTCTATGAAAACAAGTTTCTCAACTTACTTGAGTATTGAAATGAGCTATTACAGTGGTCTTTATTGAATGTTGAAATATACAAGCATTTAGTTTTACTCGTTGTACGAGACATATTTTTTAACGTGTCTTGATCATGATCATATTACACTGCATTTGCTGTTCAAAATTTTATTTTATTTTTTGAAAATTAACTATATTTATTTATTGATCAAAGTATAGAAAATATAATTAAATCTGTTCACTTTAAAATAGATGAAAAAATTTGAATGAAATTGTGAAAAGTTGAAAAACTTACCCCGATTTCTCCTGCTTAATATTTTCATAGATCTCGAGGCTTCAAAGTAAAGTTTATTTAGTACATACGTGAATCTGATCTTGTTTAATTAATTCAATCGATAAGAAATACATATTTTTATATATTTTAAAATAGAATCCATTCAAGAAATCAATCATTCAATCTAAGCCATAAAAAAGCACCGATCCGAAAGGATCAGCTCTCTTATCGCTTTATATCTTTGTTTATACAAAATCGAAGAGAACACTTTCCCTTGTATCGCTACATCCCTTAGATTTCATAGCCCTGTATTTCCTCCTTCGAAATCAAGATCTCACATTATTTTATTTCGCCGCCCTCTGGGGTGAAAAATCAGTTTTCGCTCGCGATTTGTATTCGAGGGCGCGAACGCTTCTAGATTCTATATATTTGAGATACAAGGTACACTGTATCTATAATACTACACATGACGACCAAAAAGACCAAGGGGTTAAACTAACAATTTTGACTAAATTGAGTTATGCACAGGAATCGCTTCTATGCACGCTCATTTATTTGGTGGCAAAAGGATATAAACGAATTCGTAACGTGTGCCAAAATATGTATATCATCAAATCACTCGACCTTCTCCTAATACATGTAGGTACATGGTCAACTTTGGACGCGCTTTTCTCGAAATCACTTGTACCCCTCGGCCTTTTCAGTCGTCATATATGTATGTGATATTGCGTATCTTTCTCTTGTGCTATTTTACCGGTTTTTTCCTACTTCTACTCGTACTTTTCTCGCGTGGATCACAGCGGAGTGGAACCATTTTTCTGCGACGTCAACTTTCGAAATGGCACAGGCGTGTCTTTTCTATGGAGGCGAAAACGCCATTTTGCGAAATTTCTCACATAAATGCGGAAACGTGCGAAAGTTTTCAATACAAACGTTTCGGTTTGTTCTTGCAAAAAAGGCTTAGTTTATAAAACAAATTATTCTAGTTGTTCGAAATATAATTGTGGATAATTTTTCTATAGGATCCAACGACGATTTATTCATAAGACTATAACCAATGAGCATTAATTGCTTTTCATTTCCAAAAGCAATAATATAGGGGAGATCGGGGTAAGACTTACAATTATTACAATTCCTTGTATAAAATGAAGGGAATTATTATATTATTTCAATGCTTAATCAAATTAGAGAATGTGTTCTTTTCTACTTTAAATATTCAGAATATTGACACTTTCTTTAGTAAAATACAATAATTTTCATATGATGTTAACTTTGGGTAAATAGATACCATACCAATTTTGCATGCACAAATCTTGTCTTATGTTAATAAAATAAATATTTTAAAATATCTAGATAATATATAATAACGAAATTGGCAGCATATTCGTGATTAGATACAAATTTATAGAAATGTACAAAATTACAAATTTCCTACGATTGTAATATTTCTGCCACACAAATCTAAGTTAGTACAAAATCTTAAAATTAATCAATTCTGAACATTAATAAATAATCATAACATTTATACAAAAATAGAAATTATTATTTTCGACAAATAAGAAATCAGCGTAACACCTTCCGGCCAGTGAGCAACCGGAATCAAAAGTGTGCTACATACAGTATTTTTAGGCGACACGTAAGTAGGTACTACACCACGCGGGCTCACCTAGTGGAGACACTCGACGGAACAAATTGGATGAAACACGTGACCTGGACTCGAGATGAGGCAAAGAATTTTCGCCCGATGCCAATTACCCGGAAGTTTACGTCGAAACACCCACTTTTCGAGTGTCTTGCTTGCGTACGGGGAAATGAAGGCTCTATTGAACATATTTTTGTTCAGATAATATAGGATGCTTGGTAAATTAATGGGCTGTAGATATTTTTATCGAGAATTAATGTAGATTGAATTTTGTATAGTAGAGGTAGTTGAGAGTTAAGCTAGGTAGTTGAGTTCGCTCAAAGTTACATACATACATAGGTAATTTACCGAAATTGAATTTTTTGCTATTTGTGGCACAAATGGGATGACACTTTACCTAATCTTAAAGGTTAATCGATTGAATCGAATTTAGCATAGCAAGGGAAAATAATCTTACTTGATCTAACTTAAAATTTAACTTGACTTGACCTATAGTGCATAGTTTCGATGGCATTGTGCACAAATATATTTTTTTTAATAATAAATGTTTATATCATAGAAAAAAAACTTTTCTTATGACAAAAAGCTGCAAAAAATATTATTTTAATAATACAATATTACAGTATAATTCGAATTCTAAATCGAATTCACAATTTTTTGAATAATTTTTCATAAAAAATTCCTATTACCATAATTTTTCGTATATTTCTTGAGAGAAAAATATCTGTAAATCTTGATAAATGAAAAAATATTTCTTGCTTCCGACAATTTTTTTAAACATTCATCACCTACAGTCTCATTAGTTTACTTTTAGACACCTCGTTTGAAATAAAATGAAAATTTAACGAATTGACGTAAACCGAGCTATAGAAATATTTATTTAATAAATTTTCAATTAATCCAATACCACCCGAGCCTCCCCTTTTCGAGCAACGGGCCGAGCGCGTACACCGCATTAGGCCAGCGATTCTCAAACTCTGCATCGCATTATATAATATTACGGTATCATAGTAGAAACGAATTTCCGCCCTTGTTTCCCTCCGTAGCAGAGCCACCCCATTACCGAGGGGAAATTGTCGACATCGGGAATTCAGGCCGCGGAGCCCTTAACCTACAACCCTACCCACTCTCCCCTTTTATATATGTATGTATGTATGTATATATAAGGGGGTAAGTTCGATGCAATGACGTCTCTTCGGATGCGCCTCGTCAATTTTAAATGAGAAAACGTGACGACGATTTCTGTTTGTGCCGTAAACGTTTACGGGATTTTCCCTCCTCTCAAAGGATTCTATTGTTTTTTTTTTTAATATAAATTTTATATTTCAATTTATTTAATTTTTACTTTAAATTGAATATTTTCTATATCAAGTTAAATAATTTGCAAATTTAAACCGTTTTACGTGATTCAGATAATGTTATGCTTAAAGGGATTTTATTGATTTTTTTGAATAATTAATTCGAAAATATTAATTATTCATCTTTTAATGGAAAATTTGAATATTTTTTTTATATTATAGTTTTTTCGAATATCGTTTTGATTAAAATTGAAAAAAATGGTTGTGGTAATTGATTCTGATAATTTAGCTTTAACGGAACGTTGAATGCTTTTTGAATTCAATTTTCGTGTTTTTTGTACTTGTAAAAAGTGTTAATGAACTTTTGATGAAGCTAACTCAGCATTTATATATTACATTTTAAGCGATCATGTATGAGACTATTCACAAAAACTAATTGAAAAGAATCGTCTATATTAAATTACTTTTTAATTAAAAATAATACGTTTTTAATAATGAAGAAAATCAAAGGACTCAATATCAGTGATATTGATTTCTTGATGATTTTTCATAAATTTCTATAATAATGAGAAATTAGAAACTATAGCCATGAAAAGTGTATCAGTTTCCATAGTAATTTGTTCAGAAAACGGATATTATTTTAATGATAACAAGCGTATTTTTTCTCAATACTAAAAAAAATATTCAGAATTTCTTTCAACAGGAATTAATTATGAAGAAGTCCATCTTTCTTTTAAGTCAGACTATCTGAAAACCCTATTACCTTTCACGATCTAGGTTTTATTAAGAAATACACAGCAGTAGTGGTGAAGTTTTCATTCACAACTTTTTTACCACAGCGATTTGAAAGTAACCCCATCATAACAAATGACACCTATGAAAAAAGCTTTCCAACAACACAAGTCTATAAGTCTGG
This sequence comes from Cheumatopsyche charites, assembly GCA_024721215.1. Taxonomy (NCBI): domain Eukaryota; kingdom Metazoa; phylum Arthropoda; class Insecta; order Trichoptera; family Hydropsychidae; genus Cheumatopsyche; species Cheumatopsyche charites. The sequence continues at coordinate 1,013,093 of CM045579.1, forward strand.
GCACACTTCCCATACACTTCCACCCATTTTCTTTTGCTAATTACATCAAAATTTAAATTTATACCCATATATACATTTTTCAAAATGAATATCTCCGTCCCCCCACACGACTTACCCGCACAACGCGCTCCTTAAGAGATTGGTCCAGTCCGATTTCGTTCCTGGCATTGTCGTTCTCGAGACGAGTGTCCCTCTTAACAGGGTCACACGACCGCAGACATATTTCAGGCGACCCAAAGAGGGCGCGGCATAGCATGGTCACCCCACTCGCGACGGCCACAAGTGCAACCCTCTTCTTGCAGCAACCCGTTTCTTTTTCGAGTTAATGAGACTTCGTGCCCTCGAAACGTTTCGCAATTAGGAAGAAAGGTCCAATTAGGGATTCTTTTTTTTTTTGAGAATGTTGCCATCGGAATGATTTGGCGGAGTGGGATTTTTTGAGTTATGTCGTTGTTGAAGTTTGATTTTGAGAGTTTTTTTTTTTATTTAAAATTTTATTTTTAGTCATTGGCACTGTTGATTTTAATTTTGGATAATTGTCTTATTGAATTCGAGTAGTGTTTTGTTTTTTAGTGAAATTTGCATTAAATGGGTTTGATTTTAATAGAGATAAAGTACGGTCTTAATATTGCATTTGGCATCAACATTTGGAATCATTTTCATGGAAAAATTTGATTAAACGAAAACGTTACTCGAAAAAAATATTATGCAATAGTTGTCGAAGTGTATAAAAATAATATTTTATAGGAAATTCTATGTCACGAAGAATCTAGAAAATGCATAAAAACAAGAATTATACTATAAAATATTAATTTTATACACTTTAAGAATCATCTCTAGAGTGATGTTTTCGTTTGATCAAATTTTATCCCAGAATCATTCTAAATGTCAGTGTCACATGCAATATTAAGAATCTTATTTGATCAATCTTCAAATTATTATAGAAATTTCAAACTTTTGTAGCGAAAATTTTACGAAAAAATACATTTTTAAAATTTTTAGTGCCCAGAATTCAGAAGTGTGAATTTAACGATTTTCCATATTAGTGCACATTTTCATGTTTAACACCATTCCTAGGACAATTCATCAAATCGTTCTACGAATTAAATGAACAGTAAAAAACACACCATACACTTTCGAATTTCTCAATATGTATAATTCGACAAAATTTTCAATTAAGCCCATTCGGAAAACGCTAAAAACGTCAAAAGTCAAAACGAAAACAGAAATCGAAAGTAAAAACGAAAAAAAAGTGGAAAAATAGAATGAAAAACGCAATAAACCGCTTCGACCCCTTTCGGCAATAAAGGGGTTGTTTCGATCGGTTACGAAGCGAACGCGCGTAAAAGCCTACTTTTTATTCACAGAACTATGCGGCAATAAAGTTTTACGATCGCAAATGGATTTCTTTAATTGAACTTTCGGATCAAGGGCGGGTTGGTTTCGATTAATCACTTCGGGACACGTCAGACGTTTTTGGAAGTTATCGTTGGATTTACATGTGTTTTCTAAAAAAAAATATTGGAAATAAAATGAGCCTTTAGCTACTTATGATCCTTAGAATCCTTTAGTTGAAGAATTTGTTTGAATTCGGTCGAAAAGTGATTATTTAAAAAAATATTTTGAGAATTGCATTTCGTAATTTATCAATATTTTATCATATTCTTGTAAAGTTTCGTCAACTTTGTTGTCTCGAGGTTTTCTGAGATATTTTTTAGAGTTTAGATTTAACCTGCAACGGTGAAATATACATATGTATTTGGTTAATTTTTTTACAATATATGAAAAATTTAGTCTTTTAAGTTAATTTCGAATGTTCTCGTTACTTGGCAGATCCATAGTTATGTGATGATTTTTATATGAACCCATGAGATGCTTAGTGATATAAGTCACTCATACCTAGTTTTGAGATACAAAGCATTTAGTAGACATTTTATAATATCATAAATCATCAAACTGTTTTCGAGGAAGTTTTTTATTTTCAATAAGTAATACTTTAATAAATACTTCCTCAAAAACAGTTTGATGATTTATGATATAATGTCTACTAAATGCTTTGTATCTCAAAACTAGGTATGAGTGACTTATACCACTATGCATCTCATGGGCTCATATGCAGTTGAATACAAAAATTTTTCATCAGCATGTTGCGAGTGAAATTGGCTAGAAGTTTGTTATTATTATTCAAATGTTTGCATCTAATATAACTTAATAATTGATGAATTTATCTCAAATTCGTACCAAAATTGAATGAATTAGCCTTTTTAAGAAATAATGTTTTTATCGTTAGTGTAGTCACCTTACATATGATTCAATTCCATACATTAAAATAGTATTTTTGTCGTACTGATGATCTTCTCACATGCACCATCAAAAATAAACTCGAAATTTTGTCTAAAAGCGTGGGTCGAAACGAGCAAAAATTTTGCATACAATAAATGATTCGTTCCGGCCACTTTGGCCCGCGGGCTCGCATTTTCGGGTTTGTTAACCCCTGCTCGCCAGGGATAATGAAGCAATTAGACTCGTACAAATTATATATCATTCGACTGCCGTTTCTTTTTACGACCGCCGTTATAAAACGTTCGGCTCGAATCTCGTCGACGTCGGAAAAGAGTTCACATAAATATCGTAAACGCATGACTTCGTTATCGCACTTTTCCTTAATGTCGGATGCGTAGGTGAGTTTTTTTAAGGTAGTCACAGAAAAGTGGGACAAATCGACTCGTTAGTTAAACGTTAATAAAATTAACATAACATATACGTAGAGATCATATTTTTAGTTTAATAAGAGGCAGGCTTGTAGTCGGATGATTTTTATCTGGAGTTGTTTATGAAAAGCTTGTTTTTCTTAATATCTAATAATAATAAATATCAGAAAACGAGTAGTCACAAACTTTCATGTTATCAAGATTAAAAATTCAAAACAAACATGTTTTTTTTTTTGTGAATTAATAGAACCCATTGAGTACATTCATTTAATAGCATATTGCATCGATGCACTGTATGAGAACATGTTTGACGCAAAATTCGATCAAATGGCCGTAGGTCAATTTGGTGAGGTGTGAAAACGGCATAGACCATTAGAGAGGCCGGTGCTCAAAGGGTTAAAGGACCGACCGATAAAGTTGGTGCAAATTGGACTTGTGCACAAGCCCCTTTGGAACGCTCATATCGCCTAAATATCGTACTACATTCTTGTTAAATGTGGTACACATACTCACAATATATTTTTACATTTCAAAATAAACTTTTTGCATTCTAAATCGAACTATTTTTTAATTTTATCAAACTATTTTCGATTGATATCTGAAATTGAGAATATAATGTATTTATATGTAAAAAGCTTAATTTGAAATGAAAAAGTTTGATTAAAGTTTTACCATCGTTTAAGAACAATATTTGACGTTGCCATACCTAAAACACAATTCAATATATCGAGTATTGTGTTGATACGATAAGTCACCAGTATTTTATATTAAAGTTTAATTTGAAGTGGAAAAATGAAATTTGAAGTAGAATTTTTTTTTTGTGTAGTAAAAAAATGATGTAGAATAGAAATAAATTTATTTAATGACAATGTTTAATTAGAAATGGAAAAGTTTCATTTGAAATGGAATAATTTATTTTGTAATAAAAAGTTAGTTTTGGAATAAAAAAGTTTATTATGTAATGAAAACTGAATCGTTTATGATGAAATTTAAAAAAAAGTTTAATTTGAAATGGAAAATTGTTATATATCTGTGGTTCATTCCCTTAAGCTCTAAAAAAGCAATAAATTCGACGGTGAAAACGTACAATCGGCCTATCCGCGAATAGCGGTTTCGCAAGCTCGACTCGTTGCCGATATTTATTGCCGACAATGTATACATTTACCGGCAATTTGCCGCCGCGTTTCATCATTCCCATAAAAGGAGCACACTGTGCGAATTACCGAGATCGCTCCAATTGCGATAATAGACCATTGTGCATTTTGTCCGATTGAAGTGAACTGCGCTCTGTCGTACCACGCCTGTAATTTTTTATTATTTATTGAAGTTTAGAGAAAGGATTATGGTCGTTTTTGTGCTGGTTTCTTATTTTAAAGTTATTTATATCTGTCTTGAAAGGATCGAAAGAAGTTATTTATAGATAAGGTATTTTTAAGTAGTAAATATAGTGTTAGGATGCATATTTATTACAATAGTTATGTTGTGAAGTCTGTTTGATATTTGGAATGTTGGATTTTGAGCAAATATGTCGATCTATTGATCGTGAAGTTTAGGTAGTTATATTAGTATGTCTGTTACACGGTTGGTAATTCGGTAATGGACAGATATTCAATTATGTTGCGGATGCTCGAAGATCGCTACTGATTCTGTGATTCTCAAAATTTTTGATAGGTATTTTTAAAATTCAATCCGATTTTAGATCGATTAGATAATTTAATTTTGAATTTGGAGTTTGTATGTTTTCTTATATTTAGATTTAGAAACATATACTTACATATGTAAGAATTGGGAAATTTTTGAATTATCAGGAATATTATAATATGAGTACTAAAGTTTCTATATGTTTTTACCTCAGTCTTTCCGGAAATGTACAATTTTCCTCATTTTCAAGAAGTTCCTGTAAAATTACTTAAGAAACTCAACAAATCGATGCTTTTAAGTAAATTTGGTCCACGAGTTGAAGCCTCACATACTTGGATGTACCTATTAGATATTTTGAATCATTTAGATTTTTTTAAAAAGAAATTATTTTTTTCCTAATTCTTCTGTAAACATTAAAAATAAACCACTTTCCATAAAACTCATTACGAAAATAGCATCTTTTTGACGTAATTTTCAAATTTATTCTATGAATCATCAAATCCAAAATATAATCGAATCAAATAAATACCACTAAATTATCAATTATAAACCCATAGTTTCGGAACAACCCATCCATATCCCAACACGTTAAAGCGATACGTCAAAATACATATAGTTACCATACACGTTACGACTCATCCAGCCAATACTCACCAATCCGGAATAAGCCGAACCTCCTCCAATTAAGACGTTCGCCGACAACGATAAATCGGATATCCTCAAGTGTGTCGTTTGCTGCGGTCTCGTCTTACACGCTTTATTCATTTACTTTTTTTGCCCAGCTCACTTTTTGCGCGAAATTGGCTCCGGGTTGAGCGTGGGCTTCGTCCCGTCTGCGAGGGCGGGAATTAATACGATTTTTTCGAAAATTCGAAAAATAAAACGGACCTAAATGATGGCCATAGTCGGCTTATTTATGGGCTTTCGGGGCAAATTATTGAGCCGTTCGAAGCTCGAAGCGCGAGCATTTGCCGTATGCGAGCTTTTAATTGATCCGGTTCTTCGGTTTTGATGATTTTTTTTTACTTCGATTTACGTTTCAATTAGTTTGCGAGGCTGGTTTTAAAAGGTTGTCGTCTTGGGAGGATTTTACATTTCTGTGATGTTTAGTATCGAATTATTTTCAGGCGTTTATACTGATTCAGGTTTTTTATGTAATTATCTTGGAATTTTTAAAGACTCCTGAAAGGTACAGTTTGTAGGACTTTAGTATTATATTAAGAAATCAATATTGTTTCCATTTGCTTCTATAAATACATATATTCATAGTTAAACATTAGATAATATAAACAGTACAAAGATGTAAATTCGAACAAAAGATACGTGACACTTTGCATATTTCAATAAATGAACAATTAGAATGCATTATTCTATAAATGGTTTCATTATGAAGATATCGAATGACATCATATTGTAGATCACAATAATATAATATTTTAACAAAGACAATTAATTCTTTATAAATATACATTTCCTTTGTGTCTAACTGAATGAATCATACGTTCTATTTGAGCAGAATATGGAACAATTGAAATTTCGCATTCCAGATTTGACCACAATAAGATAAGAAACATGACATCATTGAAAACAATGAACTATTCAAACGATAGATTTAAGACACCATTTTTTAAATTCTTCAACGACATTAGAAATTCAAATTCAAATCGATTTCAAAATTCTAAAAAAAGTCAGAAAATTAAACAATTGAAAAGCTCTCTCATCGCTCGTAATGGTTAGGTCAAATATTTAACTCAACACAGACCGTTATTAATTGGGTAAACGAATAAAGCGGTTATTTCATTAGAGCAATAGCCGTGCACCGAAAAGTGCTATTTGTAACACTTATTGTTAGTTGACGACTGAAAAGGCCAAGGGATACAAGTGAATTCGAGACCATTTCGAGAAAAGTACACTCAAAGTCGAGCATATACTAGGAAGAGGTCAAATGATTTGATGATATATCTCGGCACACGTTCCAAGTTCGTTTATATCCTTTTGCCACCAAATATATAAAAGAGATTTCCGTACATAGCTCAATTTCGGTAAAAATGTAATTTGTACCCCATGGTCTTTTCAGTCATCAGTTGTTATTGTAAAATTAGTCCCAAGATCGTGTCCCGTAGTTGGTATCCTGTATTTAGCGTTTAACACGATTTCGCACGTGCTCGGATAAGCGCTATTTCCTATTGCAATATTCCACTGTTGTTTAATCAAGGATTTAAGCTATGATGGATCGAATGCGATTTGCGATTCTGAAGGCTTTGACACGTTTCTTGCACTGCGCTTGAGTTTATATTTAGATTTCAGTCGTGGAGCTTTTATAGCGCTGTAAAATGGGCGCAAACCTATTCGGCGCCATCAAACGAGTGCAAGAATTTTTAATTTATACTATAATGATCTTTTTGATAATAGTGGTTGTTAAGTCAGTGGTAAAGTATTTGTGCATATTGATTCGAGTTTAGTGTTGTCAAAATGTTAAGTTTGAATGTTGTCAGACTTCGGGTTTTAACAGGAGTTTTTTTTTCAGTTAACAGATCTTTGTTGAAATTGTTTCTTTAGTATATTGAATTTGAAAAAAGTGTTAGTTAATGCTTTCGAAATGATTCTTCAAATGCATTACCCGATTTGTCGAAGGAAATGATTTAATTTGATCATTTTTTTAGTCCACTGATTACTAAAGTAGTTGCTTTTCAATAGGTAACTGATTTATTAGTATTATATTTGTATAAATTTGGTGAAGATTTAACATTTTTCTTACGCTTGCATCTACTCTTGCTTTGTAGCTGTTTTTCCAAATAGGAGATTTTTACCATTATTTCTGGATTATAGCAGATCTTTGCACTTGAGGCCAATACATAGTTCATTTATATACCTGCATCATTTGTACAAAAACTGTATAAATTGAGAATTAGCTAAACATCACAATGATGACGAAATGATTCTCAACTCCAAACTAAATCTGAATAATTCAAAATAACTTTTTTATTAGATTCAAATGGAAAATCGTATTCTGCATGTTTCCGGGAATCTTTCAGCCGGAATAGTGCGTGCTTGTAGTGTGTATGTTCACGATGAATTGCATGGCACACAATCGTTTCAGAATGTTCAGTGTACGAGCTTCGCAAATGTTTGCGCGCGTGATTGCGCACCGACAACTGAAACGTTTCAATGCGACTCCCCTCCTGTTACATCTGCAGATTTATATCGCGGACAAAAACGTCTAAACGGACTTTGAAAAATGTGCGAGTGACTACGAAGAATTTCTTGTTGGAAGTGTATAGTGATGCACTCGATTGCAGTTTTTTAATGTTTAAATTGACACAAATTAGCCAGAGAATTCAGTCATTGGTGAGATAACTTTATACTAATCAATTGGCTGTCCTAGTATGGAAATTGATACAAGGACTATATCAGAATCTAGCTTCTCAAGAGAAGCTAATAGGTGTCGCACTATTGCTGTGATGAGAGAGTATCAAAATTATTTATCATTTGAAATATTTGTAAAGTAGATTGTGAGAAAAATACTTGACTTTTTCTAGCCTTATTTGACTCAATTAGGTAGATTGAAATAAAAAGTACTAAACCTAGTCTGAAGTCTATTTAAACTCAAGTTAAATGTATCTATATTCCATAAGAGGATAAAATTTTATGTGTGGATGATTTTAGCAGTTGTATGTCACATATATTTTGTTGTTATAGCGAACTTGAAGTAATTTTACACTTACACTTGTGGTTTGAGTGCCTATGTTTCTAATGTTAATCTGATATGACGATTGAAAAGGACAGTGGGTACAAGTGACTTCGTGGTAATCTCGAGAAAAAGCGCGATCAATGATGTGCATGTACCTACATGTAATAGGAAAAGGTCGAGTGATTTGATGATATATTTCGGCACACGTTCCGAATTCGTTCATATCCTTTTGCCACCAAAATGATTTCTGTACATAACTCAATTTCGGTGAAAATATCACTTGTACCCCTTGAATTTTTCAGTAGTCATATACATACATAGGTATCACTTATAGATGCTTCTTCATATAGATTGAAATATTCCCCATTAGTACTCAACTTGATTTCACGAGACTTTGAAAATCAAAGGATTCCATTCAACACACTATCATCCACATTCGAAAGAAACTATCCAGAAAAACCTATTCATTAGACAGACATCGATATCATATAAATATCTCAATTGAAATTCATCCAGATCAGAACGAACGAATCCCACATTTTACACGAAGCGTATTCGGTTAAATGCACTCACCGGAGGAGGCACGGTCCGGTGCATATAATGACGGTCTGTGTGCATCCATAACGATGTGCACCCGTGTACACATGCATAATGTTGTGCCACCCAAGGAGAGAGATCTCCTAATTAGTACCTGACCCTCGTCTCGGTGCACTTCTGCGCTTTAATTAAACCCCTTTATTGAGATCGGGTAGCCCGACTTTGCCTCGATGATTTATCGACGATATGTCGATCGAAATTATGTTTTTTTTGTTTTGTGATTTTATCGGGAGTAATGCTTTTGAGGTACTCTGCTTTAGTTCTGTAGTATGTTTTGATTTTAGTAAGAATCGTTTGTGATTCTTATTGACAGTTTTCAGAATGTGGTGTATGATAAGGGACATTTTCTGTATGTCTAGTTAGAAACTGTTGCCTTTCTCACTCTAATGAAAGGATTTAGAACTGGAAAGGTAAAGGTACCTGAAGGCACAAACTCTAACTTAGACTTATACTTTAGTCAAACTAGACAAAAAGCATCCCGAGTAAAAATTAAGTAGAGCAAATAACTTCAATATAAACTATTGCTAGATAGATTGATCTAAATCTTTAATTTAATTCACACCAAGATATTTAATTTCTTTAGTTTCTCTAGATTCCTGAAGAAACTACTATTTTAGAATCGGCTAATTATTTACAGAATCTGTTATCTATAAGTTGACTTATCGTTAAATAAGGCTTTATCAAATATTGAAATAGATTTGACCGAAAAAGTCAAATGTCACATCATATTCTGACCAATTTTTTTGGAAATAGCTGGTTTATTCCCGAATACCTAGTTGTTGCTTCGGGCATTGACCGTAACATATTCATATAGATATTAAATTGATTTATTATGTAAGGTTATTGTTCTAATGTATCATTTTTTATGGCGCCTCAAAATTTCTTCGAAAAATAAAACGATTTATGATCCTAAGTGTGTATTTAAATATTTCACGGTCATGTCGTGAAATTTAATAGTTGAGTCTAATGGCGGTAATGAAACGCTTTTTTAAGTCTGATGCGTTATTACATACATATTTTTAATATGTATTTAGAATCCTTATTAAATATAATATATGAGAAATAAGATAAGATTACGTACGGTCACAAAAATTATCATCGAAAAGAAATCTTAACTATCGTTTTGAAAATAAAACGTCCGTTCGCTTCGACAATTATAATATTTTTTCAGTTCGAAGTCTCATACATTTGTAAATCATGTCTCATTATCACAAAGGGTCACTTTTATTTATGTCCATTCAAATATTTCGAATCGACCTCGATCTCTAAGAACGATTTCATGAATACGTAGATTTTAAACGTATATAGATTTTTTTTACACCCCGTACACGTAACATATGTACGTCCCATTCATACGACCGTATAAAATTATTCTATTGCCCATTGTTCTATTGTTGCTACGTAACACCCAATTTTTTTTTCGAGGACTTCGAATCAAAAACGCATCTCTGGCTTCGAAGATAATTCGAAAATATCACAATGCGATAAAGTGTGTTTTGATTATTGAATCGTACAAGAAAGTCGTGATTAAGGAAATCGTGATTTTAACACGTCACGAAATCCTTTTGTGTGAGTAATTCGGATATGAAAGAATGAATCGTATGAAAATGCGGTACTCAGAATGCAATTTACATATAAATGTCCTCAAATTATGAATCTGTGAAGATTGTGTGAAGAAATTCGTGTCCTGTCTGTATCTTATCGTTTTTGTATCTTCAATTTTTATTGCTTTTATTATGTGCTTTGTATTAAGTTAAGTTAGATAAATATTTTGAAACATTTAAGTATTTCTCACAATATATTTTTTTGTTCACAGCTTCATCATCTAGTAACACTGCATTATACGTTGGACTTATAGTGGCATTTTTGCTATTCACTGTAGTAGCAGGATTAGTATACAGATATTTCCGTAAAAAGGATCGAGATCATTCTCTATACAACATGGCTAGATCAGGTAATTAAAAAATAATATTATACACAAACACTAATGAGAAACGAGCGACAAAAATTTCAAATATGCTCAAAGAGATCTTTGTACACGTGCTTTTTAAATGCACAGCGGCGTGTCAAAATGTTGGAATTTATTCAAAAGCAGCACAATAAATAACTGTAGACGCACACGAGTGTCGTTTTACTGTCTATTGTCCCACAAAAATGCACTTTTAATGTGGATGGAATCCGTTGAAAAATTTATTAACTCTAGTCAAAGGTCGTGAGATCATACAAGAGTGAAACGCATTAATTGGATTTGTTAAAAATGCTATTTATGCGTCAAGATTGTTTAATGCGCCACGTAATAGATTAATGAATTTATTGTTGGAAGCGCTTGTTACATAAGTGAACATAAAATTTATTATGTATTGTATTTTTTTATTATATTAGCCGAACGATCAAATCGAATTTTGAATCTTGTATTTTGTTTATAGCTGGTGTTATTAATACTTGGCGTTAGTTGAGAATATAATAATAGATCAACAGATTGATGGAATATAGAAGACAAACAGATACATAAAATCCATATTACACATAACGACTGAAAAGGCCAAGGGGTACAAGTGACTTCGAGGTGATTTTGAGAAAATAGCACTCAAAGTTGAACATGTACCTACATGTATTAGGAGGAGGTCGAGCGATTTGATGATATATTTCGGTACACGTTTCAAATTCGTTTATATCCTTTTGCTACCAAATATATGAGCGTACATTGAAGCGACTTTTGTAAATAACTCAATTTCAGCAAAAATTTCACTTGTACCCATAGCCTTTTCAGCCGACATATATGCATACAATGTTCATATTGCAAATTCGATTGAAAATTCTTGAATCGTGAATCTGTCGCACGAAGGGAATATGATTTCTATCTATAAAATTTTTTTTTGAGCATTTATATGAAATTACACAATCAGACAGATATACAGACAAACGTCGTGCAAAACGTTGAATAATATGAATTTTTTTTTTTGAAAAGCGGACTTCCGTCCCGAGTTTTATCCGGAGCCGGAGAAGAAGTCGTTATCCCTGCAGCCGGACCTGACCCAGCACGGGGGCGCAGGCCCTGGGGGCCCATGGGGCGACGCGCCACCTGCGACTGCGCCCCCTCAGCCTCCCAGGAGATCCAGCGAGCATCACTACGACGTGCCTCACCTGACCAACAGGTATGCTGTATTCATTTTAATTATGTTCGTATGCAAATTGGAATTGAGTCTGAACAATAGAGGAGCTTAGCAATAGTCTTTGGTTATTGTTTTGGTATACGTGAAGTAGAAAATTAATACAAAGTTCAATATAATCTGAACTAACCAAAAATGTAACCCACTCTAGCTTTACTTAACTTTGCTCTACGATTATGCTTTTTTTAGTTTTAAATGTGATAATTTAAATATTGATAGATAAGACCTTTTCTATATTTCCTTTTTTTGTAATTGTTTGATTGATTTTTATTCAACTGAAAAATTAAGTTAATTGGCATAATTTATTTACTTTCATTTTGGATTAGCTAATTTCAAGGTGCTATTAGATCTTGTGGCCTTATGTTAATAGTAAAAATGTGAATTCAGCTTTATCAAGAAACTCACACTAGTATCTTATAAGATCTTAAAGATTCGACAGTTACTCATATCAGACCTTAACTCAGATTTGCACTCTTACTTAAGATCATATATGACGACTGAAAAGGCTGAGGGGACAAGTAACATTGTTGCCGAAATTGAGTTATGTACAAGAATCGCTTCTATATACGCTCATGTATTTGGTGGCAAAAGGATATAAACGAACTTGGAACGTATACCGAGATATATCATCAAATCACTCGATCATCTAATACATGAAGGTACATACTCAACTTTAAGCGCTCTTTTCTCAAAATCACCTCAAAGTCACTTGTACCCTTTGTAGCCTTTTCAGTCGTCATAAGTATTTAAAGTTGGACTCTCAATATCGGCTAGATTACAATAATTTCATCCTTTCAATTCTAGACTCAGACTTATCAAATACTTGAAGCATCGAATCATACGTGCGATTCTAGCTTAACGTCCATAAAAAATCGCAGTATAGAATCTCAATTTACACACAAACAATAGATTTCAAGTAAACAAATTTAATATTCAAAACAAACCTTATGCATATAAAAAAAGTCACAAATCTACAAGCGAGCACATTTAAAACAACAAGCACGACCTTAACAAGCGACTCCCTAAGAATCGCATCAAACCATGAACTCTGACACGGCCGCAAATTAAAACACCGAGCATGCACCGCACACCCATGAGTACATCATGGTTATATGTACCTGCAGACCGTTTTCTGCATGCCGCTAGAATTATGTTCGGATTTTACATAAAAGTTTATCCACGTGAAGCCTAGCACGTGCACGGTGCGTTCGGGAAGTAATGGAAAATATTTTTGCCGCAAGACATGAAAGTTCAAATTTGTTTGGTGATAGTTAGATGTTCAGCTTTTACATTAAAAACATAAGAAATTACGTTAGTCTAGTTGATTGTGGACACTTTTCATAAATCTGGTTAGTTTTCATTTTTTAGTCAATTTTTCAGTGAATTTCATTCTTGTTTCGTTTATATTTCAAAGAATAGATAAGTGTAGTTCTTAATATTGCACTAAACACCATCTTTCGGAATATTTTTTCTTGAAAATTAAAATGAAAATTTATCAATTTTATGAAGTGCCCATAATTAATTCATTAGTCCATTAGTATAGCTCAATCTAAATATGGATAGAATCAGAATCGTCGATTCAGTACATATCTCTTTTGAGATCATATCACTGCGAGTAGTATCGAAAACCAATTGTACATATTTCAAACTATTGACTTTTAAGACTTAAATTGACTCCCAAGACCTTAAATTAATATACACCGAATTCTGAATGATTTGTTTTATTTCTTTAGTTCAAAAAAGTAAATAAAAACACTTAATGCCGGTATTTTTACCTCTGGTTTGAGAATAAAACGTTTTTAAACTACACGCGGTTCTCTTACTACCAATTGTAAAAATCTGGGGGAAAGAGATAGGTGTATGTATTATTGTACGAACTGTAGTATGTCTGTCTCTTTCAGCGGCTATTTTGATAGATCATAGTTGAAGGAAGCGCGTGTAGCTTAAAATCGTTTTATCCTCAAACCAGAGGTGAAAAGTTTGGCCCTCGATTGAGTTTACCCAAGTGACAATGACAACGGTTACAAATGAGGTCCAAATGAGACCTTTTAGGAGGCTTACCTAGACATAAGATAAAATCGTCATAAAAATGACATACGGAGACTAATTTTTTTTTTGGATAATTCATTGAAAATCCACATTTCCTTACTTTCTGAATGCACTATGTGTAGTAGAGGAGAAACGTAGAGAGAGGCATTCGTTGCACGTTGTTCTTATCGCTTCAAGATTGATGCGAGATACGCCACAAACGGCTCACTTTATGTTCGGGACGAGCTTCTATTAGAACCAGACCTCGTATTTTTTCCCCTTCGGGTTTAAGGTTCAACCCCTCGGACACGTACCGACTTCGTGCAATCGATACCCAGCCGACTTTCGGTTTGATTCGATTGGTTATGCCTAGTTAGATCGGGTTTATCGAGTTGTTCTTGTATCGGGTTTTGTTCGATTGGGGTGTTAATCGGACGATTTGAACGAATTTGGGGTTTTTTCATTGAATTTGTTGACCGATTTATTGAATTTTGTGGTAATCGTAGTTTTAACGCTCTTGACGTGAGTTAATATCATGTGCAATGTCTTGATATAGCTCAATTGCTTGTAGACTTGGATGTTTGCATACAATATTGGTACTTGTCTATCAACTAGTTATAAGATTTCTAACTTAACTTAATTGAACTTAAAATGTAGCTTAACCAATATATATAACTTAACATGAAAAAGAAACAAAAACTCGTCTAAAATCTAACACAACTTAACCTTACCTTCTCAACTAGATAATACACAAGTACCTAACTTGTGATCAAATAGAAACCTTATCAGTTATGAAAAGCTTAATCGGATGAATATTTTAAGATTACGAAGGAACATACTACATTTTCATAGATTTATTTTTCGAAATGTTGCGAACCGTTTAAATTGATAATAAATTGTGTCGTTAAATCAGTAATCGATCGATTTGATTTCTGTAGAGCTCTTAGGATGTTTATGATTATGCTATTCACGGATTTATTCATAGGCTTATTTAAATACGGTTCAAAGACCTTCGACAGTTTAGGATTTCCATAAAATTCATCCGCATGTCATTGATGAACAGTTATTTTGCATTACCTTTTTAGGCATAGATTTCGTTGCAATACAGAAGCAGCTCAAAGTTTTACAATATATCACTTGTTGTACAATTAATTGATCTTTGAATTGTCGACAAATCAGACGACTCATTCGATTCAATTTGTCATTCATCACCGACTTCAATTTACATACAATTAAATCGTAAATTTTCGCTACACAGTTACGCTCTTCCGCTGGACCACCAAGCAAGTCCTTCGAGCGAAAGTGACAACTACGACAAGAAACCATACTGCGATTCAGAACACTCGACGACCAGCTGTTTCTCTAGCTGTAAGTGGAAAACGCTTATCCCATCGATTCCTTTCATCTTCTAATCGTGTGTGTTCTTTCAGCTGAATGCACTTTCGATGTCGCTAGTGAATCTGTGACTTTGGGTGGACCTCCAGCTCCTCCAGCTGTGGCTGCTCTTTTTGCTGAAGTCGTCGGAGATGCTTGTTCTAATACTAGTATTACTAGAACTTTGAGCATCACCGGTGGAAGGCTGTCTTTAGAAAGGGCTGCTTTGGCTCTTTCTGTTCCTGAAGGAGCTTTGGCCAGAACTAGAAGAGACAATTTTTACATAAGCCTAGTCAAGGAAGATAGGTACAGACCCAAGTTTCCTGAAGGTATGTTTTATCTATTTTATGTATAATTTTTAAAATTTTGAATCTGATTTGATTTTTATTGTATTAAGGTGTGACACAGTTGAGTCCCGTAGTCAGGACTGGTCCAACTGGATTAACTTTGGGTAAGGCTGCAATCGTTCAAATTCCACACTGTGCTAGTTTAAGGCATGGTTTTTGGAATTTGTCCATATACGCTTTGGGTCCTGCTTCTCATCCCAAGATGGACAATTCTCATACTGAATGGAGGAAGATTGTCAGTTTGGGACAAGAGACCATAAACACTCCGATCTTCACGCAGTTGGATGGAGATAGGTTGTTTTTGGTATCGGACTTTTTGACCACGTTTGTTTTGGCCGGTGAAAGTTTCAACGGAAAGGCTGTTAAGAATTTAAAATTGGCAGTTTATGCACCGCATTTGACTGGAAATTCTTCGTCAGATTATAATATTCGTGTCTATGTTTTCGAGGATACACCTTGTGCTTTGTTTTATTGTGCCGATCAAGAAAAGAGGCTGGGAGGAGTGTTGATTGGGGATCCCAAATCTTTATGGTTCCAAGATGGTGGTTCTAGCTTATGTTTGAGTCTTGAAGATATTGGAGTAGGCTGGAAAGCCAAACCAAATTCAAGCTATCAAGAAATACCATTCACTCACGTATGGGGGTCATCTTCCAATTCTCTCCATTGCAGTTTCACTTTGGAGCAAACCGATTCTATAAACGATCTTGAATTCAAAATAACCGTATATCAAAAGATGAATCCTTCCCACAAGCAAGTATTTTCGATGAAATCTGACGAAACTAACAGCAGTTGTATTATTCCTTTCAACTTGAATTTTGGTTCGAACGTTTTTAACGACCACGTCGAGAGCAAAACTTTGCCTGAAAGATCATTAACATCGATCGATGAGGACATCGAATCTTCAGTGAGACAAAAGAGCTTGACAGTAAGCGACAAAGGAATCAACACTTGTGTAGTTGACAATGCGACATCTTTTAGACTATCTAAGACCGTAAAGAAGCAACTCTGCAATTGCTTAGATCCTCCCAACTCTAGAGGCAATGATTGGAGACTTTTGGCTCAAAAATTGAACGTGGACAGGTACATCAACTTCTTTGCCACCAAAAGTTCTCCAACTGAGCACATTTTGGATTTATGGGAATGCAGACATCGCAACACCAGTGCTTTGGCAGATTTGGCAAACATTTTCAGAAGTATGGGAAGGAATGATGCAGTTAGGGTCATCGAAAGTTGTCTGGGACCCAGTTGGCTATAGAGAGGTACATATAAGTTTAAAAATGCATTTAGATTATGACATACGTAACTTTTTTTATAAATACTTGTATGATATATGGAGCTGTTCTATTGCTCGGTTTTTAATTTATTTTGTATATTAACTGTTAAAGATGTTGATTAAGTTTTTGTTACTTAATTATGGGTTCACATTTCGAATTGAATTTGTAACGTATGGCTTCTCGTTTAAATTATGTATTATCGAGTGCTTGTTCGGTATACGACCGCCAGTTTAAGGTTACATCGTTAATATGTGTATTCCAGATTTTTTTTCAAAAGAATTATCAAAATTTTCAATCGCATTCTTCGCATTTAATCAACGAGCGTAACATTGTTATAACTACAACTATAAGTAATGTAACTTTTACGAAGATGAAATAATTTTTGTATTATAAATTTTTTACTTTTGTACTACGTAATTAAGTTACGAAAAAAATACGATATTTGATCATATTTATTAACTATGTGCTTGTATTCGTAACGATTTATCTGTGATATATACGAAAGTATAATGTGTCTGTTATACCGAGTAACCAATAAAACTTAATAATTTTATATTAAAACTGTATTTCATTCACTCCTCTTATAACTTTGATGTAGTTAGTAAATTTATTTTTTCATCTGTGCATAAATTATTGAGTCAATATAAGAAAATCAAACTCAAACGTTAAATCGACTGAATTTGTATTGAGTAATTATCTAAACGATTTACCACAGTACTGTAGCGTCACACCGGACAGATAGATACATATAATAGAATTATCATATCATAAATGAAGACTGAAAAGACCAAGGGGTACAAGTGACATTTTTGTCGAAATTGAGCTATATATATTTGGTGGCAAAAAAATGTAAACGAACGTGAAACGTACACCGAGATATATCATTAAATCACTCGACTTCCTCCTAATACATGTAAGAATATTCTCAACTTTGAGCGTGATTTTCTCGAAATCACCGCAAAGTCACTTATACGCCTTGGCCTTTTCATTCGTCATATACATAGAATCATTTTCTGTATTTAATTCAATATCGATAAAAAAGGTAAATCGTGTCTCATTTGAAATTCAGTCGTCAAGTATAATATACGAAATGATATTCTGATACAAATTTCCTATCAGATATTCCAACTCAAGAGGCAAATCCACCTCCAATCTCAGTTAATATAACCCAACAAATTAATATTGAACAGAAGCAGAATGACGATGACTCAAGCCGCGGATTATACACACACGACGTATTCATTATTCGGATCGGCGAACAATTTCGCGATTAAGCAGACACATAAGCATAGTTGAGGCTATATCCGAGCTTGGGGTATATTGCGTTCGGCCCGAAAGTGCCATTCGCACTATTGAAGGTAATTAACTTGCTCCGAAGCCGGCTAACTACGGTGCTAATTGTTCTATTAAGCTCTAATGCCCCGCACAAATAGAATCGAAGGGTTGCTTGCCGCTGAAAGGAGATCTCTTCGGCTTCTTTTAATCTCGAAGATCGTTCGGATGGAGGAAATGAGATCCATTGTTTTGCTCGATTGTCTCGGGGATGGAAATGGAATCGATTTTGTCTCGAGTGTTTGTTTTCGACGATCGAATTCGGTTTAGTCTTTAAGTTCTACTATTCGATTGTGAGGAAGAGTCTCATTCGAGTAATATGTAAGTATGTAGAGTCTGAGTTAAGTTATGAGAATGAATAGGTAAGTGGGATTAAAAGGTCGTCGAATTCAATAGTCTAATTTGAATGAATTTAATTTTAGATAATTAAATATATTGATTGACGATCTTGTGAAACGAACTTGTTAAAAAAAATCGAATTTCATAAGATTTTTTCAAAAATAACATGAAAAGAGTGACACTTAACTTATATTTCCCTAAGTCTCTTTCAATTCAGGAATAATAATTAATTTGATTACGAACTAAAATCTTAAATTCGAATTCCTAAAGTTGGTGTTTAATTGCTTAAAAGAATCAGCAAAAACAAATGAAAATAAAATGAATAGAAGCTTTTAAATATATTATGTTTGAATGAAAGAGACTTCAAAATCGAAAATTGTACAAGAATACCACGTGAAATAACAAATTTTAAATTTTATATAGAAAATAATGCAATATTACGAAATATAAAAGATTAAAGACTGCATACAGGCAACATGAATTTTCTCGACATCAACGAAAGACAGTTTTCCTTCTGCGAGTTTTTCCCTGCTGAAACAACAACAACAAGTCCATACACTGCAGACTGTTCTCATACTTTTTAATGCTAAAGTAAGCAATATTAACGAGCAATAAAATGTTTATTTGAATTTCAAAGGCGGCGCATTTCATGTTATTGTTTGTCGTCCGAGTCGAGAGAAATTTTCTGTTCTGTCGTTTTTCGGGGAGACATTGTTTTTCTTTCCCTGACAAAGCGAACCAACATCGGAAAACGGCACTAAAACGACTAAACAGACAAAAGTTGATGTCTAGAAAAAGCTGCGAAAGAGAATACGCGGTGAGTATAAAATAAAACGAGTCTATAGCCCGTTGAGTATCAACGGAATGAAAAAAAAAATAGTTTATTGATGAGATTTGTATTCAATTGTGATTAAAATTAATATTTTCTGATGTTTTGTGAAGTAGACAACGAAAATAAAGAGAATATTGCAAAAGGAATGAAAAAAATCCTTATCTTTATCCTTTCACTATCATGAAATAAGTTGCCATAAATTTGATCTAAATTGTAAAATCTGTTATCAAACGCTATGATAATGTATTATATGATCAACTTATTGTTATCACGATGGATTTTAAACAATTTTAGCATAAGTCTAGCTTAACATTTTCAATTTTTTTCAAATAAAATTCAAATCAAAAATCGTTTTGTATTCAAGCATCAATCATCGTCATACGTCCTCAAGAGTGCGATAATGGTTGATGTAATAAATCCGATTCAAACTGTCACATTTTCCACGAGAAAATATCGCATGAAGGGCGATTTATAATAATATTACACTCGTAAACGAGCATGTTCAGATCGTATCACATGTGAATGTGAAGGGTAAAAGGTATTTCTAGACCATAGCATCTCAAACTTTTATTATCGATAAAATTTCACATATTTTTGAATATTTTTAAGTCCTCGAGTTGAGCATCGCTGTACTAGGTGAAACGACCCGAGACGAGTTAACTCGTTCAACTCTCGTTTGATTCAACAGTTTGATTGATTACTCGCAAATACTCGGATATATAATGTTTTAATGAAATGTGTATGTCTGTTTGATTAATGTACCCGTTCTCAATGGGTTAAGTTTTTTTTTTTGATGGATTTTCGGTTGCACTTCGAAATGTTTTAGAAGAGGTTATTAATTGTGTGAAAAAATGTGAAGATTCAATCCAATTTGCATATATTACGTTTTAATAGATGGTGTTGCTTGATTTATTGCGTGTAAAGGTGAGTAAATATATTAATTAAGTCTTTAGTTATTAATCGTGAGTGAATTAATTCGTGTGTATATGTTAGAAAATATTTTTTCTCACATTCATAAATTATTGAGCTTAAATTTTCTCATATAAATCTTTTTTTTAATAATTTATTCATTAAAACATATTTTTTTACTTACATGCAAAATTTTGATTATACACGTAGTACAAAATATTGTACAGGAAAATATGAAAAAAACATTTTTTTAATAACATAAAATATTACAGTTTTATTAAACAAATATACCTTATTACACTTTGTAAATAAATAAAAGGAATGTAAAGAAAATCAAGGATAATCCGCTAACGCTCGTCGACGTTCGAAAATTAGAACGAAATTGATTTTCTTCGGAAAAACCGATGCAATTTTAACGAACCGGAGATATTTTAGAGCTGTTCTTTTGGGAAATTACAAAGTAAATTTTCTACCTGCGTACAAATTGCTTTTCGTGAAGTGGAAGAGGAAGAAATTTTACGATCGAGCAGTAAAAACGCGTAAAATTTTGACGCCTTCCGAAAGAACTAATTGTTGTGGGAACTATAAAATTGTATTTAATGTATTGAGACGATATATTTCAGCTTCGAAATGAAAATATATTGGTTCTTTGTGTTGTTATTCATTAGCTTTATCTGTGGGGGAGGTCTTCTTTACGATGTTTAATTGTGCGTTGTGGTATGAGTGCACTTGATCGTTCAAAACGAAACGATCACTTAATAAAACTATTGTTATATTATCAACTGAAAATTGTCCAGTAAATGTGATTTGTATTAAAACACGAGTCTATTTTGGAAAATTAAAAGATATCTTAAAATATCAATGAATTCAATGAATCTAATCTTCTCCAATACATAGATATTTGAATCATTGTTATCATATCAATTGTACTATTAATTTCAAATTAAATTATTACAATTATACTTTATTTAACAATATACAAATTCAAAATCTAAATACAAATAATTTACATTAGATTAATTTTAATTTTCCTGCATAAATCTGCTCACATTGAACGTTCTAATGAGCTCACACCCCAATACATTGCCTCCTATATTAATCAGAGCCCTAGACGTTTTATCATCGTACAATTACCGAAACTGTTGTCGTCGAATTGAACTTTGACACATGTCTTTATCTCGACAATACGATCTTCCATATTGTATTGCTTAGGTGGTGTGAATGCTTTGTGTCAAGATACAAATCATTTGATGGACCAATCTCACCAATGGGTATCGAGATGTGTATTTTATATGCGGGACAAATGTACTGCATCATTTGATTCAATTTTGATGCAATTTGGACGAAGCTGAATTTATCGTAAATTAGAAAAAAATTGGGTTAATTGATTGCTTTTTATCAATATTTGGTTAAAGTTTCACGCTTTTTAGTCAAAATATTATTATAATTATGTCAGGCTTCATTTTATATTGGGTAGGGGTTGGATCAATTCAAGCCTTGCTTTTTGAAACTCAATGTAATCGAATTATGTGGATCAGTAATTGAATCATGGTTTTTGAAAGAACTCATCTCAAATGAATAATGTAAGGAATTTACATTCTTTTCAAATAATTCAATAATTGCATTTGTGAAATAGTGTAACAAATGTCGTCTAGGTTCCTTCACTTATCCAGGTAAAGTATTATAACGCAGTTTTATCAGTAGCTGGTTTGTGCTATAGTTAGTGTTCAATGACATAGTAAAAGAATTACGTCATATTGAATTAAAGGCTTCTGTACATTTTTTTCTTATATTTATACGATACGATGTAAAGTCGTTTCGTATCGTGTGCTTTCTCGATAATTGATTTTCGGAATGATTTATAGATTGCGAAATTGCATCGTATGAATAGTTTCCATTGTGCATCGACGTATTGATGCGCTTTTCAAATTGCATCGATGGAAAATTTTATCTTTTTTATTCCTCTCCAATGTACAAGAGTGGATTTTAATTGATTTGCAACATCAATAAACACTCGTCTATTGAAGTGAGCGATGTACAAATATAAATATATTAAAAAGATTTCTTTTATATCTAGATTTATTTGAAAATATTACTGCTCTAATGAGAAAATTAAACATTGACAAGTGCTTTTTCCCTGCAGCGACTTTAGCCATTGTTAAACCCCTATTCTCATTATACACACAAGTTTTATATCAAATTATAGAATATATGAAGCACATTTCAATTCAACTTCTAACTCTAACGATGAGATCTTTTAAACTGCGGATTGATGATTTTGTTGAAACTTTGTAAATATTGACCTAAAATAATGGCGAAGGAAGAAAACAAAGCTCGTAATATTTTTTTCAATTGTTGCAAGTGTAAATTTGATGTATTTGTTGAGTAAACTAACAATAAAATATTTTATATGCTTCGAAATATATTATTGTTCTTGCTTTAATGATTTAGTCAAAGTGTTAAAACTATTCAAATTAAACATGCACTTCACAAATATAATAAACTAAGCTTTGATTTGAAAATCATCGAGAAATAAATTTTATTTTTCACAAATATACTGCATTTCTATGGACTTTCAATAAAATCAGTGATCAGAGGTACATAAAGTCTCCTATCGAGCAGAAATTAGTCAAATTTGCAATAAAAGGCATACCTATCGTCGAAGTGTTTTTAATTGTTTCCTTCTAGTTAATGGGCCATCCCTTCGCTTAGGGGAGGTTATTTAAATATTTCAACCCCTTGTTTACCAGAGTGCAGCCCTCTGAACTCCTCTCTATACGGTTGAAGTTTTTTCATTCGAATGTGGGATTCGTAATGAAATTTTTCGCCCAAATGTCGTTTCGAGTTTTCAGTTTTGTTTCGCTCTGTTTGTAGGTTTCTCGTTGTGCAAATAACGAAATTTTCGATGGTTTAACGAAACGTCAGCTATAATGGCGTGTTCGGGTTTTTCCGACTTTATGAGCAGATTTTTCTGTTTGCTCAGCTGATTTTTCTCATTTTTGTTTGCGCTCGCGCTTTTAATGAAGATCGTAATTAAGCTGAATTAATAAAATCGTCAAATTTATTTGACTGGATGAAAAAAAATTCGTGCGGAAATTTTCCTTTTTGCATAAAAATATTGTAATTAAAATCTTCTGTTGATGGAGTTTTTAATTGAATAGTTTTTCGCTTCGCAGCTTCAAAAAATAAACGAGCTTCGGAAATTAATTAATATTGAAAACTAATAAAAACTATAACACACCCTGTATCCCACGTACAAATTAATTTAGCGCATAAATTGCGGAGAACCAATAAATGGCGATTTATGATAGCGAACGCATCTAACACCTAGGGTGACGACAAAAAATATGTTCCAGTGGCCAAAACGACGAAAAAAACGTAATAAAAGCGATATAATAGATACTAAAAACAGCTATTAAATATAAGAGAGAAGGTAATAATTAATTTTCTTTGAAGAGATTAATGATTTCCCGACAATTTTCCTTCGAATGGTATGATATTTTGCAATAAAATTTGAACTTTTAAAATTATGTTCATTTGTTTAATTCTTTACACTTTCGTTGGTGATTTTCTCAATTTATTTTGACAGTTATCTAATCAATGAAATTCACATGTTATAACTATCTATTTAATAAAATTAATAAATCTTTCAAATTCATGTCAAGACGATGCTAAAATGATCAAATATAATTTTCCTTGAGTACGCCTAGAAATTTTCCAACTTCTGCAGTCGATATTCTTGATCTTCTCTGACAATCATTATTCAAATATCAACCAAATATTTATATTAAAATTATTCAATCTAATAAAATGATCTATCTTTCGAATTCAAAACTAAACGATACTCAAATGATCAAACGAAATTTTCTTCTCACACGTGCTAAAAATTTTCCAATTCTAGCGACAATTTTCTCAGTCTTCTTCAACAGTCATCATACAACTAATTATCAGATTTAATTTTAAGAAAATTAACAACAATAGGTCCTAATTTAATAAAATTAAAAAATCTTTCAAATTCATACAATACTAAAACGATCAGACGAAATTTCCTTTAAACGCACTTCGAAATTTTCCCACTTCCTTCGGCGATTTTCTCAATTTCCTTCAGCAGTCATCATCTAAATATTAGATTAGCTCCTTGTCGTCGGTCGATATAGTTCTAAAACCCTAATTAGATCTTGTTGACACTGGTGCGTCATCATTTATTCAAGCCCCATCCCCGTGTCGCTAAATAACGGATGCGTGCGTTCGCGCACTAGGGGTTGGTACTCACGTGTGCGCAAATACACGCACCTACCGACTCATCAATTATTATATGCCATGGTCGAGTTTCGTACACGGTTTTGTGTTTGATTTGAATGTCGACGTGCATGTCTGGTTTCGATCAAACGATGGGGTTGTAATATGTGATTGATTTTTTTTAGTATTTAAAAATTGGTGTAGAATGCAATTGAGATGATTGCATACAAATCACATAATTATATGACGACTGAAAAGGTCAAGGGGTATAAGTGACTTCGTGGTGATTTAGAGAAAATAGCACTCGAAGTTGAACATGTACCTACATTTATTAGGAGGTCGAGTGATTTGATGATATATCTCAGTACACGTTCCAAATATGTATGTTTATATCCTTTTGCCACCAAATATATGAGCGTACATTGAAGCGATTTCTATACATAACTCAATTTTGGCAAAAATGTCACTTGTACCCCTTGGCCTTTTCAGTCATATAAATGATATATTATTCGTATTTGAATTTCTAATTGTTTTTCTTTTCATTTGAGACTCGATGGTTTATCTGTTCAATTTAATTGGAATGTTTCAATTGAGATGTTAAAAAGTGATTTATTAGGTTAGTATTGTTCAGATATTTAGGGTATTTTACGGTAACAAAAGTCACCCTATCGAAATCCCATATTAAGCCATTAATTTGCTTAGAAAGCGATACCAGTGAACATATTGTATGAGAGTATGTTTTCTTTCTTCACAATAGAGTTTATTGAACTTAAATAATTGAATTCGATTAAATATTTTTTATTTGATAAATAATTCAGATTTTCCTTATACTAGAAATCCCTTCATGAAATTGTATGATATAAGAAGGTATCGGTATAGATATTGTAATATTGTACAATAAAATGCTCTGAATGTTAAAATTTACTTCAATTTTAAAATGCATAAAAGTGTCAAAATACTTGCATATTTTTATACAGATATTTAAGTTAAATTTTAAACGAGTTACAAATATAAGAGTTTAAAAATAATTTTAAATTATAGTGTTGCACTTAAGTCTATATATACAATCATATTAAAATTTATCATTTTGTGTTACATTTTTAAATCACAGACTCAACTCAAATACTACAAGATAAGACTCAAGTTTTTCACGTCACGCAATTGTTTCATATTATGTAATTATGTAAATTGTTTAATCATGTAATTATTTTATATTTTTATCTCATAGCATTATCATATCTCAATATCAACCAAAAAAATTCCCTGCATCGAAAAAAAAATCGCACTTCACAAGCATAGTTGGCGTTCCCTAAGGGTACATGCACACGGCTTAATGACAACATTCGGCGGTTTTTCCGCGATATCATAAAGTCGTCGGGCTATAATATTATATTATATAATGTGGGGTCGACGTTATAGGGGGTGGTTTGCTCGTTATAACGGATTTTCTCGTTTCCGTCGCGGTGCGTGGTGACAGCCAACGTGAAATATGACGCTTTATTAAATCGTTGCACAAAAATCGCATATACGTACAAGGAATAAGAATATGCATCCATTGTTCTTGTGGAAATTTCATTGTTTTAGGGATGTAATTTGAGTTTTTGACGAAGTTTCGGTTGAATTCGGCGAAAGTGACTTTTCATGAAAAATATTTTTTTAGGTAATTAGTGATGACTTTTTTTATGATTGAAGGTATTTTTTATATATTAAGGTAATATTTGTTAGTTTGTGATCTATGTTCTCTAAAAGCATTCATTTGATTTTGATTAAACTCATCAAAACCATTGTGTATTCATCCAGTAAAGTTTCAATATCGTTATAATAATTTTATAATATACGTTTTAATCTTAGTATATAAATATATCAATATAAATATTGTTTTGTTATTTTTTACTTACATTTTTGTTTTTAAGAATTTATAATATTATTTATTTTAATAAAAAAATCATGTATTTCTTGAACTCGATTGGTTAATTACGTCAAACTGATGAAACATTGTGTGATGCGTAATAATTTTATGCAATAGTTACCTCAAATTCTTTGAATTCGATTGATTTAATTCAAATTATTTTATAAATTCTTTACAACAATTCATAATCAACTTTAAGGTAATTAGGATCTCGAAAAACATAATTCACAATATGCATCTGTCTTCAGAGATGAATAAGTACGTTTTAATTTTTATTTGAAAAAAATATCAATACAAGTCAACGTCCATGTTGAAATGCAAAATTATCAATTAGAGTCATTCAAATTACATAAAAACGTTGACGAGAAAAAATCGACGTCAAGCCCAATGACAATATTATCTCATCGTTGCGTCAAAACATCAACAGTTGACGTTTTCCCATTAGAAATGGGGGTGGGAAAATCTGAGGGGTGGTTAGGGTTTTCCGATTTTCCCAAGCGGACATTTTCTCGTTCGAGCCGTTAACCCGTTGGCTTTCGCGCCGTCAATCATGAATATTATATTTGTATAAAAGCAGTGGTGTATTCTTAAATAAAGTACAAAACAGGTACATTATTTTTCGCCAAAGTAGTAGGATATAAATATAAATACTGGAATATATTCATTTGATCCGACTTTATATAATTTTAATAAAAAAATCAAATATGTGTACATATAATAATATATAGAAATTAATATGAATTTATTGAAAATTTAAATTTGAAGAAAAATTCCTGATCCGCCTCTGTTTTTCAGGTACACGTAGGTATACTAGTTATCATCTCGCTGTTAGTTGAGTGACGTGTCGTTATTTGGAAAGTGAGATTGTGACAGTGTTTCACTTTAGTTCGATATCCGTAGTCGATTGTTGGTTCATGTCAAATTTGAAAGCTTAATTAAAGCGACGATTTTATAAACGCTACCTGCGTTTAAATTTAAATTTTCAATTAGTGAATGCATCTAGTTTGATGTTGCTGACAGACACGCTTATTCTTTATTTGTGAGATTTTCATTATAATTTTTGATTATTTAATACAAAACTGACGAGCTCTTATATATACATGTAAACGAACAATTATTTTGTATTTCACACTAACTTTAGATACATATGATACGAAATAGTTGTTTTTTTTCCACGGTCATACCTTTTCTGAAATTAGATTACGTGCACGTACAATCCACAATGCATCCTCGCTAATAAGAAAACTCGTCTAGAAGCATTAACGTGTCGCGTGCGAAACATATTTGCACAGTTTGCAGAAATAAAACAGAGATTCAATGCCCAAAGGGAATCTCATCGCATACGATATAATGGCTGTGTCGCGTGACGAACAACGGCCAAACTTTCCAAAACTACACGTACACACACTTCCGAAAAGGAAAATTGCACAACGACGACTTTTCCACGACACGAGAGATTTTCCCGCTCGGATGATTAGCGAAAAATCGAAATTCAGCAGATACTATAATTTTGCGCTCCATTGTAGGCGCTTGGTTGGGTCGCGCTCTTTAGTGCGGCGCATTCGAATATCCATTCATTGATATTCAATCTAGTGCAATATCGATCGGTGGACTCCTTTGTTCTTGGTCGTTCATTATTATTTGATCTTAGAGACAAGAGGGACGAGAGGCTGTGTAAGGGAGATTATGCAAACGACCAGTGGTGTTTAATGGTCGAAGCTGTGTGTGCATTCCTGTCAGATCTGCTAAAGGACGAAGAAAATACGAAAAAATATGAGGAAAATATCTTAGGGTTGAATATACTTCAATTTTCCGGGACGAAAATATGCGTATGTAGGCGGTCTTCAACTTTGGCACAATTTACTTTCGCACGATTCGCTATTTCGTACAATTTTGGGAATTCAATTTTTCGAATATTTTCTTTGGTGATGAAAAAATTTTCTTTTCACACAATGTTAATACATGAAAATCTATTTAAATAACATGCAATTTATTCAGATATAAAATAAATTCAATTAATGAATAATAGAAGTCATGCAATATATTTTCATCTCACAATCAGCTTCGATTTGCCAAAACGAAATTACACGTCCATTCCATCATGGCATAATCATTTTATTCTATTGTATTTACTTCAGTATTTTCAATAAAATGAGAAAATAATGAATTCATACACTTTATAAGCTATTCCTTCGAAGAAAAAAATCATAAAGACAGCTCTAATTTTCTATAGATACATTCGAATATTTCGACAAGAACTCACATTTTAGCAACCGATCGCTTACAAAAATGAATAAAATCGACTTTATACTTAAATTTTCCTTGACAAAACCCCACTTACAAACGTCACGAGTTAAAACCGAACCATAAACACTGAAATTTATTTTAAAACAACCCCATTTCCCACTCCCCCTAGAAGTAATGAAGTGGCCCCTTCGGACAAGGGCGAAATAAACCCGCACAAAAATGAAGAAAATTTATATTCGTCTTTACGGCGAGGGAAGGGTTCCAAATTAGGTTTATATTAAATTTTCTCGTTTCACGGGGAACAGGTGTCCATAGTTTGTTAGTGCAAATACACATACCTATGTTAGGTCAGCTCAGGTGTTTGCCGAATAGGAGAAGATGCGAGACGAACGCAAAGCCTCTTCGTCCTTTCGGGGGGATGTTGGGTTATATGGGGGTTGGGTTATATGGAGTTAGGGGTGGGTGTTTGTGAGCTGTAGTGCTACATTTTTGGAAAGGTATTATCCGTTTGCCTGCGTCTCGTGAAAATGAAACCGTCCCGGTGAAAATATTTTACAGCTAGAGTCTCGTGTGTAAGGGGTGTTTGGAAAGTTTTGGAGGAAATTGAAAATTTTCATTATAAAGTTGTGAATGCCTATGTAGAAATTGAACGTATGATTAGTATTTTCGAGTTGTGTTGGATTCATTGAATTATGAATGGTCTAGGTTATTGTCAGGTAGAAAGTTCATGGTCATTGAAATATCAATATTCATCAAAAGATTTTTTCATACTTTCGTATTGACTTAATTTGAGATAGTAGATCGATAGTTAGAAAAATATCACACCGATTGATTATCTTATGTGTTGAAACAGTTATTAGTTATTAAAATAAAGAAAGGAATATAACTCAAAGATGATTAATATGATGTCAAAGTAGCATATAAAATTGCTTCAATTCTCAGATCAAACAAATCATGTGACATTGATATTTGATTCAACAAACTGTCTTGAAAATGATAATTTAAGAAGTAAAGGTTAGATTATATTAAGTTATATTGAATTATCGTTCCGATGAACAAACCTGAAACTATTCTTTACTCGAATGAAATATTCAACGAATTCATAATATCTTAAAATAGTCATACGCGTACCAATGATTCCTACCTAATTCGACATAACATCGACACTAATCTCGGCACAATTAGCACATACACTCAATTGAACTTACATTCGATAAATTTTTAACTTTAAATCTATATTTAATCCAAAACGAGACACCCACCTGTATAAGAAGCTGAATCCGCAATTTATGCGAGCGAACTCGTCACACGCGCGCGATGACAAATTACGGTTCGCTCGAGGCCAACTTTCGGCTGCATCTGCGTTCCGCCACTTGGACACGAAATATAACCCAAATATAACCCAAAATATATACATTTCACTCGAATTATTTCATACGTGTGTCTGTCTGTTTATCTAGCTCATTATTCGGGGTCCCGTGGGGTGAGTGCGTTATATTGTATGTACGTTCGTATTCCGGTGTGCGGAACCGCGCATGCATTATTCATCGTCCGTTCGTTCGACGTTCCGCAGGCTATATAATGAAACGTTTAAATATTTAAATATTGGACCGGAGTGTTGCAGGTCTGTAAATATTGTTAAGGCTGTATTGCAGATTGATTCGATTCAATGTCGGTTTGTTGACGTGTGCTGTTTTTAAGCGACCGCGCCAGTTATGATATGCTTAGATGTTTCTGGGTCCTTTTTAATTCATTAATTGATGTATGTATTGTTATTGATTTATTGATTTTTTTTAAGCATTTACTTTCAGGTGAATAAACAGTTATAAGATTAGAATTTTTGAAGATTAGCTAATAAAATGTGATGCTAAAATCGATCGAATTCAATCGATACAGTTGATGTAGAGGATTCATTTTTAGCAATGCATTAAATTAACATATTTTTTCGAATCAAATATTTGAAAAATGCAATTAAATGATCGAATTAAAAACAATATGCGACTCTTATTAAGATTTATCAGGATTCGAATCCAGATTACGAAAATCTTAAAAATATTTTCGAGCATAAAAAAAACACATCTGCATAATTTTTTTATCGAATTTCAGCTGAAAAAAAGTAGCAAGAGTCCCGTGCTCTGTTTTGACATTAGTTCCGAAATAGTTTTGACTATAACCGGATTATCCGAGTCCGAGTGTATTTTATACGCGTGTGGCATGTGTCGCTCGGATGTTATTCGAAATGTAATTGAAGCGGACTTTGACGACTTGAAAGCGTCCTCGAAAGTGCCGTCGCTGTAAAAACTTTAAGAGAGTTTCTCTTTGTACATAAACTGGGCTTTAAACTCGGATAATTGATGCTCGCAGTTAAAACACGTTGAGTTTGAATCGACGGAAATTTCGTTTATGGATTTGTTATTAATAATTCTCGCGTCGATGTAAATCATCTTAAGTCATAAGTGTGCGATAAAAACTTCACATCGAATTGTTGATTATGAAATTAGTGGATTTAATTCACAGTTGTCGAATTTCGAGATAGTCGTGGAGACATTTGGTACAGGTTTTGGCTCGATGAATAATACAGTTTTAGAGTTCAAGTTTTCTATTTGTAATTGAGTTATAAATAAAGCAAAGAACAATGGTAAAAAGAATATAATACACTAACTTCCTTCACCGGGTATTGCTTTAGACTTCCGACTTTAAGCTGATTGCAAACTGTACAAAAACATGTGAAACAAATAAATTGAATCATTTTACTGTAACTAAGCAACCGAATTCAACAAATGTAGAAAAAATAATTGAAATAATAATAAATTTAAATTCATAACAACATAATTATGAAGTTATCGTCAGATCGCTAAGTTTTCGTACTAGAATTCAAAATGTACATTGTCATGATATACGAGTAGGTGCTTTCCCAAGTTAGTGCACAAGTCGACTCTGAAAATTTTTGATCTAATTAACTCATTAAGAAAACATAGAGCACAGACAAACATACACAGATTCTAACAAACTGAAATTTTTACATAAAGATATAAAAATGTATGATTTATGATAAAATGTAAAATTTTGATCAATTCACCTATAAACGTCCGCCTCAATCGGTTCGCTTGAACTAAAATTTTCCCCCCACATAAAAAACTAATTAATTTAATTGCTTATAAATCGCACACGATCTCAAATGCGTAAATATCATTTGTAAATCTTCTTGACACTTTCTCGAGTGGCGTTCGTCGGGATTTTGTCGCCGACTTGTGCGTGTATTTATATTTTTAGTCGTCAAATATTTGTGCCAGCTGCTTTGCTGCATTTCGGGAATGACGTCGATGCCCTTTGGACGTCGAAAAGACATATATTGTATTATATTGTGTGTGTATGTAAACGTATTGCAGCGTGTTTCGTGTAAATATTCGAAGAAATGGTAAGTACGTGTGGAGAACTTATGAATATGAGGTATAATGCAGGTGAAAGGTGACGATTTCTACGGGCGTTTTACATAAAAAACCTTTTATACTGAATGTCGTGTGTGTTTTGAAAATTTGGTTAGTGATGTGTTTTTGAATGATGTGTTTGAGTTTTTTAAAAAAATTAACGATTTTATGATATTTGATAGAGTTTTCGTTAACTTAGATCATTTATGAAATGTCGATTTGTTCGAATGTGGAAAACGTGTGCTTAGATTCGGACGATTTTGAAATTATTGTTTAATATTTCTTGAAATTTTAAATCTCTATATGAAAGCATATTTAATGACATTTGAAAATGCAAATAATTAGTTAAACATCGATAATTTCAATTATGTAAACATTTTATCAAATCGAATTGCTGAAAAGAACTCGCTTTACTTTTATTGAAAGAAGTACACGTACTTTCTGCAAAATAATAAAATTTCATAATTTAAAAGACTTCATTTTGATACTCATAATTTAACTGACATTAAATAGATGTATCAACAGCATCACGATTCTAACTTAATTTAACTCAAAAAGTATCCCAAATTGTAAAAACCTTATCTAACCTAACTTCATCTAAAATCCAACTCAAATTAAACAAGTTTAACCATTCATTATAATATAATTAAACAAAAAATGATAATCAAAGAGCATATTCTATTTTATACTTAGATTGAAATTTTCAAGTACAATCGAACAACGACTTCTGAAGAAGGCTCACGTTCCTCAAATAGTTAAAACGAGATGTGCCCATTTCAAAAGTCACGATTCAATTGCGTCACTCAATCACAGCTGAAGATACAACCTTAAACATGGAAATATATAATTTTCGTGTGATTCATTCAAAGACGACATTGAAATGTGGGATCGAGTGGATTCCGCGGTCCATCGGCCTGACGTCCTCGAAAGCCTGGGAATATATTTAGCAGATTTATTCGAGCGGAAGACGAGAGGTTTGTGCTAATTATCCATTTAGCACTCGAAGGGCTGTCATTCCCTCGTCACGATGACGATTGTCGGACATTGTCATCGTTGGTCCTCGAGGATGGACATGGGATCGTTGACGTGGAAATCTAAGAGAATTGGGTGAATTGTAAAGGTGCGTTCACGTTTGAGTCGATCGAGATTGATTCAAGTCTAGATATGAAAAAAAAGATGATTATGAATGCTAAATTTGTTGATATTTTCATTAAACTAAATTATAATTTAGGTAGCTTTTTTTCATTTGAGTTTGTCTACTGTCAATGCTTATTCGAGAATGTTATGGTAATGTTAAGATAAGTGAAAATTTCTGCCTTACAACATGTGTTTATTCATGCTGTATTGAGTTTAGTGTTTGACTTTGAAACTTGTTGTATTTTGGTGAGATATGCTTATCATATTGGTGGGATATATTTCAGGGTTAAATCTTATGGTTCAAGTGTAAATTGAACTCTTGGTTGACATACATATTGTGACTCAATAGTCTCGTGAATGGAATAGGTTCATTTTATTCTAATTTGGGTCAATTATTGTGGCTGTTAAGATGAGTTTTGGGATTAATATTCTACGTCTGATTTTAAGATAAATTAATATTTTTATTTTGAAAATGCTTATGTCCTTTAATTGAAACTACATTTTTAAATATGATTTTGAATTCTTAAATGTTTATCTTTCTAAAATTACTCAAACTACTTACATTATAAAATCTAAAAAACATATTATTCCTCATCGTAAAAAACTAAACTCTCTCGAAAACAAACACGTGACACTCAACTGAAATATATAATTCAGCACACGCCACATACGCACACGAGAACTTTACCCAAAATGCAAAACGCGCTTTTAAGCTTTTATAGGCTAAAGCCTCTCGTCGAAGGCTCTCGCGGCATAATCGAGTGTTTCGGGGACACTCGGGATGGGGCGGACGTTATTTTGCATAATTAATGGACCAAATGAAAGATAAATGATAGGGTGAGGGTGCCCAGGTTCACCCGACATCCCCCCGTAAGGTTCTAGGTGACCGGAATTACCATGGTAAAGCTCGCCAAGAACAACACCATAAATTTGCGAACTGTGCATAGGATTATTCGCGGATTTCGCTAATGAAAATATGTGTTGTGGATGCGGCTTGATTTATTACTTGTGTGATTTTGGAATTTGTTAAATATGTTATGATAGAATTTTTTTTTAAGAAAATGACAGTAGAGAGTTTCATATAAACAGGTTTTTTGAATTCTTGCTTAAAAAAATCTGTTATATTATAAGAAACAAAGTGTAGAATGTATAGTAACAGTAATAGAGTGAATATAGTCCATTATTTGTACACGGTGCGAGTATATATAGCTATGTATCTGCACCGGATGTGAGTGTATATTGCTTAGTATTTGCACTCGATGCGAGTTCATATAATCACATGCAATAAATAATTCTATATCTATAGATGATTGAAGATGCGTATAGTTTGATGGAAAATAAGTAAAGTTCTTCAAATATTAAAGCTCAGCAGGATTTGATTAATTTTTGAATAATTTTGGTTTCATAATTGGTAAGAAGGAGAATATGAATATATTTTTATCGAATTATAAATATTTATGTTGTGAGAAATTTCGAAGGAAATTCAGAAGATCGAAACAGACTCGAAACTAAGTTTATAAAGTCGTAAATATTCTTATGGGCGTAAACGTGTCGACAAATGAAATATAACTGTAATACTTTTGATTTATTTAAAAATATAAAAATAAATTCAAGATTTATTATGCGTATTTACAAAATTTTCCTGGAAAACTTTCGAGTCGAATTTGTTTAAAAGATGACTCGAATTCAAAAATAAAACTACCGTGAATTAATGGGAAAATAATTTTGATAAATTGCATTAATAATTTTAAAAATTGAAAAATTCGATCAAATAAATATTTTTAATGATACACGTTATTTTATCGTATGAAATATTATAATTGTGTGGATATTAATTTGATCGCTACTAAGAAAATTCTAGCCATATTATGGTACTTGTATAAGAATATATTCACAAAATGCGTTAAAAAATGAATATTAAAAAAATAATTAATTAGTCAAGATAATCTTCTTTCATAATCGAATATCACAGACACGTTTTCATCTCGAATCCTAATAATATTTTCCATTCATGGAAAATTCGTCAGGTGAACTCGACGACGCTATCACGATTCATTTCGCCGGTCGCATTTTCTTATCGCACTTTACGCTCGTATGCATCTTGCAATTTAATTAAGCCCCACAAACGCGGAAAAGCCTTATCTTAAAATTCGTACCGTCGGAAAAAACCGTAGAAAACCTAAATTTAATTTAATTAAATTTCCACCGAGCTCACCCTAACCCAGAGCGTATTAATGTATGCGTGCAATAAAAATCCCTAAAACAGTGAACTTTTACTAGAAATTAATTTGAGATCTGTATTAAATTTGGAATCACGTATTTTAATTAAATGCATGAAAATCTTATTTTATTACTTTTCGATTGAGTTTCATCAAATTCAGTGACCCAAGTTTATATGGTATCCTAGTGAAACTTATTTTTATTTAATCACGTTTAATATAAAAGACTTCTGGTCCATTCTGCTCACGTTTCACTCTATGCAAATCGAATTAACTTTTATCTCCACTAAATATGTATGGCTCTGATTCGATTGCCGTTAAAAGTTTCGCTCTACCGGATTTAGATATTCGAAGAGTAGCAAACTGTGTCGAGTTTATTCCTCGGCCCTTTAGACTTCGTAAATAAGTAAATAAATCCAAATTAGGTGATGTTTCCTTTCGTGGCACGCGAACGCCTCGAAAGCCTCTTTTCCATTTGCGAAATGAGGAAAGCTCGTCCATTACTAATAATTCGAACCGAAGCCGGTTTTCCTTTCGGTTTTTCTTTCGAATCAATCTCTTAGCATGTTCACGTTCACGTAGTATAGACGAAGATCGGTCTTTTTGGATACTTTTTTTTTATATTCATATTATTCGTGTCGAAAAAAATTAGGATATGGAGCACGAAAGTATAGAAGATATCTTGGTTACGTCATAAATAAAGAATTTTATATGAAATCGATGTTATTAAGAAAGTTATACATGCATTGGAGTATTCTGTGTGTTTTTCTATTTGTTCGAGTTGACGTTAGACTACTGTAAAAGTTCATTATAATAATCACTTCATGCACATAACTAATATCTTTATAATTTGTTGTATTTTAAGTAGTGGGATTTCAAATAAATTTAGTGTATGAAAGTTATAGCCAGAACACCATAATCCATGCTCAGGTGAAGAAATTAATGTACCTAAGGATAACACTATCAAGACTAATTTATACTCAACGGGTTAAATAGAAGATACATAAAAGCTTATTTTCCGCTTTTTACTAATGTAATACATTCAATTACACTTCCAAACCGTAAATATTAGAGACAAGCTGAAGTATAACGACACACAAATGGACAGAAAATGAGTTTCCGTCATTATAATATATTTATTTATAAAAAATATATATTTCAATTATTAATTCAAAACAATGAACTCCATCAAAAGCTATCTGAATCTCCCGAATATAAAATTAATCCCTAAAAAACAGAAGGCTAACCCAAATGCGGGTTTATTACGAAAACTCAAAAATCCCCCCCTCTACATAAAAAAGCCCTTTCGAAACGCTATATTGTCCTATTCGCACCTTAATCTTCCGAATCCCCACATTATATAAAAATAAAACCGGCCGTTCTTCGAACCTTCGAATTTGAAATAACCAACTAAAGCAGAATCTCCATCAGAAACGCCGAACGGAAAAGGTTATAGGTTTCGCTACAAAAAGCGACCTTTTCCATTCGGAGAGCGTAATGGGTTTGATCCCCGATGGGTCGTTCACACTTGGACATTTATTTGACTATTTCATAGTCATTATGAATGTCATTGATAGTATTGTATGACGATTGAAAAGGCCAAGGGGTACAAGTGACTTTGAGGTGATTTCAAGAAAAGCGTGCTTAAAAGTAGATGTAGTACATTAAGATGTCGAGTGATTTGATGATACATACTTTTCGGCACACGTTCCAAGTTCTTTTGTATCATTTCACCACCAAATATATGAGCGTACATAGAAGCGATTCCGGTAATTTCACCAAAAATATCACTTGTACCTCTTGGCCTTTTCAATCCTCATATGTATTTTGAAATTAATTATTTCGCGAATGAATTATAAGAACTTCGATTCGATAAATTTGCTTCAATGTGAAAGAAAATTATTTCATGATAGAAACTAATAATTTCGGTTTCTTGTGAACTTTAAAAAATTGTTAAGGATTTCTAAAGAATTTTTGAGAAAATACAGTCATTTATCAAAGGTCTTAAAAATGTCTTAAGAGTATATTCAGAATTTTTTCAAATAGTTCTCTGAATTTATTTTGACTGTCTTTTCAACACGTTCTGATCGCCTTTAAAATATTTTGCGAATAACTTCTAAATATTTTCCTTTTTTTTTCAAATATCTTCCAAACATTTCTCGAATATCATTCATTTTTTTTTCCAATTACACTTCTTCTAAATAATTTAACTACGAAAAATTTTCCATCATCGAAAATTCTTCTCAAAGATCGGCCTTAATGTCAACCCACAAAAACGCACCAAGGGCGAGTCTCCCACTCGAAAAATGACAGAATATTCGTCTAAATGACAACATTTGTATTTTAATACCGGCTCGTTGGGCTCGATCTGGAAAAAGGGCGCCAAAATCGTCTCCTTTCAAATTCGAGTCACGCAATGGAGGGTTAAACCGCGGCAAGGACGCGTCCCATAAAAACCCAAGGGGGTGAAATAACTCGGAGGGAGGGTATTTTTTTTATGGAAAGGCTTCAAGAAATGTCCCACCCCTATGTAGGTCGACGCCTTACATATTTTCAGATTTTTTTTCTTCAGAAGGTATGCGGCATAGTAGGTTCAATCTTGAATTTTTCAGGCCGAGTTTAATAATAAGGACACCTGTTTTCGATCGAGTTTAAATATGTATTTTTTTGGCTAAGGTATTAAAAATGCTGATTCGGTCCTGCTGTATATTTTAAAGTTTAATTTTTTAATAAAAGAGTTTTTTTTGAGGAAAATGCTAATTTGAGTTTATTTAAATAAATATTTGAAAATTTGTGTGAAAGGTTAATCTCGTTATTAATGATTTAATTTTTTTCTAAAAAAAATATATTGGAATCTGTGAATGAAAGTTTTTCCTATATAAATGAATATTTATGGACTCGTTTTCTATAGAGTTGTTGAGAGGACATTTATCTTTTTGCGTTATTTTATTGTATGTATACAAGTTTCTTTCGAGTTTATGCGTTTTCTGAAATCAATATTTAACAAGCGTTTAAATAAATTCGAAAATTACGATTCATGTTCAATTTGAATAAATATTAAGCTTTTAAACGAACCGTCAACATCAATCGTCTTTTACTTTCGAACACACAAACATTATGCATGTTGAAGTACAGTATAATACTGAAGTACTGTGTAATGTAGAAATCGAAAAAACTAAAAATAAAATAAAGTAAAAACGGCAGAAATTTCACTTGAAGCTTTTTATTCATGAAATCGGTGTTTAGTATAAGTATAATATATCACGATTAAAGTTTGAAAAGAGTATATTTCAAAAATTGATCGATCTTTTCTAAGATGCTTAGAGAATCTAGATCAAATCCATTTTGATAATTTCTAACCTGACTGAACTTAAAATAAAAAAGTGATACCAAAATGGTATAGATTAAGATAATTCGGTCAAGTCTTTAAGAAATGATCGATCAGTTTCTGAATTGACTATTCTTGCTCACTCTAACATAGATTGTATAGCACTTCAAGAATTTATTTATGAACTATTTCATTTGATTTAAAAACATTTTTGAGACTGAAATTCGTTTGATGTACTAATGATTCACAATAAAATAACAATTTGAAAAACTGCAATTTCAAAAGTATCGAACATTTTCAACTCGGAATCGTAAAAATCTCATTCAGAACTCACAAATAATAAAAAAATCCAACCTTTCATCGCGTTTTCAGCAACGTTCATTCAGCAACTCGCAGGCTTTTCTCGGGCTCATATAATATATACGTCGCCCCGCTAAATGGCACGAGCTTTATTGATACAGGGTGGATGAAAAGTACGTGTGTGTGAATGCTCCATTGCGACATATAATACTATGTGCAAGGTGGATGCTTCGAAAGGCTTCCTCTGGTAAATAAGCGAACCCTTCTACACGTATTCGAGGGGAATCGGGGGTGTGTGTGGAAAGGTAACAAGCATCCCTTATTTCGTGTCGATATTGAAAACGCGGCATTGAAAAGAAGGTGGGTTGTTTTCGGTGTGATTTTCGATATGGGAGATTTTTGTGTTATGGAAATATTTTGGGGGTGTGATTTTGGGGAATATTAATATGGATTTTTAAAAGGGGTTTGTTTTGGACAGATAAATAAAAGGCAAAAATGAAAGTTTCTATCAAAAATAGACAGTTCAAACAAGAAGGCAGTTGAAATTTGTATGTCAGTTGTGTAATAACTTGTAGACAGGAATTCGTGAAATAGAGTAGAATATAAAGAGAGAATTTGAAACTAAATATGAGTTATTGTGGAAATAAGTCGAACAGTCTCAAGTGAATGTAGCTGAATAGTTCTCCACTTAGTTAACTGGTAGGTATATTAAAAATGATTTAAGATTTTTATTCCATCTAAATCATGTTTAAAATTGATATCCTATTCCCATTTGTATCACTGAAAAATGGAGATTTAATAAAAAATAACAAACTCCTGATTTCTAATTCCAGATTACCAGTATGTGGTTTCAAATTCCTTCTAAACTGATTCTAAATTCTAATTCTTGATTCCATATTTCCGATTCTTGATTTCTGATTCCGAATTCTTGATTTCCAATTCCGATTATTTTAAGTACATATAAACAATAAACATTTTGTTTGAAAATCATGATCGTATTTTATTTGTTATTTCGATTCTAGAAAAGTACTGATTTCGTCAATTCCACATTCTGATTCATAACAATCATTTAATTATATCGATAAAGAATTATACTTTTAAGCTCAACATTAAATTGTAATAATATACTTACATCGAATTCTTTAAAATATTTAACGACCTGAAAAACTCGATTCCTTATTGATTCTAAAATTTTTCATCACTCACTAATACAAGATTCGATTGATTTACAACGTGCATATACGAAATCTACGTACATACATATTATACAACACCGCAAACTGCACATTAATCACCGATTTCTATGAAAAGCCGTAAATCTAAACGCGGCATCAAAGCTGCGTTCCGCGAACTAGACTTTCAGCTGAAAACGTATCAACTCTATGCACATAATGTATTTTTTTTGAA
Organism: Cheumatopsyche charites; assembly: GCA_024721215.1. Lineage (NCBI taxonomy): Eukaryota > Metazoa > Arthropoda > Insecta > Trichoptera > Hydropsychidae > Cheumatopsyche > Cheumatopsyche charites. The sequence continues at coordinate 1,053,552 of CM045579.1, forward strand.
AACCGTAAAGTACACGGACGCTTTCGCAAATTATTTACGATGCACAAAGAACCGTCAGGCGTGATTTAAGCGGCTCCCCAGGAAACACGTGTCCGATCTTCGTACGCTGTGTGAATGTGCACTTATATACATATGAAGACTGAAAAGGACAAGGGGTACAAGTGACATGCTTAAATTGAGTTATGTACAGGAATCGCTTCATATATTTGGTGGCAAAAGGATATAAATGAACTCGGAACGTATACCGAGATATATCATCAAATCACTCGACCTACTCCTAAATACGTATAGGTACATGCTCAACTTTGAGTGCGCTTTTTTCGGAATCACCGCGAAGTCACTTGTACCCCTTGGTATTTTCAGTCGTCATATTATATGTGTGTGTTTGTGCTGTGTGCACTTGCTCTTGCTATCCGATGCAGTTTCGTGTATTTTGCATGTCGCGTGTTTCAGCGGGAGATGCGAGGGATTCGGTCGTGAAAGGGTTTATGAATTTTATCATAATCGATCAATTTTAAGCTAGAATATTATAAAAATATTTGTTTTATATGTGAAGATGATCAAAACATAAAATATCAAGAGATTAAGGACTCATTATGTTATGTGAAGAATCTATGTTATTTGCACAAAAATTTGAAACAAACTACTTACAAAATATGTTATTTTGAAAAGATATTGTAATTGTAATTCAGTTACTAGCTAAAGTGTATGAATTATCTCTCTAAAATTTGATTACAATCGAATTAATAGTATAAGAAAAAAATGTCCTAACTTAAATCATAAGAAAGGGTTCTGTTGAACTTGAAATTATTTTTCCTTTCATTTCTTCAATTACACTACTTATCATTAAAATGTATAATTTATTGTGTCGTCAGTTTAGCTGACTTTGCTCGATTAAAAATACATGGAAATGGCGACTTTTGATTCGAATGCCCTAGCTCTAGCTTGATGTTTTATTAAAGAGTTCATGAAGTTACAGGAATTAAATGCGAATTCAATTTATGTTAAAGAATAAATGTTAGAAAATTCAATTAAAATATGATATTCTACTACCAAATCAAAATTTTTGTCGATCTAAGTTTCAGTCGCAGAGAAAGGTACCATTGAACTTGAACTTATTGAGACTTTCTTCCGCTTATGTCATGTTATGTCACGACATAGCTGGCTCTGTTTGACCAAAAAATCGTCAAAAATGCCATCTTTTGATTCCGAAGCCCTCATGTACGATGTATGTATAATATATTAAACATACGAGTTTAATGATCGTCCTCGCCCAGCCGTTTTAAATCATAAAATCCGAAATAAACCGGTGGGCGGGCGACAAAAGCGACCGGCCAATTTCACATGTGACGGATGCGACGAAAAATATCACAACAAGGCGAACATGAAGCGAATATGAAATATAACGAACGAAAAAAAAAGAATCGAAAAATGAGTAAGTGACTCCTGAACGACTTCATAAAAGATGAAAAGATCGCACGAGTCGAAAAAAGCTTTGTTATTACGACGGCTCGCTAAGCGAATAAGCACACGACGACTTTCAGACGTTTTTATGGGATTTTCTTTTTGATTTTTTTTTGAAATAATATTCTGAATTTATTATTACATGGGTAATTTCAGATTGCTTTATTTATTAAAGATTGTTTCTTTAGATTCTATAAATATTCATCTAAAAAACGACCCAAATCAACTGTCGAAAAATCTAATGAATTTCTTGATTTTTGAAATTCTTATCAATCTTAAAAAAGTGTTTTAAGATTAAAATATTGTATCTTCTTTCAAACACTAGATTAAATTAATTCCTTACGAATCAAATTCTAAAAATCTGAATCTAATTCAAGTCAAATGTTATTCAAAGGTAAGTGTTAGTCTAATGTTCGAATTCTCGATCGTTAGTTGGAAATTGAATCATTCTATTTAGCTTATTGATTTACGAAAAAATAATAAAAGAGACAGAATAATCATTGATAGATTTGTCTTAAGTAAAGTTTAATTCTAATTGATTATAATTAAAGCAGTTAGTCACAACAAATTCTACCAATAAAGCATCATATTATAAACGATCAATTCACCAAAATATACACATCCAAGAAAATCTCTCTCATTACCGAAGTCCAAAATTGATATCGGAACGAAATCGACCTCACAACATGTCGATAAATTTAATGAAAATCTCAATTTCACGATAATAACTTTAACGTGGCAATCAAACGTTAATATTGGCCTCGTAGTTGGTAAACGAGAATTTTAACGGTCATCCGAGCAATATCCGCTTATTACGGGCCGTTAAAACCGAACGTCCCACACGTTTGAGCCAAGTTAACTTTTTTAATTAACGGCGACACTCTTTTTGTCACTTTCGCCGCCGAAACTTTAAACGAACGTCATAAAAAGTGAGGCTAATTGTCGCCGTTGATATTCGACACGTGTTGAGGTTGTTTATACAAAAAATTGTGGATAAATTCGACGAATTTTGTCGGTGTTCGGTGGTGGAATTCTGTAACGTATCCTCTAGGAGTGGAAATTAGCCAAGTTAAATTAGAATTCTAATGTTGACCGAAGCATTATGCATGCAACGATATGGCAGTGTTAACTTATGTGAAAACTTTGTAGTGAATGTATCAAATTGTAGTCAGAGTGTTATATTTCAAAATTATTATATCTATAATTTTTATTTTTATTTTATCGCGATTTTTGCTTGAAGCTGTTGTATCTCTTAAAATTAACACAGCTACATTTATATGCTGCTACTTTTGAGAAATAAATTATTTGAAGATCTAGAAATTAAGGAATGAAAGTATTGAATTAGAATCGTTCAAGTTCAGTGTAAAAATCGTTATTGAATATGTCCATTGATTTGGTTTTATAAAAGGATCAATGGTTCTGGTATTATACAATTCACCATCAAATTACGTACTTAGTAATTTTCTAATGTTTATTTTATTATAATAGATATTCCAGTTAGAATATGACATTTTAAAATTTCTTTGTGCTCACTTAAATTCCTCACCTTTAAGACAACTTATTTCAATTTTATGAAAAATCTTTCTTTAAATCAATATGACTCAATGAAATTCTCATTCAACAATGTATCATTTTTTATAATAATATATTCAAAAATGACTTCTATTACTTCTATCATATTAAGCCGAAAATTTATCATCACTCTATTTTTTCACTCGTGTAAAACACAAACTCGAAACTTAAAAGCTTTTAATGTCTCCGGAACACATTTCGACAGTAAATCCATCGATTTTTTTCCCATCTTTCGGAGTAAGTTTCTGTGTAGACGCATTGTGGATGCATTTTATGTGCATTCGGGGTCCGAAAAGACCCAAATGGATCTTCGAGGGTTCAATTTAAAACCAGATGCCCGACATGCTCAAAAACTGAAGTGCATTCCAAGACTCGAAGGGTGCCTTCCACTTTTCCTATCGTTTTATTTTCACACTTGAAGCTCGTCAAGTCCGTTAAAGATATGAGGTTCAGTGCACATTCATGGCTTCTGTGTTTTTGATAAACTAAATAGATAAAAAATATATATTTATACAGGTAATTTCTATACAAATATTATTCACTTTACAGGGAAGAAGTCAACTTCAAGGCAAGACTTCGAAGAGTAAATTTTTGTGCACATAGTCGATACTAAATAGTTCGAATTTAATCGAAACATATAAAAGGTATAGAAAAATATCGATTGCAAAGCTTTAAATTGACATTTTTTTAGAATCAAATGAATCCAAATATTCGAAAGAAACGACTGAGTCTTGATATTGATATATCAATTAAGAAAAACGACATGTGACTCTGACCAATATAGGAATCAAATTGACGCATCCCAAGTATACTGAATCGATACGGCATGCACAAACGCTTAATAACATTGCACTATCGTCTGAATAGATAAAATATCAATAATAGATTATTTGAATATGTGCAACGTAGCTAATATAGGACCACCTGCATAGATCTGAATGGGACTTGCGATGATTTTCATCGTTTTTGCCGCCGTTTCATGTAGTCTCTGAATCATAGAAGTCAGAATAGAAATATAATCGCATTTGAAGTTTGAATGGATGCACTGTCTGCAGTGTTATGTTATTATATGTTAGGTTCGTACGGAATTATGATTGGAGACTACACGTTGGTTTCCTGGTTTGTGATTTGTTCTTTGTCGCATGCGATTTCTGTTTGATTCGATGTTTTCCTGTTTTGTAAGTTGAGACTTGTTGTTTTCGAAACACGTATGCGGAATTGTTGCTTTGTGACAGCTTCGGTTGGCATGTAATAAAATGCAATAGAATTCATCGACTTCATATTGTGTTAAATAATTAACTTCTGTGACTCGACATCGTTCGAGACTATAAACTTTAAGCCGATATTATGAACTATTGTATAGTATTTTAAATGAATATTAAAAACAGACGGAATGCGAAATATCTATTGAAATCTTGCTATGTGTGTGTGACCATTTAAAGTTACATCGACTGCAAGTATTGAGCTATTTGTAATCAGTAAGAATACGTGATCAATGGTGCAGTGGTAAATTTTGAGGTGCCAGAGTACTCGATTTTACACTACCTCCTTAATCTACCCTTAAGGGTTTAGGTATCCGTTACAGGTATCAAACTGTTATGATTATTGTCTTTGTCTGGATTTGTGGAATTAAATACGTTTATTTTGATATTTGAAAATTTCAAGCCGGAACGCGCTCCGCAAACGAAAACAGGTGACGGTGCGTCATTCCGTATAAAAGTGTATATGCGAAAAAAATGAATATGGATATCGATGTTTTTTGCAAAATTTTCATGTTTCGCGAAATTTATGCACCATCCTGTAGTACAGGGGGCAAAGAAAAAGCGTGAAAATCTCGCACACTTTTCCCAACGTCCGGCTCACTGGTGTTCAGTATAATAGGTCGGTTATTTATTCAGGTGCTTATCACGGTGAGTGCACGCCGTACATGCACATGCACAAACTTGCCTTATTTTCATCGTATACTAGGGCTAAAATATGGCTGTGTTATGTATTATATCGCGTGTATGTATTCATGTTGTATGAGAGTGTGTCGGTGATGGAAAACGTTTCAGTGGTGGGTCCTTTGTCGGGAAATTTATGAAACTGACAGTGCTGAGGAAGATTTTTAATATTCGAATGTTTAGTTATTTATTCAGGTATCAGTGAAAGTTAAAAAGTTGATTATTATTTGAAAAAGTGGTAAGTGGCTGTCAAATTGTTGAATGGCAATTTTAAGTCCGGACTCAAATTAAATAAAGTTAAAAGGTAAGTTTGTTCAAGTATAACGTTAGAAACTTTTTGTGAATATACTCGTAAGTAAAAATTATACTATCTTTGTCTTTTGCAGGACTCATAGTTTCAAATTGTACATTTTGTTTGAAATTCAAATTTCATGAAAATTTACATCTACTTATTTCTGAACTATGACTATAGCAGTTACTAAAAATTACACCATAAATCTTAAGTAACATTAGAATTCTTTATAAAACACCATTGACGAGACATTCAACATATTAAATTATAGTTTTATATTAACTTACATTAAATTTTTCCATTTCAAAGTCAAACCATCCCGAGCATCCTACCAATGAAACCACACACAAACCCCCTTTAATTCAAACAATCCCTCACAAAACCAACCACTTCCTTCAATAAAACGACAATTCATATAAAAAAAATCATAAACATTCCATCACCAGAACACATCAAATGCATAAAAACACACACATCTAAACCCAGAAATGCGAACAGAGCCTGAAAGTGCTACGAGTGAAACGCCAGGGGCATATTGCAGGGGGTGTTCGAACACACCCCCATAGGGCATATTGAACGAGTCGAATGGGGGTAAGTTCACGTACGAGCCGAAAGTGCAAGAGAGCTGAAAACCGTCTTTACAGCGTCTTCAGACTATGAAACGCCCACAAATCTCCCGCTTCCGTAGTACGGAGTACGCCGGGGAATTTTTACCGAGATCAACTCGTTTCCTTATCGATTCACGTGCCGGTCGCATTTTATACGGAGTCGTGTTGTAGGGGTGGGTTTTTTTTTTTGGGTTTGAGGAGATAATCGCTTTTTTTAATATTAATGGGTTTAAAGTCTGAAAAAATATATTTGATGACTTTTTGTTTCTTATATCGCATGGATTTTCAAGTCTTCATATTAAAAGCTTTGAAGCTTTATAAATTTCCTTATCGATTTTGATGAAACTTTGTATAAATGTAGTGTGAAGGCCGACTTTGCGTACCATGACAAAAAAAAGAGGCAAGCGGCACGAGCGTGGTCAAAAATGGGAACGATGTGGACCTCAAGAAACTTTCTTCTCATTGTTGACGATGCTGCATGTTGCGTGTCTTTTGCTGCTTGCCGCGGTATGCAAAATGGACCTTAAGTGTGTACTTTAAATAGTTGTGAAGATGAAAAATGTAATGTTTGTTCAACGTATAGGTAAAAATATTATTATTGGTGATATATGCTAATATTTTAATATACAATATTTATTGCTGGCTGTTATTAATATTAATGAATTATTTTTGTAATTTAAATGAAAAATTAACAGGGATTAAACCTTGAAGATATGTCACATATAAAATATATAGCAAAATCTTCATACTGTTCCACAAAGTCTCATATTAAAGTTACTGGTTGGAATCGGAGAAATCTAGTAATTTACTAAACCTTAAACCAAACTTTTACATTAAACATATTAAATAACCTAGAAATGCACTTAAAAGTTTGATAAGAAACTAAGCTGCAACTATTAAAATCATATCATAAAAATAATCTAGGATAGAGTTATTGAAATGTGTATAAATGAAAAAAAAGTGGGCTCTAAGAGAAGTGTTAAGTCTTCGCTGAAAAAAGGTACATAATTATTGGAATAATCGGATGCAAGAACGTGCCGCGTTCAAAGGAATAAAAATGCTCAAATAAAAATGGCGTTAAATTTAAATCGTTCAATTATCCCCCATGAAGTGTTACAATAATAATAATGATGGCAATTTTTCAAGGGTTATTTAGTTCTCATCCAAAGCGAATCGTGTCGAATGCGTGATTGAGCCAATTTTACGAAACGGAAGAATTTTAACTGAATCCTTCCCTCTTTTGTATAACCGATATAATAAACGCGTTAAAACCGAAAATTTGTTTAAAAAAATACGAGTTATTCAAGCGAGAGAGAGTATAGAAATATTTTATTTCTTAAAAGTGCGAATTTTTTATTCTCTTTTCGTTTCAAGCCTTCCGTCTTTGGTCTATGAATATTTTATCTCGCGCTTTTGTTCGCGTGAAAGTCGGAAGCGTTTTTTCGCTTCCTTAGAAAAGAAGAGATTAAAAGCGAAAAGTACGAAGATACCGCTTAATTTTTAAGTTGAAAATATTTTCAGATCTTTACGAAAAGAAAGATGTAATTCGATTCGGAAAATATGTATAAGTTACTGCAAAATTGAGATTTCATTGAAGTTTCCGTAAATTCATAAAAATTCGAGTTTAGCGAAATTCTGTCTGTACGAGTAAATTTATGACATCTCATGTTATAGCAATTTTACTATTTATGTATCTATCGTGAGATTTATTGAATTTACACGTGTCTAGAGGATCGCAAAAATCCTTGATTGTACGTAAGCGGATTAAGATCCATAGCCTCGAGTTATGTTCCCAATTCGGATTTCTGAGAAATATTGTTTCCGTGAAATATTTCTGTGTTGCAGAATATCGTTCGTAATATTTCAGAATGCATTTCGAACGAAGAAAAATATAGCAAGATTGATGATCCGTTTCCTGCTTTTAGATAATGCACGTCGATATTAAAGGGAGTGTCGCTTTTTAAAAGAACGGAAAAACTTTATAATCGAGTTGAGGTGAAAGGGTCTATTTACGGCACAACAATGTATTATATCATGATGGTTATAGAATATTGAGTCATTTCTATTTTATTATTATATATGTCGGTTCGAATTTTATGAACCGATCGGAAAAATTACAGCTTCGGTTTTTCTATTTTCATCCCGAATTCTATGCATGAAAAGTTTGAAATCTCTCCGCAGACGCAATGTGGATAATTTCAAAAGTTTCAGTAGTTTGGCAACTAACGAAAACATGAACATAAAAAAAGCTTATGACACATGAATAAAATATTATAGACGTACACAACAACGAAAAAATAGCTATTTATCCGAACTGAATTTCCATACAGAACTGAAAGAATCTTGCCATAATAGACGCAAATTTCCACACCCGGAAAACCATTTTCCGACAGCATTATATCCGTACACAAGAAAAACACACTTTTCCAACGAAATTTCTGAGAAACTACCTCGAGTTCAACGTTCCTCAAACTATTATGATGAAATTGGATATATTATAGAATATTGCGGAAATTGCGCTGAAAATACGGGAAGAAAACAACACTAGTATAAATTCGCATAAATTGTGATATTTTCAGAGAAAATTTGGGTATTTCTTAGTTTAGTTATGCTATTAACATAATTTTGCTCAAACTTCTCAACTTAAGCCTTACATTGTTTTTGAACTGTCAAAGACTTACTATTGTGTGAATGTACAGTATACATACAAGTGATATAAGCATTTATGCATACTGTGACGGACTCAATGTTTTCGGAATGTTGGGTTTGAGTTCTGTTGGTTTCAGGCAAGGATCAAATGTCCATTTTCTTAAATAATTAATTAATATAGAAGTTAGATCATTTTTTTCTATTTTCAAAACCCATTTGATCCGAAAAACATGTACGTCGAGTCAATTCTTAACGAAATGATTCTTTAGATATAATAGATTATCATATCATTAGTATCTATATTGTAATCGATTGGTTTTAGTAATATCTTTTGGGTTTCATTTATATCAAAGACTATTTCTATACTTAGGCGAATGATTGATAGATTTTCATATGAATTAAAGAGATTTTTTTACCATTGGATCTGACTTTAGTCTGCTAAAGATACTAAACATTCTCGAGGATGATTATTAACTTAGGCAATCTCTTAGTATGTAGCACTTCTACAATCAGCTCTATCTTCTGACTGATTTCAAAGAACCTTGTCCCTGATTCTTCACTCAGGCGATAATTTGAAACAATTGATTCTAAAGCCAATATAAAATTAAAAACTATGAGAACCTTAGGTCATAGCTTCGTTTAGATGACTCGCGGAAAATCTAGAGTGAACTGGGTCGATTCGTTGTCCAATTAGCCAAGTAATCGAAGGGTTCGTGCCGGACGTCATCCACAGGTGGACGAAGGTGATTGGGGTCGTCGAAGGCTGCTAATCGCCGAAGGTAATGGACCGAATGTAAAAGGCTTCTCTCTTAGGCCCCGGGTCTTAAATAACGCGCCGCGGACAAATGGTGCGTGGTAAAGAGGCTCGTATTTCAGCCAACGGTCGATTTATGTGCAAGAGAGAGAGAAATTTGACAGATTTTCCAAGGAAATGTATTTGTGGGGGGTTGTTTTTCATGAGTCGTTTGAGGGGGGCGTGTTAATTGGGGGTTTGGCTGATTGGTTTTTTCATATATGTACGTAATTGAAAAGATTGTAGGAGAGGTTTATTTCGGCAGGACGTTGGAATTGGTAAGGAAGAAGTGAATTCATCTGATGATATGAAAAAAGTTGAATTAAGCTTGTTCGTATACTTTTTATGATGGACTCGTATCATACTTGGACCGAGTGCACTCAGTCCAGTATTCGTACATGATGCGAGTTTACTTAACCTATTATTTGTACATGGTTAGAGTGCACACATCCCGGTAATTGGAAATGGCTCGAATGCACATAGTTCAGTATTTGCACATGGTTTGAGTGCACATAAATAAATAATAGTTATAAAACTTTTCTAGTTACATTTCAATGGAGAAAATTTATTAAGATAACAGTATAAATTATATTAATTTCACATTTATAACAATTGATTGAAAATATTAAAACAATACTCTATAGGCATCTTATATCCAGCTCCAGAAGGGGTTAACGACTTTAGATCCGTTAATTACTCTCTCGTCCATCTCAAAACACCATTAATCAATGGTCAATTGCAGTACACACTGCAACGGAAGGATAGCCCTTTGAGAAGGGCACTAAATTTAGATACACTCATATAATATATAAAGATAAATAATAAATAGGCTTCGGGATGTCTTATCTACGATATATCTATTATATCGAATCGAAAAATGTTGTATAGATGAATAGCAGTTGTACGAAAGGATGATCTGTTAAATTGTTGCATTCGAAACAATAAGATTTTCAATTAGAAAGGTTCGTTTATTTAGATTCGTCTATTGATTGATTAATGTTTGAGGAATTTATATGAATCATTTACATGATAATTTTTTGAGCATGAGAAAAATAGAGTATTCTTATATTTAAATAATTTCGGTCTTTGAACGAAAATATTAATCATTAAAAAATATAAATCAGAGTCTAACGTATGATTCATATAAAGATCCAATTTGCTCTTTGAAACATAAAATACGAAAAAAAATGTTATTCATTCGAGTTTAAGTGATGTTTTTCATGTCGCAGCGAGATTGCAACAAACAGTATGATTGGATTTAACGTTTACACATGTCTAGAAATAAAACAATCAAACAGTTTCCTTCGGATTTATGTATGCATAAGAGTATTTATATTTTTGAAACGAATGATAATTGAATGCGAAAGCTTGCAAGAGTTGAACAGAATGCTCATACGTTTGCGAAATTCATAAACACATTATTAATTCTGGGAAAAATGTATGAGAGCGAATTCATATGTATTAAATTCAGTTGAAGTGATGCACATTTCTGTTGTTTACGAATATATTCAAATGAAATGTTATTTTGATACAAAATATATACTTTAATATAAAATTTTATATATCTAGGTGAAAGCGCTGAATGGCATTTTTTCGTGATGGTGAAAAAAAATCGTATTCTTCTATAGAAAAATCACATTCGTACGAAACCATCTGAAACATTTCAGCTTAATTGGAAAACTCGTGCTCACGCAATTCGATACTATTGTGTTCATATTTTCTGTTCAAGATAGAATTTTCCAAGAATCGTCTATTTTCAAATAAATACTGACACACAAACCAAAAATATATAGTTATATACAGTAGAAATTCTAACACGAATTTCTAAAGCTTTCAACTTGAATTGAATCTAAAATTAAAAAAAATTCAAACAAGTGAATATGATTTAAATATGAATTACCAAATGTTGATTTTAATACTTTAGTTTATTTTATATATTTGAGTTCATTTTGTTTCGATTATTTCTATTATTATAAAGATTTCACAACTGAATAATTTTATGTACAAAAATATTAATCGTATGGAAAAAATAGCTAGAGTCAATTGTATAGATGCTAATACTAAAAAAAGTCACTTAAGAAAAGAAGCAATCACTACATCAATAGAATAATAAAAGATGTTACCAAAATCGAACTATCATGAAACTTTTACAAGCCACACTATTCGAAGAAACATTTTTATTGCATGAAGAAATATTCACTTAACTTTCACTAGCATCTAATAAAATACGAATCCAGCATTATCAAAACCTTGTGTCAGACAAAGCGTATACCAATATTTACTATGTTTCAGAATAAAAATGCGATTATAATATATAGCAATATTTTTTTCAGCAGATTATAAAGGAAGATATAGTCGTACATAAAGAAAAAAACGAAGAGAACGATTAAGAACGAGCATAGCTCGAGAGCACAATAGACACAAAACAGATAAATGAATAACAGCATTGTCAGTGTCCTCGATTAGCGTCTGCCTCGGCATTAACGTACATATCTCGGTCTCTGGCAGCCTTAACGCAATAAGGACGACCGTCTGAAAGGAAAACGTGAAAATCCTATTTCCTCCACGACTGAAAGACACATCTCATACGTTCTACACACATATTATATCATTTGAAGACCTAAGAAGCTGAAGGGTATAAGTGTGCACTGAAATTTTTTGAGAAAAAGTTTGTTCATATCGCTCTTCTACCACTTATTAGATCGTGATGAAACTTTTTAGAGTTATTGTATATCTGGAAGGGATTGTGTGTCGTTATATTTTATATTATCAATTGATTGAGTATCGAGGATTTGACGTTTAATACTATTTCAAGCCGTCAGGCATAATCTACTTACACAGCATAATTTAACATGTTTAGATAGATATTTATTCATTATATTCCACTATTCACAATCATCTTAAAATCTGTCGTTTCTAATGATGTTTTTAGTTCGTAAATGTAAAAGAAATTTTTATTTGAAAATGATTCAACATAGTCATATAGCGTCAGACAAAACTGACACAAGGAAAAGCGCTATTTTTATATTAGACATCCCTTTTGAATCCAAAATCAATGAATATGGTTTTTGCTCTCGATTTTGGTGATTTAATTATAAAACTTATACTGCTTGACTTTCAAGGTTCCTCATATATCTATGTGAAGTCTTAGAAAAGGAGCCGCGGGCGGTATTGTGACTATTGCGTAAATTTATATTGTGTTAAGCGGAAACGTACGTATAAAATGATATATTTTCGGGAAAAGTCGCTTCGGTGAGTTTTCCTCGGGAGAGTTTTCGTGAGTTTTCCTCAACTGAATGTTTGAAACACGCTCGTTATTCGGTTTCCGTTTTATATTCAATTAAAATCGTCTTGAATTGTATTAGAAGTCGTATTTAACATGTTAGTCTAAAATTAAACTTCGTTTGCGTAATAAAATTTATAAGAAATTAAGATTGATTCAAAAATTCTCACATGTACTGTATACGAAGATTTATAATTTTCAACGCTCGAAAGTGCATATCGTATATTTTTCATTTAAATTAGCGCCATTCAAGTAGATGCATTCGAAATAGGCTTTTGTGATTCGAAGCTCTTCGACTTTAATCTCTGAATAAATTAGATAATCCGTGAAGTATCCATTTTCTCATTTAACATATAAAAATGATAATCTCTAGAGAAATGTTGCATGTTACACAAGAATGCAATCGAATACGTGAGCTTTAGTAAAATTTACACATACCAAACGGTTCTATGAAATATTCATGTATTTTTTTCAAATATTTGATCAAAATTTGTATAAAAAACTAGCTTCTGTGTCCCAGCATTGCTTGTAACTCATTCAACTTAAATCTGATTAAAAAGTTCAAAGAATTCACTACGCACATAAAAAATATTTTTTATATAATGCAAGTAAACTAATTCACTAATCAAATCTATTATAACAAATCATTATTTTTATCAGTAATCTGTCCGGTAACTAAGCAAAATATTTCAATCATCAATACACATTTAACGAACGTAATATAAGCATTCATATTCATCGAAAAAAACAATTAATACTCATTACAAAGAACATACAAGGAAACCTAACAAAAGTCCCACTCATGGACGGCACGTGTGAAGTAACAAAACTGCTAAATGGGGGTTTGAGCGAAAAACACGTGTCAAGCGTGAAAGGGGAGTGAGATCGGCTCCCGTTTTTCTCTCACTTAATTTAGAAGAATGGTACTTACTAGAGTGTGTTAGAGGGACGTTGGATGTGGAGTGGGTGGTGGTTATTTTTTCGGAGTTGATTTGAAATAGTTTGTGAAGTCCACCTGCCACCCCCTGTGGTGATTTTTCGTTTCAAATTGATGTTAGATTGATAGGGGTGAGTCGTTTCTGATGTGAATTTTTTAGGGGGTGTTTAATTGTCGGTTGTATTTTCGAATGAATGAGTTTCGGTTTTAATCATCTGATTTTTTTTAATATTAAATTTTTGATTTTGTCATAAAATTTCATTTTTAGGTAGATAACTAAATATTTAGCGTATTAGTAACATCTGTGATTGATTCGGAGCTAATCTTTTTGATCATTGCTATGTCGCATAACGTTTGATCATATGACATTCCGAAGATAATATGACAATTTTCTAACTCTATGGAAAAAAAGTGAATTCGTCTTAGATAACCTCTTATCGTTAAACTATCCAGTCCAATTTAAGTTAGTAAAAACCCAATAAAATTAGCATTCACATCTGTAAAAAGCAACCGAACCATACAATAACTCAAGTTTTTTTCAGTAGACGCAATTTGCACACATTAATGATTTCAAACTATCCCAGAAGTAATATAGAAATGAAAAAACACATTTGCTAGTAATACAGGAACATACCTAATATAAAATTTAAAATTCTAAATTGAAAAGTAAGAACCAATTTTCCCATTTTCCACGAGAGCGAATCTTCATACACAAGCTCAGAATTTTATACACAACTTGTCTCCCATTTGCAAAAATAAAAAGCCCTCAAGTACACGAGACAACAATCACAGTCTAACATAAATTACACGGCGAACAACGGGCAAAAACAGATTTTTTTCTCGTCCGTGGAACCAACTTAAGATGCAACAACGGCCGTAGATCAAGTCGACTCGAGCTCGCCGTGTTCAAACCTTGTTTGCGAATCCACCTGAGCAATGCACTCATTATATGTACTGTGTGTATTGTGTATTGTATTTGTGTATTGTTCAGGATCTCTGTTCCGGTCAGGTAAAAACACGCCGTCTCTAATTTATACGTAACACGAATTTATGGTAGGTCTTGTCGCCTCGGTTAAATTATACCAGCCTGATATCAAGGTGGTGGCCATTTTGTGTATGTGTGTATTTATTGTATTGTATGTATTGTAGAGTATGAACGGAAATTCTCGAATGTGTTGAATAGTTAGTGGGTGCACTAGCATCTGTTTTTCAGTTGGAGTTTATAAGTCTTAATTTCGGGTAAGTATGAAAATAAAATTTAGTTTAGAAATATATCTATAGTTTTGACAGTTATCATCGTATGTTCGAAAACTGAGTCGAATTATATCTGTAGAAAAAAAATCAAACATTACTAAAAAGAGTTTAACGATTGAAAATTGCAGTTTCGTCAATTTAGCAATATGATGAGATGCATAATTATAATGAAACAATCTATTTTTTCTTTATTTCATACTGTTGAACAAACTGTCGAATAGAACCTAAGAATTAGAACTTAACCCGAAATGTAACTTAATCTAGACACACATTAAAAAAATAGTTTAATAATTTCATAATTTAAAACTAAACCAACTATCTTAAAACCTAAAAGGTAAGACTAATATGATTATTCAACACATTTTTATCAATAATCTCACCTGCATTCAAATATAATTCAATAGACTCATCCCACAAACACCACACAATTCACACATCTATTCAAACTCCCTATAATCCTTTACTTAAAAACAAAATCCTTTATTCCCGACAAATATTTTTTCATACAATGACAAAAAATATCCTTCAAACGTGAACGGGGATCAAACAGGTTAGATGAGGCAATGAGTTTTATCGCATTATGCCTATATTTATATAAAAGATGCTACCTGTATTGTAACGTGAGACCGAATAGTTGGATTTTAGGTATAAGAACGACATCCGATCCTTGACATGTCTCATGTTTCTATGACAATGTGTAAAAAAAACGTATGTGAATTCTATGATGTCATACAAAAAAGGATCTTAACAGTGAGTGCGCTTTCATTATCGCATGAATGGGAATGATTTTTTGATAAAGTTCGATGTAATCTGAGATTAGATTTGAATTTGAATAAAAAATTTGATTTAATGATAGTTTAAGTACGATTTTTTCCGATGAATTCGTTCGAACGATTGTCGTGTTTTTAGTTTGGAAGGAAAAAAAATATTTTTTGTATAATATTTCAAAGAGAATTTATTATTTTTCGATCAAAAAGGTATCTGATTCTTAGAAAAGAACGAATTTGAATAAAAAATGAGCTTCGGATATCGTCTTAAAAATAAATTATTGATCGAAAACCTTCGGGCGTATTACGTAGACTGACCAGTCTGCACGCAAAGGCTTTATCCACAGTTGACCGACTTGTTATAAGAAATTTCAAATGTTTTAGTAAGATGAATTTGAAGAATACACGTTGGACAATTTTCGAAAGAACAAGACAAAAACGAGACGTATGATTTACGACTCGAAAAACATAAAACTTCAACTGCCATCTTAGTAATGATGCGTCTCGATGATACGTCCGGTCCATCGTAAAAAATAGTGTACAGTTGAATACTGATTAAATGAATTGTAAGATAAATAGAAATCAAAATCACGAAAGTATAATTTTTGATATTTTATTTAGTTCAACTTGAAAAAAAAAATTGATTGGTCTTATCAATGTACAAAACTCGATTAGATTGGTCAGATTGGTTCGGGATATATTTAAAAGTTGAAATCTCTTTTTTTTTAAATTAGGTAAGATTAGATTACATTTTAGATTAGGAAAGGTTATCATATTTTCAATATATCCATTGATGATCTAAAATTAAATAGAATTTGAGATTTTGTTTGTATATATCATTGAGCATCAAGATTTTAATTAAATATTTTTGATTCATAATTTGATTCACAATAATCAGTTTAATGAAGATTTACTTTATATTTATAAAATAAAAAAAAATCAAAAAAAGTCCAAAATTTTCTATGGGATCGTAAAAAGTACAGGAGACCCCCATCTCAATATATTACACACATAGATACAAATAAATGTAAAAAAAACAAATGTTGGATAGAATATGATGGTGTAAACGTGTTCGGAATTTATCAAAGGCTCGAATCGTATTGTGTAAATATTATAAAAAAATACATATATTATAAGAAAGTTCGTTCGGCCTTTTGATCTTCGGGTAGGAGAAGCGTTAAACGGTCCTAAAGCGTTTTACGATCGAGTTGCAATCTGTGAAGAAAATGCGTAAATCAACGTGATTTATCGGAAAAAATTTGGGTTATCGAAATAGATTTATCCCGTACGGATCTGTGAAAATGTCGTAAAATTCCAATCGGAGGAAGTCTGTAAGGAAATGCAGCGAATTTCGTCTAGAATTGTTTTGTATACTGGCAACTCTTCTATATAACACGGGATTAAGTTGTGCCATAGAAATAAAGAATTCTCGATTAAATTTGCGGTTAGGTTATTCACTCAACTAGACGAAATTGGTGTTCAAAATATTTTTTTTACTGAAAATCTCATATGACGACCGAAAAGACCAAGGGGTACAAGTAACATTTTTGCTGAAATTGAGTTATGCACAGGAATCGCTTCTATGCACGGTAACATATACATATTTGTAAGGACACAGATAAATTGTCGCTAAATTTAGATTTGATTATTGTATTTAATTTATTTTGAAACCGCTTGACAATCCATGCCTCGATAATTAAGTAATTAATTAATAATGTTTAAAATCGACATTGAACAAATTTAGTCTTAATTGAATCGTCTTTCAATGCACAAGACCCAAGATGTCTCCGCCCACATATCAACTATCTTTAACAAAATATTCAATAGTATTACACAAAATAATAAAAAATCAAATCCAAAATTCATCTAAATCCAAAAAAAAATCCAAAAACTACATACACATTTCAAACCTAAAACCACCACTGTTTTCACTCTATCCCTTTCTAACGCATATAATATTGTATAGTTGCATCTCTCTCTTGCAAAGAGCGCATGCTTGCTTAGCTTTTCGGAACGGAAGCCGAGTTCAGTTCCGATTCGGATTCCGCGAAGACAGCACGCGTCCGCGCTAAGGGTGCGTTCACGTGAATTTACGTAAAAACGTGGATTTCACGTTCGCTTTTGATTCGAAGATATAAAGTACGTTCGTGGTGTTTTTTTGTGAATTCGTCGTATTTAAAAAAGACGCGTTTTCGATTCGAATGTCTGCTTTTTTATTATAAGGTGAGTGTTTTTTTATGTATTTTATATTTGATTTGGGTAATCTAATTGTTGAATTTAATCGTTCGTTGTTTATTATTGTTAGATTTTAGATAGGATGTTAGAATTTTGTTAGATTAGGCTCATTTGTTAGAATATAGAATGTATTAATCAATTGTGATATTGAGATGGTAAAATGGTACGAATGTGATATTATTTCATAAGATGTTTTTAGTAATGAGTGTTTGATGATATTCTAATCATTGATTTATCTTAATTATTCATAATCGTTAAATATCTTTGATAAAGTAGTCGAGACGAAAGTTATTGCTTATTAATGAATGTAGACTAGACGATTTTTTTTATCTGAATCTGAATCATTCAGTTGATTAATCAAATGAACATTCTTTAAATTAATATTTTCTATGTTAATCTACAAAAGATAATCCATTTTTTTCTATTGTTCTGTTAGCATCGACATTTGACAGATTCGATTAGAAAAGGTTAGGTTAGACTTTATACTAAGTTAGGTTAGGTTATCGTTTTTTATTCCATATTAGATTAGATTTAATTAAGTTGAGTTACGTTTTCGGATCAATTATGTCAGTTCGAGTATCTTACTGACTGGATCACAGATAAGTACCGACAATGTTCTTATTGTTGGATTTGAATTTGATACGATTATTGTTTATTTAATATCATATTCACGCTTACCATTTATAAAACGAATACGTGACTTTTATAAAAAAATCTATGTATGATACACTGTATTACTCATAAGTAACAACGGATCTTACGTGATTCATTAGTGACTAGAAAGTATTCGATGACTTTCACAACGATTATGACACAAAAATTATCACACTTTTACACAAAACTAGTCAATCGCTCATTAAATCGATCAAATCGATCAGTTACACGAATATTTCGATAGAAATCGTAAATTATGCATATCAAACGTAGGCGTAAAGTTCGATTGTAAAATTTGCATACACCTTCGAATCGAAATTTTGTAAATTGTAAAATACAAGTCCGTGTAAAAGGATCGGACACAATCGCAATGTTTAATTAATGGCATTTTCGTAATTGAACTTCGTGGGCAGTATAGAAACCTTTTTCGTTAAAAAATCACCATAAATAAAATAAAAAAACCTAAAAAATAACAAACGATGAGAAATTAAATAAAATATATATTCATTGACTATTGTTCGCTTTTTTCGTATTCATAATACATTTTTCAACCGATTTTTTTCATGACCCTTTGAACTCGAGTCGTAAGTCTTTGCGTTGTGCGCTTCCTACGCTTTTTTGACATTAATTATTGTATTGACGCAAAGTAAATTCGACATGTTCTTCGTCATTCAAATACTGTTCGTTTCTGTGTGTATTTTGAGTAGAATTTTTCCTTTTCTGTGCGGCATAATTACGTTGGAAATGAGCGTTCGCGTTTTTAAATTAGTGCCCGCCGCGGCGTTTTAGTTGATTATTATTTCCAGGAAATTTACCTTAATTAGAAGCGAACTTCGGTGTGTTTTTCATTTTTATGAATGCTTCTAGGTTTTTAGTGTGCTTCTTTTTTCGAGTCGTGCAACATGTGGTTTGCGTATCGATGTCGAATCGCGCTTACAACGAAACGAATGATTTTTTTTTCACCAAAAGGATTATATTTTGCATAAAAATATTACTAAATTAATGTATGCTTAGATTGTTATAATCTCCTTAACTATATATTCGATCACAATGAAACTTTCTAGAGTTGTAGTATGCTCATTTGAGAAGGTATCTGCATCATAACATTTTACATTTTACAATCGATAGGGTTTTTGAAATTTAACGATGTGGCTTTAGTAAGCCACGGGGGAGTAAATATATTAAGTTCGACCTACACAAACGACGTAATTTAATATGTTTTAACGGATATTTTGCATTTCGTTTGTTTTGTATCATCATAAATTATGTACACAATTGTTTAAAGTCCATAAAATGTCTAGCAAAACCGAATCATAAAAGCTAGCACTATTGATATAAAATGATTCAAATTATAAGAATAATTATACAATTTCAAAATATTCATTCCATCTGTTTAATTTTCAATTTTGAAAATTTCTAAAATGTAGTTTTCATTGACGGATTACCTAACGTATGTATGTAAATACGTGACACTTTCTCTGCAGCTTTGTACTTCAAATAATGATAAATTCAAATGTAAAAAAAAAACGTACGAACATGAGAACTTCACAATACGTACAATCGAATCTCAACAACAATACTGTACAAATGCACAAAAAAATAAAACGACAAATGTGTACACAATTCAAAAGCCCGAACTCCCCGTTGAACGTTCGAACTTTCAACTGTCTACAATGAAGCTGTAAGCGATTTTCATCCGATTTGAATCTCGAACGACCTGAGAAAAAAATCGACAGATAGTCATCGGATTCGATTATTTTTTCCCCCACGACGACAGGGGCACAATTGTCCGCCTTTTTTCGGGAACAAGTCCCCCTTAAGAAGGGACTTAATCCATTTTTTTGAGCTCATTTGCGTCCGTAATCGGTTTACCGATCCGCACAAATGCGGTTTTCCAAAGGCGAAGAGGACTCGTTTTTTTTTCTATGGGATTTTATATAATGCCTCGTTCACATTTGAACCGAATTTTGAGTAGATTGATCAAAATTAAATATCGATTAGATGCTCTAGTTTAATCGTCTTGCAATACTCGAAATGTTTCAGGATATTGCGTTAAACGATTCATTCTACATATGTTCTGAAAAATAAACATTTTCAAACATTTAAATTCGAAACATTCAATAGGTGAATACATAGATTAAGTAAGGTCTATCTTTTTTATATTAGGTTAAATTGAAATGAGTTTGGTTATGATAGGTCTATATTGAAATAGTGAACATTTGCTGCATGTTCTGTTTTAAGTATCTATACAAATTTTGATTTCTCCTGAACTATCATGAAAATATGTAAGATTTTTTGGAAAATACTATATTTTACTTACTTTAGATTACGTCATAGAGTAGCTGGAACTACTTAAATATGATATATCATGTTTTATTTATTGTTCTCCCTATGCATTTTCCACTTTCCAAGAACTCATCTTATCACAAAGAGTATCTATTTCAAGAATATTCAGATCAAAACGACTAAAAAATAAATATTCATAGAAAATTCGATATATTATATCTTAAAACATTATTTAAGTCTTAAAAGTCGGTTCAAGTCTGAAGGGATCTTGAAGTTTTTGGCATGCGAGAGTCTGTAACGAGATTGTATCTAATTTGATTCGGTATCAGATCTCGCGTGTTCGCGGCTAAATCCCATGAAATCCCTAGTTTTTTTCATCATGGAGATGATAAAAAAAGCCCCATGGCGACTTTAAACTATTTCGTGGGTCGTTTGTGCCCTCTCGAGTCTCACGAGACGGGGAAAGCTTGAATTAAATTCGCATCTAATGAAATTCGCTCAGAAGATTGTCTCGGGTTTCTATTACGATGGTTTTGAGAATGGAATTATGCGTATGTAATAAATTAGATTCACTACAGACAAATCAGATTCGACGCCGATAAATCGGTTTAAATCGAAAACGAAATTTAATATAAAACGTATGATATGTTCGCGAAATGAAATCATTGCAGCGTAGCAAAATGTCACACCTGCAAAACCAATTAAAAACTCAAATTGTGAATTTTGAGTGAAATTCGCGTCAAAGGATGGCAAAGCTCTTCGATATTGGGAAATTCCGAATTTCCGAAATTTCCGAATTTACCGAAATTTCCGAATTTACCGAAACTCCGGTCGTCCGTTCGGTTCGGACTGCCAGCCACTTTATTAGGTAATATTATTGTACGTACATATTAGGGGAAACTTGCGTAATTTAGTGATACGATTCAAATTGAAATTAATTTATCAATTAAAATTATCGTGATTTCATTAGGTATATCATTTATTTGTTGTTATAATCGTGATTTTGTGATTGTGTTGCTATTTTGCAATGTTGCTCAAGACTATTGATTTAAAGATAATTGTCATTTTTTCGTTTATCACATGAAAAAGATATCTAATTTTAACTTCAATTTCATAACAATCACTCTAAAGAAGTTTAAGGGTTGGTATTTTCACCTCTACCGATCCTCTAACTATGAGCTGTCAAATTCTGAAAGAAAGAGATTGATGTATGTATTGTTGTATGAGCTGTAGTATGTCTGTCTATAGTTATAGGAACCTCACGTAGCTTAAAATTCATTTTATTCTCAAACCAGAAGTGAAAAAAGACCCTAAATCTTCACATCTCGATTAAATTTACTATTTTTAAAAGACACATTTTTTTCTTCCATAATCGAATCAAGACTTTTACGAACCTATCCATCACATTTTTCAAACAAAACGTTCTATTTTCAAAATTCTTATTTCAATTTCATTCGAAAACACCACAACCTCCTCTCGTATCATACAATATATGCATGTATATTAAACTAGTCCCTCACAAGATATTTTAGTATTCAGAGCGAGCCGCGTTGCGAACGACCAAGAGTTAAGGATACACGGCTAAACCTAACCCGAAGATTGTTTTACGATACGACCGACCCCAGAGTTGGCCGTCCCTGGAAATTTCTCAGAGGGATGCTTTCTGGTATTAAAGATTGAAGCTAATAACCTCTCTTGGCTTCAAAGCGACGAAGGAATCCGACCATTCGTTCGTTCGTGAGAAATTGTGCCTTTGTCCCGATTCGAAAGGTTCCGTTTCGAGGACATCTTTCGAGATGAATATTCCTCGAGTTTATGCTTTTCGATTGGGGAAAGGGTGTAGAGTATGGAAATTTTGGTTGTAGTATTGACTTTTATGTATTGAATGATAGATTATGTTATCGGTGTTGCTTAATGCTGTATTGAATTTGAGTTGATTTGATGATTTTCCATTCAAACATTGTGACAGGCAAACAGACAGATACATGATAAAGAAATTATAATAAGAATTTCGAACTGTTGTATAGTGACTATAATAAGTACAAGCAAGTGGAATGTAAAATATACGTGAAATATGTTAATTATATCGAGTGTGTAAAGTGGGCTTAATACGTGGTACGAATTGGTGCAATTTTGCACCAAAACCAACAACAACGAATGCTTAAAACCTTGTCATTTGTTTAATTATTTAAATTCGGATTCATAAAAACAAAACAATAAACAATTGTTTCACATTGTTTGTTCAATAAATTGTCGAATGACTAGTAATATTTCTTTTTTCCAAATCATATTTCGTTCGTTTAATTTTTTTACCAACTATATGAGCGTACATAGAAGTGATTCCTGTAAATAACTCAATTCCGACAGAAATATCACTTGTACCCCTTAGCCTTTTCAGTCGTCATATATACCAAAATTAATATATAGAAACGATAAAAGCAATCAAAGCAAACACTATATCACAACCCCAAATTTTATGGAGTAGATCTCCGGTTGATTTTTACGGGCTTCAAATCGTACCTTCGAAGCCGTATTTCCTCCGAATCGGTTCATCGTTTAAAAATACGTAGAATATTTTTATAGGCGGAAATAAAGCTTTTGATTTAAGGATCCATAACGACAAAAGAGCCTTCGATAAAAACGGCGATCGTAACGAGCGCGGAGAAAAGGCGATTTTATTGCGAGAACATGTGCGCATACATGCCTTCACATACTTGAACATTGTACAAGGTGAGGTATGAAAAAATTTGAGATTTATATTCGATTTTATTTTTCGAATATGAGTCAGTATTTTAAGTCGGAGCGACTTCGTATAGCCCAGTATTTGCAGTCCGTACGACTCAAAATAGCTCAGAATTATCAGTCGTATTGACTGAATATGGCCATACATATTCATATGCACATAGTGTTAAAAAAAGGTTTGTTAAAGTATAGCAAATTATTTGAAATTCGTACAGATTTTTACGCAACATCCTGTATAAAACAATATAATTCTTCTACGTAGACACGAGCATATGTATGTAACCCATATTTATATCCTAGGCAATAAAATTAGGGTATTTTTTTAACGATAACGATTCTCCCATATTTTCGCGGAACGAATCGTCGGGAGCGTGCGCATAATTTTGCAATCGGGCCGGAGGAAAATTGCCCCATTTTTTCCTCGAATTTTCCCGGAAGAGATTCACCTAATCCGGGAGTTTTCCGAGAGGAAAAAAAATCATATAAAAAAAACATCCGCTCAAAGCTTAGAAGCTCAAAAAGCTCGAAACGCGCGGTGCATCATAAAACCGAACAGTTTTCCTCTCGCGTTTTTTGCTCGTTTCTCCAAGAAAGAAAATGCTCGTTGTGGGGCACAGCTTCTCAATACGAGCTGTGAAATACGTTTTTGATGGTTCTGATGAGCATTTTTGGAAAATTGTAAGAATTAAATGTAAAATTTTATTACAATAATATCGCAGATATTGTGCAGGGAAATGTTTTCTTAGTCATACCTTTAGAATGTTGAATGTAAATCATGTATGTAATAGTTTTTTTAAGTGGTTCGACTTAGGTGACATTATCCTACATATATGAAAATGTAGTCAGATGATAATATAGTTGTATATATGTATATATTTTTCCATACTGTTTAGGAATTAATGTTGTCTATTTGAATCTGAGTTCGAATCATTAAAAAAAATGTAATTTTTCATTAATAACGTGATTATATTCGAAAATATTGTTAATTTATTGAATCCTCATCATTTTGATATCACATGAAACCAAATTGTGTATTATTATATAATTATATAGTAAAATAGTGTGACATCTATCAGTAAGTTTCTTCAAGGTCAATTTATTAAATCATCATCACTTTGTCTTATTGTTAGTATCTACATATCTACATGGGACAGGTTCCTTGTATTCAGATTACCATATCACGTTAAATTTTTATCCTAAATATAATTAGACGTTATAAAATATAGTCGCATCATCCAAATCTAAGACAGCTATAATTCCAAGATTGAGAAACGTCCAAAACACGAGGTACGACAAAAGATTCGAGTTTTTCCTAATATTTTTTCCCGCCAGTCCGTTCGCGTATATCCACCCCAATGTCTAAGGGACGTTTAATCAATTACGCTTTTTTTTCCCGAGCAGGGCGTCATTCGTCTTACGGGGAAGGTTTCGTTCGTTTCCTTATTTTATTTCCGTTTGTTTCTTCTTATCTTCTCGGGCTTTTTGTCCCCATTGTCATCCGCAGTGGTTCGGCGCGAAATTCGAACTTTTTCAACTTGCGGAATTCCAACCCCTCGCCTATTAAGCTTTTAGAACAGGGTTGTGGAATGTCGAATTTAATCTGACTTTTCGATTTTCATTTTAATCAGTCGTAGAAAATTATCGAATTTTTAATTTCATTAAAAAAACTGGTACGAATTATTAGCGATTCGTTCTCTTTTAAAAGTTAGTACGACTTATTGATTTCATATAAAATTTTTGGCTATTTTTATATGAAAGATTAAAATAAGGAATCATATTTTTTTGAGCGATTTAAGCAGCTCTCATTTTGAACAGATTATGTAGATTCTCGTTACATTTTATTTTATTACATTATTACACATAATGCAACGCTTTTCTTCTTCGTGCGGATAATGGACACTTTCTGTTTTTAACGACGCGTCGTTTTCGCCGATATAATTTCTCGATAAGTTTAATTGGAGTCATTTTTTCAAAATCGCATTGCTTTTTTCGGAAATGCGAGAGCATTTGCGAAATCGTTTGTCGGATAATTTTCCAATTTGTACGTTGTCTTTTCGACGCGCTTCTGCGAAAATTATGTCATAATTCTCTCGCTTTTTATAATGAAATAAAAAAAATGTTGATTTTATACAAATGGCTTTATAAATTTATATACTTGAAGATTTTTCTATTAAATCATCGCGTTATAACTGAAAGTCTCATAATACTCATATTTCGGCGTTCGAAATTTCGTCGAATATCGGATTAAAACTTTTCGATTTTTTTTTTGTGTTTTCGCGCCAAATTCCCACAATTCAGGCAATAAATATAAATTTATAACAAAGTTTACGGTATTTAAAATTTCATTATAAGTTGGAAACGCCGAAAGTTTCATAATACGCGTACTCCGAACAAAAAACTGAGTCAAGGGCCGGGAAAAGTTCTGCGACGAAATCTCCTTTCTTTTTTTATTTTCATACTCGAATATATATATGAAAAATTGCAAAAATATGCTGAAACAATTTCAGAACTACATACGTACGAATGCTGAAGTTTATATAGAGAAGACGTGGGCAAAGAAATATTTTTTCGTGCGAATTCTGCGAATCGATTTCAGGTTTATTTTCTGTCATGTTATTGAAATTTGATGTCTAAGGTAAAAATCGATTCGTATTATAAGTCAGGTAATATGACAGAATATGTAATGTATAAAAATAAATATCTCGAAACGTATATGGGTCGACGAACGAAGAATTATAAATGTCACGGGGCCAATTCGGGGCCAAATGAAAACGTATAAGGTCGGTCTATCTCAATGGTATTGTATCCCGTTCGTTATCATGTTCTAGTCTATATGCAAAAGTTACGTTCACACTTGAGCCGAATCATGAATGTAATTATTGAATCAATAAAATGATTCATTTTGAATAGAATTTTCGAAGAGTCGACATAAACAGATTTATTTTTGAACAGTTATTATTCTGAAACGAACCGCACAATCTGTTTCCAATTTTGTCTGAATAATTTATATTTATGTAATATAATTTAAGAATATATTATCATATTACCCAAATAGCAAATATTTTTATTTAAAAATATGTCTTTTATGAACTTGTCTTACTAGCTTTATACACGTATTTACAATTTTTTATTTATTTAAAATATTTTCATGTACTTACGGTACAAACCATCAGCAAAATACCTGAGAAATTAAGTTAAGTTGGGTGAATTTATAATATATATTAGGTAAGGTTAGGTTTTTTACCAGTTAAGTTAAGCTTCCTTTATGGTTTAATTAGATAAGACCGAGTGTAGACATACTGATATGAGAATTTTCTAGAAATCCCATTGATTTTAATGAAGATCCTCGAAAAATCATCAGGATTACGCCCAGCTACTGATTTATTGTGAATTTTCATGAAAATAAATATGATTTCTTAAAAAAGCTGTAGAAATCACAATCATTATTCAAACGTAGTGTGGTCACTCACACTTATCTACAAAATTTTCATATCTAAATGTTGTGTTGATATTCTACTTCAAACTCCACTCATACCTACACATTATTCATTTAATTTAAAATATTCGAAGTTAATTCACACTCAGACCCGTTTTAAATACAATTATACAATTGAACCTCGTGTGAACAGGGCCTTGCACAAAAGCCGAGAACATCCCCCAGAAGTATGGCCGCTGTCTCGGTTGTCTGGATCGTAAGTTTTCCCCGAAACCGGAACCGGGACTCACCTTTATTCTCGGGTCCCACCCCCCGCTTGGAAAATAATAGGAAACGGAAGGAAGCGTAATACGTATTTCTCTGGTTTCCCTCTTTTTTTTTCACGTTCATGTCTGTCCGTCTGTCTGTGCTTTTCGTGGAGGAAACCGAACGGTATCAATCATTTTTATGTGCTTGAGTTTTTTTATTTCGAGTCTTTTGTGAGGATTTTTGAATTGAGATTGAAAAATGTGGATTATTTTAGTTTTGATATTTCATCGGTGAGTCAATTTTAAAGTCAATGGTATGTACTTTTGGCTAAATGCACAATAGCAGTAGATTTTTCAAATTATCTTCGATTTGAAGCTGGGATTTTTGGAATTATTATTTAAAGTATCTCTAATTTGAATGTGAAAATATATTTCCCTGAATTTCTACTCTATTAAATACATAGTTCGTATAATAATTTAACTTGAAAACTATCTCTAATCTTGAGAAAAATTTGTAAATTCAAATTATTTTAAATATGAGTAATCGAGTTCTAATTTAATCGTTGCTTATAGAATATTTTTCAATTGTTATAGAATATCTATTCGGGATCAGTAGAACACTAGTTTTCTCATAAATACCAGAATGTTTAATTTGTATCTATCTAGATATGACGATCGAAAAGGCCAAGGGGTACAAGTGACATTTTTGCCGAAATTGAGTTATGCACAGAAATCGCTTCTATGCACGTTTATTTATTTGGTGGCAAAAGGATATAAACGAATTCGGAATGTGTGCCGAGATATATCATCAAATCAGTCGACCTCCTCCTATTACATGTAAGTACATGGTTAACTTTGAGTGCGTTTTTCTCGATATTACCGCATAGTCACTTGTACCCCTTGGCCTTTTCAGTCGTCATATATAATGCCTTTCAATATATCTATATCAGAATGTATTAATTATTTTGCTCTAAAATCATACAAATTGTGTCAAAATCCCTATTTAATCTGAGCAGAATTCAGTTTTTAAACATGATCATTATTTTTTTTTTATTTGAATTTTTTTAATTCTCAAAGTGCCTCAACATCAATAAACTCAGCAGAAAAAAAAACGCCGAATTCGCAAACTCATATTTCCGATCAAAATCCACACTCAAGCTGCTTTATAGTGCAGATAAATATTTATCGAAATCCGATCTTTTCGAATTGCCAATTTCAACCCTTTCCCGTATAAATATTTACATGCGCGTCATTCATACATCGACCGCTTTCGAGAATCGCGCCATATTAAACAGGGGTTATATACGTATATATATATATAAGAAGGGGTTAAAAATCAATATGGCCGCCTCGGGGGTCAACTCGTTTTTTAATTTTTCAATTCGGCGAGTTAATTCGTCTGACCGCGAATCGGGTTAACGAAGAAAAATGGAGCGCCCCTGACTTTGCGTGAGTTTTCGGAAAAGCGGGAAATTTTCCTGTCAGTCGGAAAATATTTATTTGTTTTTCACGCTGATGAAACGGGGCGGCGAAATGCGTTTGTGGAAAAAAAATATAAGTTGAATAGGGGAAGTACGTTCAATTTCGGATTTTGTGCGTATTTTTATTGATTCAATTTAATTTTGTAAAAAAAATTCAGAAAGTTTGATCAGTAAGTTCGTAGGATGGTATATAATTCGGTCGACTATCGACAAATGAATATATCATTATTTTTGAGAAGTGATAATCAAATATCAATATCAATTTTTTAAACAATATGTTTCGAAATTTCTTGAGAATCTGATATTTGATTTAAAAACTATCGCATTTTGGGTGATTAACAAAACCATAATGTGATATAAAGACACGTAATATCAAAATCTTTACGTTTTAATTAATTGATTAATTAATTTTGTGTGAAGAAATAGGTAAATGAGTTATATCTGATGTAAGATTGAGAAGTAAAAGAACCTGACCCATAAATATCACGCTTATTTACAATATAAATAACTAAAGAATCATCACAATTCAATTTTATGTGACAATTGGTAGTCTAATTATAGAATTTCATGTAAAGAACGTCTTATATTCTAACTATATAATAGCACTATTCTCTATGTGTGTGTCCGCGTAATGCTTCAAAACTGCGTTAATACATATGTATATTCAAAAGGTTGATCGCTAGTAATAATATAATAGTGTCTAATACAGAATATACAAACTCATAAGTATACACACAACAAAATCATAGACTTGGTAATAAATGGTAGATATTTTTAATTAATTCAAGCGAAATTAAATTTGAATGATATACGGAAATTAACGTCGATTCGAACCGAGTCTCCCCCTGTCATACAATATGTACGCGTCGGGGGGAAAATCTGTGAAATTAGATTAGTGTACCGTGACGCAAAACGCCAAACAAAGCGGCGAGTTTTACGGGCTGCGTTTACACGACATAAATATAATTTAATTTTACGTCTTTGTCGTATTTCGTATTTTACGACGCACCGCTGTACGAATGCGAAAAGCTCGACTTATTAACGCTAATATTATTTTTTCGAATGCAATTTCGCTAATGTGTTCAGATTCGCTCCATAGACTGACGGAATTGAGTTTGGACTTTTGTCAATTTTGCTTTCGAAAAGTTATTATGTTAAAGGGATTTTTGTCGAATGAGCAGTAATGATCAATCTAGAAAGTTTCAATAATGTTTGAATCAACTATTTGATTTTTTAATGTTCATTCAATCTGTTAAGTTTGATAATTCGTTCGATGCAAATGAGACTGTTAATGTTAAAATCTTTGTAAATGCAGTGTCGAGATCAGTATTTTCGTAATACTGGGTTTGTGTCCTATCATTTTCTCACTAGAGAATCGATTGTCCCTTTTAAATATTTAATTTAATTGATTTGAAAAAGCATTAATTGTTATGTTTTCTTACGATTGCTTAAATCGATCACCTACTGGATTCAATTAAAATCGATCGATTCTAGATTTTGGCAGATTCTTTCCACTTGCTTCCGAAATTGAATATATGAATATAACAATAATTGAGTTACAAAACACATACAAGTCAATGAATGAATAAATATTTTAAATCGGAAAAAATATATGTATAGGTACGTTCAACCTATGCGTTCAACTATGCAGATTCTAAAGGTGCGTCCACGTAAAGTTCCATTTTATGTTCAGCCGTACAACATGTGCATATGTAACGTACGATGTTCGGTTCACGTTGTAAATCATAATCAGCGAAGGCGAACAAGAGCCGGAGTCCTTTTTTTGATTTATTTGCAACACCTCGGTTGAAACATTGGATCTTCTCCCATTCATTATGTTCACATGCAAGTCCACGTTGATTTTCTATACGGTCGTTACGAAACAATTGCGAACTGTTCAAATTGAAACGAACGTATCATTTATACATTGTTGTGTCGTTGCTTTTGTGCGATTGAATCGAGTTATGTTTTTGCGCTTTCTATTCTATTGCAACATAGTCATTATCGGGTCATGTTTTCAATTATGCGTTTATTAAATTCATATGAATCGTAATAGAAGATACGAGGTATTAAAACCAATCTTGTATATGGCAGATGATATATTTTCAAGCTTTAACTATGTTGTAGTTATCCTTTCAATAGAATGATGTTTGATATTTTGGTGGAAAAAATTGCTTATATTCGATTTATTTGTGCAAATGATTAAAACTAATTGAACCCAAAATGTATGAATTCCATTCTTCATATAAAATGAAACCCATTCCCATACTATATAAAATTTTCTAAAATTCATAAATATATATAACTCTCCTATAATACGGTGATATAATTGAAATAAATTAAATTTTGGAGAAAAGAATGATCGTATGACAATTTTTACTGATTCGTACAAATAACATTCGACATTTTCAAGCAATCTAATAAATGCACCAATCGAAAATCATGCTATAGAAGAAATATAAAATACACTATAGAAAATCACACTTTAAGAGAAATTGTTGAATAAATATTCTTGAAAAAAACATCAATCTCAAAATTATACAATCCGATCGCGAAAAGTGCGGAAGCTCCGCTCCACGAACTTCGTTAAAGAATAAAGCCTCCGATATTTCGACGGGGACAGTGGGTGGTTTTTTAATGAGGGCCTGAGGTCATCTAAGCCCTATGCTTATACAATATTATACGCCTTATTATATTTATACAGTGTATAAAGGCATAATAAAGTATACATAGTCATAGTCGTGGCAGGAAGCAAACAACGCGGCGGACGGAATTTCGTATTCGGGACGCGCGAAGGTTTTTTAACTTGAATATTAAACGCGACTCGGTCACATCCGATTTCTTAATTTTATTTGCATAAAATTCTATAATCTACGACGAAAATAGGCTTTTTTTATTTTTAGGAGCATCGTGTAAATTTTTGATGCTTTGAATTTTAAAATGGCATTTTTTTAGACGCGTGTTTGTGCCATCGAAAGGGAAGTCATTATGATTTTTTTTTTCAAGTTATCGATGATTTCTATTTATAATACCTATTATAATTAGCCAATATTGTAGCATCATATAATGTTAGTGCATGTATAAAAAATAATCTGCCTTTTTTAATTCAATCAATTTTGACTTCATCTTTAGAGAAATGATCTTACCTTTCGGAGATTCTAGCTTACAATTAGTTTCTTAACTTTAAAATGAATGATTAATTGAAAATTTAAAATAATTTCGTAACAATAAGTACCTGTATAACAATAAGATCATACAAGAACCTACTTAACTGAACACTGTGACCTAACTCATTTGGAAATCGGCGTTTATAACACGTACAGTTTCTATCTACTTAAAAAAAAACAGTTGTCACGTTCGATTGTTATAAAATAAGACAATAACACAACATAGAAACGAAAGTGTTTTGCAAAATCGATTATAATAAATTCAGACCGGCACACGATAATGCAGGTTGTTCACAAATGAATTGGCACTTTCTACAATATTGCAGACAGCTCGGTTTTGTATTACATCGAAATGTTTACAGCCTCGGGAACACAATTCAATAATAACGTTGCGAAACACTTTTGTTTCTCATAAATAATTCCTCGCGCCTTTTTCTCCATCGCTTCGATTCGAAAAAGTTCCGCGCGATAGATTCGCTTTAATTCCGCGAGCGGATTTTATTTTTCGGGGCAAAGTTCGTTCGTTCTTCGAATGAAAATTCGTTATTTCTTCTGTAAAATAAACTTCTGAAAGGCGAAGTGGCGACACAAATCTCCGACGTCAAAGGCACTCAGCCTCTGTAAACAAGATTTCGTGTGATTTCGGAACTCGACTTGCGAAATTCTCTCAATGCTCAATATAACCATAGAATTGTGTGATTCTACAAATTTAGAACGATCAATATTGCTACATTAAACATCGCTTAATTTTAGAATGTTAATTTCAAACGATACACGAAGGTTTTCTTGAATTACTATCTACATTAAGCTAATCCCAGGAAACGATTCTAAATTTACCAATTTGTATACGATTAATAAGATTTGAATCCAATTTAATTTATGTAACTGTCAAGTTATTGGTATGAATCAGGCACACATATGTAGATTATGATTATTATATAATCCATTCAGAGCATAACATAATTAACTCATTTATTAACAAATTAAAACATTTTTACAAGATATAATTAGATTTAAATCTATTTTGTAAAAGTAAAGTGAATCACTTTATGCACTAAACGGCTCATAATAAATAGTATACATATATAGCGACTGAAGAGGCCAAGGGGTACAAGTGACTTTGTGATGATTTCGAGAAAAGCACACTCGAAGTTGAACATCTTAGGAGGAGGTCGAGTGTTTGGTGACATATCTTGGCACACGTTCCAAATTGATTTATACCCCTTTGCCACTAAATATATGAACGTACATAGAAGCGATTCCTATACATAATTCAATTTCGGCAAAAATATCACTTCTACCTGTTGGACTTTTCATTCGTCATATAAATTTATTAAATAAAAAAAATCAATTTTCATCTACCGGTCGTTAAATAAACGTTCCTATACAATTTCCAACATCGAAACAATCCAAATAAATAATAAATAAAAAAAACGCATTTATAAAGCACCTATGTTCGACATGGCCCCGTTTTGTACGAGGAACACGTGAAATAGAAACCCCCGCTGTTAAGGCCCCGTGCACATGTACCTTATATCGTATTTTATGCGGGTCGGTTCGCTTTTGGGGGCCCCCGTTCGGATATTACAATTATAATTTTATAAAAATGCAAATATTGCGCCGGCCCCGTTCTTTGTATCCGAAACAGACAATGGAACATCTCAATGAAAATAAATTCGGACGAAAAAACGAAATGTATGTACCTACGAGAGACGTTAAATCATCCGCGAGTTACGCCCGTTATCAAGCCGTTTAGTATGAAACGAGCTTAATAATTTTCATTCAAATTTAATGTTAATATTTGAGCCGTGTTGTGCTATAATTTATTTTTTTGTTTCGACGAATCGTAAATTGATGGTATTCTTTTGAAATGGCGTTTTGTAATGTGGGAGTTGTTCAGTTTCTTGAATCTCATTATAGGGTTAGATATATTATTTTGATTAAGTAAAGCTTAAACAGGTGTTAAATAAAGTTTGGCGGTAAAAAAAATATTTAATAGTGTTATATGAACGTTTGATGCTTTGATCTAACAACACTATAAAGTAGGGTTC
Source organism: Cheumatopsyche charites (assembly GCA_024721215.1). Lineage (NCBI taxonomy): Eukaryota > Metazoa > Arthropoda > Insecta > Trichoptera > Hydropsychidae > Cheumatopsyche > Cheumatopsyche charites. The sequence continues at coordinate 1,087,414 of CM045579.1, forward strand.
AATAGTGAAATTGACACGTGTATTAGATCAGTTTCTAATATTATTCCATTTCTATTATATTCACACATGAGGGTATAAAAATATTAAATCATAACACAATGAATCTGGTTTATGATATCGGAAACTAGTATTCATTGTAAAAAAAACACCCTTATAATCTCATAAAGCAGCAACAACCATTGGTACACGTATCCCATACCAAATATAAATCAAATCAAATCTACTTGACTTCTATTTTCATAATAGATACAACTTAATATTTTTACGATAACGTTCAATTATTTTATAGAAAAATGGTTGCGAATCCAATTCATGAATATTATACGGGGAATCGAACCAAGTGATAGATCATTTAGTGCAGGCTCTCATTTAGTACGAACAGCATTTTATTACAGCACTTTTTCGACAATGCAACTGACAAAAATCGAGGAAGTGATTAATCACTCTATTAGTCCATGACACCCTGAAGCACTGGAGCACATCAATCTCAATGCACTGTCAGGTGCAACACGACATGCGCATTTGTATGCAAGTGCGAATTCTTGGTACCGACCTTAAAAAAAATTAGGATTCGTTCCGATGGATTTTAGTATGTATAATGTGCGTGTCGATCTTTAGTGTCTGTGTTTAGTCAAATTTCTATTGATTTATGGCTGCCGATTGTATTATTTGATTTTCGAAGTTGGAATTGTATAGAAATATAGTGTGTGTAGGTATAATGTAATAATGAATGAAATTGCGATTTTCAATAATGATTTAGTTGTAAGTCGATGTTTGATATGTTTTCTAAATTTGTACTTTAATAATAAAAGTTTTATACCATTTGATCAATATTTGATGTTAATATTTTTATATCCTTTCGTCGATACATTATAATACATTTATCATATTAAATGTAGCCTAGTATTGTACCTAATAAGTATAGGTATTAAATTTTTCTCTGCAATAATTATATAAATATTGATGCAATAGTTGCATTTTAATTCATTGATATTATCTTATGTCGTTTATTCAATTATATTTCGCAATCAGTCAAATTTTATCAAATTCGATGATCGAACTTTATAAAATTTCTTTAAACATAGAAGAAAGGCGACAAACATGAATAAGTCCTTTATTAAAGCATCCTTATCAACAGATCAGTGCTTTAATGTGAACAGCTGTGAACTTCATACTTACAACAAAATTAAGACCACCTGTTAATTTTGCATGAATTCTATATTCATTTAATGCATAAATTAATCACTAATATGTATAAGTACTAGATTTTATCCAAAATTGACAAGTGGTATATACTCGTAATTTACCTAGGTCCATAATGACTCTTTAATCCATATTTATCGCCCTTTCTTCATATGAAATATACATTTTTTTCACTATTTACTCAATCACTCAAGAAAATATACACACTTAGGACTTATATAGTTTTTTTTGAGTACGAAACGGGGTTGGTTTTTATCGAAGCGCGGTGTACGAATGTTTTCGCAAATGTTTACAGCTTAGCCGGGCGTGTTTATCCTTTTTCAGAAAAGTCTCTCTCTCTTGCTGTGCATTGCGTACACTTTTCACGATCAGACATTTCTAATGGAATTTTCGTGTAGTGATAGCTTCGATATAGAGCTGTTCTGCGGAATAAACACGGTATCGCATTAATAAAAGCTCTTTCGTCTGCTTTGGAGCTCGTGTGTTCCAGCTTTGCATGACTTTCGAGCGGATCGATACGTTTTTTTTTTTTTAATATAAGTGAAAGCCTATTTTATATGAATTGAAAGCCTTTAGTAATGTATAATGTGTGAATATATACATATGTATAGAGCTTTTTCATAAGCTTTACTGTCATATTAGTGAATCTAGAGTTAAGCATATCTAAATCGTAAATTGTATTTAAACCTTAATCCATAGATAAATCATATTAGTGATTCAGTTAAAAATAATTTTTCTCTCATACAATCCAAATCTCATGCAATAAAACCGTAATAAAAACAATCCATTACATTTAAAAACCACCTGCATTAAAACCCAGCCAACTCAGCAACCCAATAATTACATCGATAATTGATAGAGATATTCGGTTACCATATATTCTCTACCTGGAAATGCGGGTCCAGCATCAGTACCATCCCACATACTGAAATAATAAATTACTAGAGACTTTACAGACCCGTTTCGAATCGCTTACACGAACTTAAATCTACAATTTTTTCACTAGTAAATGTGCAAATTGTTCTCGTTGAATGGTGGCTAATAATGGACTCACTACTGTGCAATTGTATTGTGGTGCTGCACAATGAGGTCTCAATTCTGCGAGAAGAATCCTGGCTAATAATAACCGTCATTGTTTGAAAATGGAAGCATTCGTTTCCATTCTGGGCCATATTTTTTTTTATAAAGGTTCGTGTTTTTGAGTCTTGGGGTGAGGTTTTGAAAAAAGACACCGTTAACGCCCCTGCGGTGCAGCAAGGGAGAATTGGGGATGCTTGGGTTGGAATTGGGTTTCTCAAATTTTGAAGTTATGTTATATTTAATGCACCTTTTGAATCAATTCGATCTTGGTTTGATATATTTTTTCTATGATTAAATGAATAAACTCAAAAACTGTTCTTTGAAAAAATAATTTTAATCATATGTTGACAAAAAAATAGTTGATTTAAGTTTTGGAAACAAAAAACAAAAGCTTAAATATTGAAATTTGAAAATATTTCTTTATGACCAAAAAGAGCAGACTTTGTATCTAATTATATGTAATTTCAAATCGAATACAGACCCAAACTTTGGATTTTTTTGAACTTAAATGAAAAGCTGTGGTAGTTAAACTTTCATAAAATTCATCATTTGAGATTTGAGATCCATTTGCAGTTGAATTTGTACCAAATTCTATGTCTTTAATAACGACGAATGATTAATTTCATACTTACATTAGTATTAAAAAAAGTGATAGCTACCTTACAGAAAAACCTATTAATGTATTATTTCAAACTATCAATTTCGAATTTATTCAAAAACATTAATGAATTTCTGAAAGTTTTCAAATTATCAGCATAATAGTCGACATGATAGGTTAAGTTAGGTTAGGATTTTTATGGAATTGGGTTAGATTAGTTACGAATCAAATTAGGTTTCGTTAGGCAGAGAATCGTGTCAATGATTTACACCGCAAGTTCCCCTATATATTTTTAATTAATCGACCATTATATAATATGAAAGTTTAAGAAGTTCAGATCGAAAACATCAATGTACGCAAGATGCACATTTTGTACAAACGCTGCCTCTTCGAGGTCGGTGAAAAAAAATATATGACACATGACCGCTTGCGAAAGAGAAAAAACATATATTCCCAATGGGGTTAGAAAAGGATAGCGGTGGGAATAGGCATTTTCAAGGGTCTCTCTCACCGAGGTCAGGTATATTTGGTTAGTGTTGTGCTTGACTCTCGTAGGACTAGTTGTGTTTGAATTGTGCAAATTTTAAGTGAACCTCTGTGTAATTGTTTCAGAAATACAAAAATGGTGTCGGAAGTGTTTTTATGATCGAATGAAATCGGCAAGATGAAGTGGTTGCTAATTTTGCTGTTGATGTTCGCCGACTTTCGCGAAAGCCTCCAAGCGGCTACCAGCAAAGAGATCGAAGGTATTTATTGTTCGTATGATTTTTTTTGTAATGTTTGCACATTAGGATTATTTGCGGAAGGATAACGTCCGTTTCGAAATAAATACAATATATATTTTATTTTCTTTCGGCAAACCGAAAAGGGTTTATTTGCTTTGACCAAACACACGTTGCCCGGCAAATCTCTTCCCGCCAAAGATGGATTGTCTCTTCCCTTTTAGAGCTTCCGACAGACATCGGGATTTACACTGTTTTTTGATACAAACTTGGCTATTTTGTTTTATTTGACTTAAATGTGTGTCGATAGTGAACGCCATTTCGACTTTGTTTAATGTTTGCTCTCGGACTTATAATAAAATGTTTAAATAAGTCATTTTATTCGATTCACAAGATAATACGTATTTTCAGTTTGATAGTTTTGTTGAAAATTGAGTTGTTACAACAACATAGTGTTTCACCTAATATTCAGAAACACGTGCAGAATAGCACTATTTCGTTATTAGAAGATACGAATAGTAAAATTATTTTTCTGTTTGTTGTTAGTTTAAATTTTGAGATGAAACATTTCAGTTGCTTAAAGTTTCGTTTCGCGTCCAATTTCGAAATTAAATGCAGCGATGGTTAAAATATTCGTTTTTTTCCATAACAAAATCGTTCAAAATATTTTCACACTACGATGTTAAAAGTAGCACAGGTCTGATGTTTCATTTACGGTTTCTGAAGTGTGATTTCTTCAAAAGCGAAAATGATACAATCGAACGATCGATTATAAACGTTAACTCGCCTCTATGTGAAAGTTATAAATCTTGTGCAGGCTTTTTCGGTCGTGTTGCGTGTCTACGATTTTATATTTATACCTACACTCGTTCGAAAAAGGGAAGATCGCCGATTTGAATACAATGGAAAAGCCTTTTTTAATTGTTAATTCACCGCGACTTTCGTACGTACTTTTTATATATCACCGTCCGCAATAAATCTCCTAATTAAAATAAAAGGCGCGCGCCCACGCTCTCGTTCGTTTCGAACCCTTTGACAATTTTTGAAATTAAAAAAAAAATAGGCTATATTTTCGACCGGAACCGGAAAGTTAACGGTCCGTTGCATTTTTCGCATCGGAACAATCGGATCGGAAGGTTCCATTAAAAAGCGCAGGATGGACAAGTCAACGGAAGAACGGTTTCGATCGATTGCTATATGCAGAATAATTCCACGTTACATCAATAGAAATAAAAAATATTGTATATTATTGATACGTTCCTTTAACTTTTAACTAACGACTTTCGTAGTCGAGCCGGAGTGCCGTCCCGTCACCTGTTTTCGCTGCCGGAGCGCGTTCCGGCATAACCTAGTCATTACATGTGAAGAAAATTCACCACGGGAATAGGGAATACAATACAATATTTCAAAATCTGTTTAAAGTTCATATTTTCGCGAGCATTCCTGGGTCACAGAAGCTAGTATATGTACAATATTCTAATAGTGTGTGTAGTCAGGGGGAGTCAATTTATCACAGGACCCGGACCGGGGCCAAAAACGCGAGGCACTTTGATAAATGGCCGCATCGACGTTTACAACCCAAGTTGGCGCGACGCGTTCGGATTATTTACCCCTGCTCGGTGATAAAAGCGTTTATTGGGCATTTTTCATGGTTCGGTGCGATTGAAATTCGTATTTTTGCGATATTCGGGAATATTTTTGGCAAGTTTCGGCGTTTTTCGCGCTCCGAAATCCGAGATGAGTCGCGTTTTATTGGGAGATCGATTGATACTTGTTGCATAGGTATTGAATGTTTGATGTAAGTAGTTGTCTAACGTTTTAGAATTCTTATAAAATTTGTCATTGGATAGTTTGCTTATTTACATTCCAGACTCATAAAGTCTGCAAGTCATAATCATATGCAAAAAGTTCAATAAAACCTTCAGTCTTTTCGTTACTATTTTTGAATGTAAATGAGTGTTTCCACAATTGAAACAATTCCAAACATTCTTTATTAAAATATATTGACACATTTTCAAAATAGACGAACACTTATCTGAAGGTCGAATCGATCTAAAATCAGATATTTATATTCAAAGACATCTCTTAAAATCGGCAATAAATAACTCAAAGCATTTTACGACAGCCTAAAAAAAGCAAATATTGCTTACTAATCGTCATAAAACGCGCGAATTCAATTCGGATTCCTCGCAAGATCCTTTATTTATCACTTCGAATCTCATTATGAAGGCATAAAGGCGCTGCCAAATTTAACTTATTTTTTTTTTATAAGAGGATGAGTCGGCGCGATTCGGCGATAAAAGCATCCGTTTCCTTTCCACGGCGAGCAAATTTTTATTGAAAAATTAGACTCGTCCTCGAAATTTTTTGATACATTTGCACGCATCGGTATGAATGGACAATCCTTTTTTGGAAGGATGTGCGTATTTTTTCATCGTTATTCATGAAGCATTGTCTAATTCTGGGAATCGTGTCGTTCGTGTTTCGTGATCGAAATTGATTTATTTTCGATCAAATTATGGTCTGTGTTTGTTTTTATGAGTGATCGAAAACCGACAGATTTGGTCTGTTGTAGTATTTGGAGTCTGATGTAATAAATTGATTTGAATCTGATATAATAGATTCTGAGTGATAACATGTTAATAATAAGCAGTGTTATAAGCTTTTTCGAGCTTAGTGATCTTATAATGCTTGATTCTATTCTTGTCAGTTTCTAATGAGTCATGTAGTTTTTCTCAATTGATTTATGAAATGATCAAATCAGTCTTTCGGAGTTGATTGAAATTAAACAAATTTAATGGTATCAATGGTTTGCTGATTATTATCCTAAAGACTGCTTTTTTGACATAACTAATGGAATTATAGACAAGACAATAAAATTAATTCAACTGAAGTCTTCTTGCATTAATTCCAACCTTTGCTAACGAAATTTTCGCCTTTACAATCCCTTTATGTGAAATGTTTCTACGATTCGCTCTAGTTTCTAGCTATTATTTTCCATTTATTCCCAATATTATACGCATTAATTTGAGATTATTGATTAATCAAACGTTTATTTCACAGATGGCCTCCTAACCGAAGACGTAAGAATGGAGCGCGAGGACCAACCTCCGTCGAACGAAACGAACCAAAGCACCGACAAAGATCAGTATCAATCGAACTTCAATCAGTTCGAGGCCTTCGACCCATACAGTCCGAATACGAAATTTCGCCCAGAGGACGATTCCGACGCAGACTACGACAATTACGAGGACCAAGCGAAGGAGACCTCAGATAAGGATCACGAAATGGATATGGACGAGGAGGACGACCATCACGTGCTGGATCCGGTGGGAGGCGATCATTTATTGCAGCCGAATGCGGATAACTTGCCCGTGTTTCTGCTGGAGCCCAAGGATTCGTATGTGGTCAAGAATAAACCTGCCTCGTTGAGGTGTAAAGCTGCGAACGCTTTGAAGGTAATTTTATTGGAGTGTTAAAGTTTGATGGCTCGAGTCGCGGGCTTAAGTGGCGAGTGCTCAATAATATATTAGAGGTGTGTTGATGTGTGAGGATGCGTTTATATGAGGCTGTATGGTTTGTCTATCCTGCTTGGGAATGAATGTAGTCTCGTGTGAATGAGGTATTTCAATTTGTGCAACCTGCAATGAAACCTGCGATGCAACACATGAAAAGGCCTAATTGCTCATCTGTAGTGTTCCTGATATTTTGAGAAAGTATGGCTTTTCGATAATTCTCGAGAAATCAGAAGCCTTAATTGTCTGTTTCTATTGTTTCATGTGATAATACTTTGAGTTGCATCACAAGTTGCACAAGTGAAAATTCTCCTTAAGATCGAGAGACGTGTTGATGATAATGTGTATATGATACAATAAGTGTAAACTTGACTCATTTAACTATCGAATTTAAGCACTAGCTTTAGTTTTTAATAGAAATAATCAACTAAATTAGTAACTTTCATCGTTTTTCTAAATATCTAAAGAGTTTAGGCGAAAACACATTGTCGCATTCACACACAAAGAATCGAATGGTTGTTCATCTCTTTCTTTTATAACTTCTCAGCCGGTGTGTTTCCGCCTTTCATTTTCAAAAATCTATAATTTACAAGCAATGTTCAAAGTGTAGGTGTTATTATGATGCGCTATGTTCATTGTATGCAATTTTACAGGTTTACTTCAAATGCAATGGCCGCAAATGTAACGGATCTCCACTTTTGGACTTCTACGATCCTCAAACAGGAGTTAGAATATTGGAAGCTGAATGCAACGTGACTAAGAATCAAGTTTACGATTTTTTCGGAAAGGATCGTTATCGTTGCGAATGCATAGCGTGGTCGGGTCAAGGGAAAATCAAAAGTCAACCTGCATACGTAGAAGTCGTATGTGAGTACACATTTTTACTATTTAATCAAAAGACACTATTTTAATTATTAATTTCATCGAATGATTGTAATATATAAAGTGTACACGACTCTGAATTTTTTCGAACTATTCAAAAGAACACTTAGTACAAATACGAGCATTGATTTTTTATATACATAGATTGAGCTTATACAAAACCGTTCGATTCTACATAATAGAGGCGGGCCTTTTTTTCGGAGCATGTAGAATTATTTTTTCCATGTCAACAAAGCATCCTCCACTAATAGGAATTTCAATAAAGCGAGCAATCCAAAATGGACCTTTTTCATTTCACAAATGGACGCTTTGCTCCGCAGAATGGACGCCGAAGGTTCCTCCGCAACGGGATGAGTTCAAAAACCGTCCATTAGCTTAATCATAAACCTACTTTTTTATATCAATTCGAAAGCCCTTTCTCTCCACGGCTTTCGAGAGAAATAGGGGGGTTGAAATGCAAATATATATTTGGAGAGAGAGAGCGATCCAGGTGTTCTTTCGGAATCCGTTCCTCAATTTTATTAATGGAAAGGTTTTGTAGGTCAAAAGAATTATAATTCTGCATTCGAAAAGCGTATAAAAGAACTAGGTTTATTGAAGTGTTTTTTTTTTTCGGGAGAGAAGCATAAGCGAATTTGCATAGCTTTCAAGTCTATTAAACGCGAATCTAGATCAGATAAATGTATAATAGGTACTTAAATTTGGAATAATTAATTTATATTTTGATGAAAGAGTTCATTGTCTAGAATTTAATTAAAGATCTTTTATCTATCTGATGATAAATACTAATCAAATTTTATGAGACTTTTTAGTCCGTGACCGCTATCGCACATAAACGAAAGAGTTTCAGTTAATCTTTGAAAATGATTAGTATAAAATAAAATTTATGAAAATTATTTGAGACTAGATCAGTTCAGCTTTTTAATTAATTTTAGTGATTCACTTTATTGCTTGATATTTTAGAGTTATGATGATTTGAAGTTTCATATGGACTATAAAACAATAGAAGATTAAGTGTTTAATGACTTCAAATAATGAACCAACACCCGTATCCTCATTTTATAGGATGGATCTTTACGACTAGAATAATTTATTTTTTGAATAACAATTGAAATTATATATTTCATTGCATTAGATCTAATATTCATAATACTATTTTTTTTTCATGTATACATAGTTATTCTACTATCAGTCTAGCCTCTGACCGATATTTCCAACTTATGACCAATATTATAAATACACATGTAGACAACTGAGTTATGAAACCAGTTTATATAAATATCAATTGAAATGGAAAACAAATCACCCTAACTTGTCTACACAGGCTCACATTGTGCAAAACTATAAACTCCCAGTCCACACAAAGTAGGAATTATTTAATAGTCATACCATGCAAAAGTGAAGTGTCTCCTTTGGCAGAGTGCAAAACAAAGTTGGTGGCCCGTGGGTTGGGTTATCGTTCGTTGAATTTAGGTACACCCTGTCCGCTTAATGATGTATAAGCCATTTAACCTGTAATCTTCTCCGTGGGAGACTTGTCTCTGTGAGCAAATAAATGCATACTCGGGCGACTTTTATCGCCCGAACGGTATATAGCGTTATATCAATCGTAAAAATGTTATATTTACTCGGCCAAGTATGCTCATACAAGTCATAATGTTAGGTTTCAGTTTGTGCGCTTCTCAAGTTTTATGTAGATTTTATTAATCTAACTAATGGCTTCTGTTGTCTTCTTACTGGGCTTTGAAGTTTAAGCCGATCATGAACTTTTGTTGTACAATGTATGCTGGCGTTCTTAATAATTGCTATGGCTAAAATTTCCACGTATAAAAAAATGATGCAAAAATCTTTCCAGATAAGCACACAATAATTTTGTAAAGTTTCAAAATGATTAGTTGAGCCACTTAAGAGTCTATAAATAATAAATGCATACACCTTATTGGGACTTTCATAGGACTTTATGATTTTTCAACCGTGAAACTGCTATTTTATATACATAGGTGTATGTAAAATTTATGTTTTTGTGCTTATCTTTGCTCTATGTTCACTTTAACTGTTCATAAAATTTCAATTAAACTTAATATCAGAGATATTGTATGCAAATCTGGAAATGTTACATTTTTCAATCTTCTATTAATTCCAAATATTGACTCACTTAATATCATTTAATATACGATTTCGAAAATCAAATATTTTTCTTTCGATGAGCTCTTTCCGAAATAGTACGTTTAATTAGCAAATATATTAACTCAAATTTCAATTTCAATCATGAAAAATTAAGGGTGGTTCATGTTTATGCAATTTTTGCACAATTTGAGAATCTTTGCATGGTGGTGTCGTACGCAGAGAACGCAGTTCGCTTTTATATCCTTCTTCTGTTGTATTATATTGTTATTGTATCGTGCATTTGCATAATTTGATGTTGCAAAGTTTATATACGAGCGTTTTGAAACGGCGCCATATATTCGGATCAGTTTCGGTTTAAAATTTCATTCGAGTTGAATATGCTTCACTGAAATGACGATGCTCGGTTTTAAGTTTAAACAAAATTTTATTATTCATAAATCATTCGTATTATATTAAAACAATCATACTATTTATGAAAATCGAATGTCCCAGATAAGAATCGAATCAATTTAGCTCAATTCTGTAATAATAAAAAATTATTATTTATCGAGTAAATTTGTCGGATTTTATCGGACGAAATTTATTATATTATAGAATAATAGAGTTAAGTATACACTTCGAGATCTCTCTTCGGCTTTCGTCTCGGCTGAAATAATATTATTTTTTATCATTGTGGACCGTTGAAAAGCAATTGATACGTTTCCACTCTCGAGGCTCGAGACAATCGTCTCGAACGAGAATTATTTTCAATTCATTAAACTCGACTGAAACGAGAATTCTGAATTTCCTTCTCATCGTACGATAATACGAATATACCATACAGTCTGTCTCGAAAGTGGACTATTGAACGAAAGGGAAGTTTTTCCGAGATTGACTCATCACATCTCTTAATTTCACTCATTTTTATTATCACTGTAAAATATCTATTCTACAAAAACGATTTGAAATTAGAATATTTAAAAAAATATGAATCTAATAATGAATAAAATATAGATGTTTAACCAGATGCATACAACGTTTTGATTTCTCGAAAATTTTCAAGAACGCGTGCGGATTTCTCGAGAATCCTTGAGTATTTTCAAGAAAGTGTGCGGTATTCTTGAGAATTTTATGAAATTAGAATGATTTGTTTCAAAGTTCGTTTTGTACAGAATATTTGCCGACACATTTTTTATTATAAATTCAATTTTGCGGAAACTTAAGTCACGACAGTGAGGGAAAGAAGTACTACTTTACTCCAACGTTGATTATACATTTGGAGCTGTGGATAAAACTGTCAAATGACAAGAATTATACAGAAAATCTGTTTATACTCAACATATTCCCCAAACAAAACATTTTCATTCACTTATCGCGAATCCCCAGCTTTGCAGCACATCCTGTATACACTTCCTCAAACCCAACTTTTCTTCGGCATTATATGCAAGATCGAGTCGGCGAAACTTCACCATTCTGCGAATTTCCCTCATGCGAATTTTCATACGTGAAATGACGTACATTGATATAATTGTGTTATACTTGCGGGCACAATGAGCTCCAACCCCATATAATAGATGCAGCAAGGAGCCAGCGTCCCGATACAGACATATAAACATACATATATATAACACGTGGAGTTTCGCAGACCATAACTTTAAATCGTCTGCAAAGTTAACCGGCGATAACTCAAATCGTATAAATGTATTATTCGCATTGTTGTATTGCACAGTGTCTAGAGTGCCTCGGTTCGCGGAACACCATAAATTTCTTCGATTTTGCACTAGCGGCTCTCAATTAGATATATTTTATTTATGTGGTGTTGCCAGTGCTTTCTTGCGAGAATCGATTCCGTTGCGAAAGGAAGCGTGTAGCGAAAGGCGCCTATCAAAAGTCATTGAAAATGTTCGAGTTGCATTTGTAGAGCGCTTTCGAGATGTGTTTTGTGAAGATCGTTTGGTCTTTACAATTTTATACATGCGTAGTTAAGTGATTGAGATTTTCTATATAGAATTGTGGATATTCAAAGATTTCGAAATTTTATTCAGTTGATACTACACGTTTGGATATTTATATTAGTTTAAATCTGTATGTTCAAATTTAGACCATTTTAGGATTATCTTGAAGATCAAGAAAGGTTATGATATGAGCATTGGAAAAACTGATGTTTTGATTTGTTTTCTCTGGATGTAAAAAAAATATGTTCCTAAATTAAGAAATATGGCACTAAATGAAAAAATTGATCAGTACACATTCTTCACTTCACTTCACGAAATCGAATAGAAAACGTTCTTGAAATTGGGCTGGGAATTGTTTTTAAATGTTTCAATCTAAAAATAAATTTGTGAGGAATTTTGTGACAAGTCACTATACTTTTCAATATGAGAATTATTCACATAGAAAATGTATTAAAGCTTATTTTAATGTATCTCAAATTCAAGCGAACATCAAAAGTTCGTACATAATTCCGCTTAATATCGAAACAACACACGAACACAACGCAAATTCTCGAGAATTCTAATAACTATGATCTATTATATCTCTAGTATTCTAGCAAGCTCCAAGGGTTATAGTTCACCGTTTCATAATACTAATTAGTAGATCCGTCCGCTCGTGAGAAAGTGCATTATGTATCCTTCGGAGAGATGCAGCTCCCTTTTCGCTCCGGAGATCGGCGCCTCGTGATGCTCCAAATTGAAATCGTGCAGCATGATCATGAAGACGCTTTTAACCATTTGCCATCGACCATTGTATTAACCCGTAATCAGTCATGCTCATGCGGTATTACTCTGTGATCAGTGCCTTTTTACCCGACGAAAATTGAACGTAATTGCTTGTTTGTGTTGCGGTCGAATTGTTGTTTCGGCGAGTTTGTGACGTTTCAGTGAATTCATGACCGGATGAGAATTCATGCTTTTGCTGTTTCTTTATCAGCGAAATTTTGACTTTTGATATGATAGGGAAGAACTGATTTGATGACTGAAAGGGGTACAAGTGACTTCGCGGTGATTTCGAGAAAAGGGCGTTCAAAGTTAAGTATGTATTTACATGTATTAAGAGGAGGTCGAGTGATTTGATGATATATCTTGGCACACGTTCCAAGTTCGCTTATATCCTTTATCATCTAATATATGAGCGTACATAGAAGCGATTCCTGTACATAATTTAATTTCGGCAAAAATGCCAATTGCACCCCTTGGTTTTTTCAATCGTCATTTGAGATTGTTATGAGTCTTTCAAAGCATAACTCATGAATCTATTGTTGAATAAACATTTCGAATTCTATTACAATTTCGCTATAACATTTTACGACTGAAAAGGCCAAGCGGTACAAGTGATATTTTTGTATGTACAAGAATCGTTTATATTTGGTGGAAAAGGGATATAAACGAACTTAGAACGTGTATCAAGATATATCATCAAATCACTCGACCTTCACCTAATATCTACATGTTAGTAAATGCTCAACTTTGAGCGCATTTTTCCCAAGTCACTTGTACCCCTTGGCATTTTCAGTCGTCATTTATACTGTCACCCTTTGTGCAGTAGCGAAACGATGAAACCTGCCCGAAAAATGAATCGAACGCTGAAATTATTCATCGTATGCAACGTGCGCTCTTTGTGAAAAAAACAAACTATTTTATCCGAAAGTTCATGTAAATTTTCGCCCCGAACAATGGCGGCGTGCGAATCAAAGAGATGGCAATTTAATATTTAAATTCGGATCGCGGATTTTTAATCCCTGCATTGTATGGGCAATTGTGTCCAAACACGGGGATCGACTGTGCGTAATCCTCTCGCTATTTCTGTCTGTCCAATTTTTTGTTTTCGACTATTCAGTATTTTCAATGTGTATGGTGTATCAATGTTGCCTCATGCTGAATTGCGTTATTGATTTTTTTCAATTCGTACATTTTTACTTTTGATCGGGGCGAGTTTTTCCGACTGTGCACAGTTTGTATCATTGTATAAACTTGTTATTTTCATCTAAAAGAGTACAACAAACAATGAGCCCCTTTCAAAGTTATTAAAAATCATTTGAAAGTTCAATTATACCACTGAAAAGTTTTTGACCCAAATTCGAATTGAATTCCACCGACTATCTAAAACTGGTTTGGAGTACCCATTAGGTACAAAAATCCTCGAGCACGACACCTGTCCACGTCGAACTGATTAGTTACAAAACAAACACGTCCCGCAGAGCTTTTAACTCGATCGACTAATTAAAACTAAGGGATTTCGTGTACTTTGACTAATGTCCCGTAACCAACGAGCCCTTGCCCTTAGGTAACGCGATTGCGTCTCTCACGTACGGAACTTGTCCGAACTAATTCCGCATCGTGGACGTGAGAGATACGAACCCCAAAATTTCTAAGGAATTGTTTACACCATGCACTAAATTTTAGAATTCTGACTATTTAAATGTCAAAATTAAGGAGAAATCACATTTTCGATCTATTTTTCTGTAGTACCCTATCGCGCTTCAAAGAAAGAACATACGATTCGATTTGTGAGTGTGGTGCTAAAGTGAATCAAAATAACTTAAAAATAGGATTATTATAGATTCCTGGAAAGTATATTTGGTACATAACTATATTATATATGAAAATTGGGATAATAAATGAATCATACTCGAAGGCAGTGAGTGTTTTTTTTCGAAATTTTTTGAAAAATCAGATGATTTTTACGAGTCTAATGGTATTTGTAAGGTAGTCTATCAGAATAACACTTGATGGGTTAAGTTAAGTCAAATTGAGTCAGGTTTTGGATGAGGTTAAGTCTGGTTTTTTTCATTTTCATTAGGTTGAATTAGATTGGGCCAAGTAGAATGTCTTGTCGATGGATTGCTTCTCATGCTTAATTCTCACATTGTTAATTCATTTACATGCTGCCACTGCAACTTGCACTACTTTTACTTTTCTAGCTCTAGCTTTCGTATCTAGTATTTTTTTGGTATTTCCGAAAAAGGGTTAGATACAAACGCTACAGGACGATAGGTGACTGCGGCGCAAGTTGCAATGGCAGCATGTGAATAACCCTTTGAATAAAGGTAACCATCACAAATGGACAGACAAAGGGGTTAGACACAAACGCTACAGGACGATAGACAATGGCATCGCAAGTTGCAATGGCAGCATGTAAATAAGCCTTTGAATGAAAGTGACCGACACAAAATCACCGATAGAAAAGCTACTAAATGACCTCTAAATTCAAAAATTTTCACATATACACAAAATTTGCATCTTAACTAAACCGGACTTGAAAGAATCGTATCGTGTGCCCACTCACCGAATCCTTCGGTCAGATTCGGTGGGTTGTCGGCAAAACCGCGACCGAAATGGCAGACCGACATCCCTCGGGGGTATTATGTCGAATTCGGAGCATCAGGACGAAAGAGATTCTCCGCAGGAATTGAATAATTCATAGCCGCCCGTTATCGGATTCGGATTGAGTTATCGCCGTTGATGCTGCGCGTGTCGTCTCTCCAAAACTTTCGGTAAAAGTTGGCCGAATTTGCTCCGCGTGTATGGTTTTGGGGCTGTTTTATCGTCGGGTGTTTCGGTAAATTGATTTTATTGTTTTGCCTGCTGATATAATTTCATTCGAGCGAGTTTCAAAGGACAATGCGTAACTTTCTACGGCGAGTAGATCGTTCCTTCAATACATTTGAATTTGATAATTAACTCACTATGATTCTAAAATAATGCTATGATCACATTCAACCATTCATTCATTGTAAAAAATCATGAAATTACTAATTTATCTCGATTGAGATATGAGTTAAATCTGTATAGTGGAATGGTGTTTTTTTTGTTGTTGAAGGGATTGTCGGATTGTTAAGTATGTGAAGTATTGTATAACCTTTTCGAGAAAATCAGATATGTATGAACTTTTAGAGATATCGATCGTGCAGGCTCTAGAGGCAAAAGTCGCGGATTGAGCGTGAGAAAGCTTTATCTATTATATCTAGGAATAACTGAGAAAATGTTAAACCTCTCACTTAAAATGCATAATTATTTTTCTATGGTTATAATCAATGTGAATTATCTTTGAACTTAGAGACTTTTGTTAAATCAATAATTCAAAATATATGTATATCTAATCATTTTTACATCAACTATCATTTGTAGTCGAGCTGGAACGCACCGGAGTGCCGTTCCGGCACCTGTTTTAGCTGACGGAACGCGTTCCGATGTGATAATTTTAAATATCTAAATAATCTAGACAATTATAATGAAAACACAAAAATTTCTGTCAATTAACTACCCATTATAACCAATCCGTATCTGATCAATAATTCCTACGAACCAAGAAACTCTGCAATACGCGACCGAAATTAACCAAACTTTAAACACACACGTCTGGTTGCGTTCCACCGAAGGTAGGCAACATTAAGTTGAACAGAGTAGTAGTTAAACGGCAAACTGAAGTCGGCGTTCCCGTAATTACACCTGAATCGCTAAGTGCACCCACGGTTAACTTTCAACGTTCCTTCGAGTGTTCCTTCTTTCCCTTCGACCATTAACCACACGAGTATTAATTACGCCCGGCTAGGGCTTGGATGCTGGTGCATCGGGAGATGTGCATTCGCTAAAAGCCTCCCGGTGATTTATAAGTGCGGACGAAGGGTTGCATTCCGACGTGGATGTTGCGTATTTGAAAAATATCTTAATTTCCTGTTACGAGATGAGAAAATTGTGCAATATATTAGAGTAAAATCGCTTAAGGCCTGTTCGCACTGAGGACAGTAGCAAGTTAAGTGAACGGTCGATAGTCAGCTTGACTGCATTCGGAATTCGACTGTCCACTTATCCTTAGTACGAAAATACTTTAAAAAGATGGTTCACATAGAAAATTTTAGAATCAAGTGGACAGTAGATAGTCAATTTGTCCCATATGAACATCTTATTTGATGTGGAGTTTGAGTTAACATTGCTCCGGTTGACTTATCTACTTTCAGTAAGACTATTTCTGTCAAATTAACACTAGATAGTTATCTGGATCAATGTTAACTATAACATGATATCAAATAGGGTTTTGATATCGGTCCTGTTGACTATTTACTGCCTTTTCACTTATGCAACGTGTTGCGTCTTTAACATCGAGAATCGGTCATATTTATTCAGAAGTTTCATCAAGTTGGATAAGTGGTAAATTCTCTTTAGATTGGATTGAGTTGCGACACATTTTAGGTTAGATCGAGTACCATATCGATGATATTTTATACACAAGCATCACAGAAATTTATACCAACGAATATATCCCAGCATCATATTGCGTACAAGCGTCATTTATACAGCAATAATTTGTGTCGGTTAATAGGCTATACGTATGACCCGGTGATTAGCGGTTAACATCTGTTCGGAATGGTCCCTCGCTAATAGCCACGGTGCACTAATCGACGCGGAAAATTTCACGTTTTAATTGAAAATAACATTTTCCTGTAATTTTGCAGATTTGAGGAAGCAGTTTTTGACTTCTCCCGTGTCCACGAATGTCAAACTCTACGGACAAACTAGTCTGAGATGTTTGCCACCGCCTGCAGTGCCCGCTGCGCAAATAAGTTGGCTCAAAAATGGATCTCCACTTCAGCCAGAATCCAATTCCAACGTTATTATATCCTCCGAAGGACTATTGATATCTGAAGCCACTCTACAGGTACTTTGTGTATTTTTTTCCCATGTCTATTGTCGAGTGTGATGTGAAAATCCAGTGTTTTTGTGTCGACGATGTCTTTGTTAGTTTTTTTTTTAGTTTTAGTTAGTTTGTTTGTTGTCTGATACATTCGATTGACTGAAGCTTTTAAAATGAAAATTGTTTGCGAAATTGAATGATGTTCGACTGAAAGTTTTAAAATGCATACATGCTTTTGAAAAGCTATCATTGGCCTACTCAATATTTTAAGTGCAATAGCAAAGTGCATCACAATTGAATTATGGACACTGAAAAATTATTTGGTAAATTTTCAGGATATGGCCAATTATACGTGCATTGCTGAAAATCCTGCCGGAAAGAGAGTATCTGAACCTGCTTTGTTAACCGTATACGGTAGGTTTTTAAAATATAATTCAATTTCAAGTTACTTTCTTTGACTGATTTTTTATTGATTGATTATTTTGTTTAGTCGATGGAGGCTGGTCTTTGTGGTCTCAATGGACAGAATGTAGATGTCCAGGACAATCACCCAGAGGACAAAAAAGAACCAGAACTTGTACGAATCCCCAACCATTAAATGGAGGACAAAATTGCAATGGAGTAGCAATGCAAAGGTCTCAAGATTGCTCAACTTGTCACAATGGTAAATAACTTTATTATTTTTAATTGATAACCAATGGTGCAATTTCATTGTTGTCTTTCAAGTTTCAAATTTCAAGTCTATTATGTTGTTGAAAGTACTGTGCTCATAATAGAGTGTGCTGTTCTTTCTCTCAAACAAAATAGACTTAATATGAATATAATACCTATGAATGATCATTTTAATAAAAAATCACTAATTTTGATTAACGCATACATAGACGGATCTTATCTGAACATGGCGACGTTCGATAAGAGCGAATCTTTGTACTTGCTGGGTACGTCTAGAATCGGGTAACTTTTGCAAGCAGCTTACAACTTGTACTGATTGGGCTGTATATTGTTTAGGTGTTGAGCGAGTCAGTCGTTGGGGTCCTTGGTCGGATTGGTCTCGTTGCGGTAGAGATTGTCGCCAATTCAGACGAAGACAATGCCTGTCTAGCGGAACAGGAGGCGATAATGTCGACGAGGAGAACAACTGTGTGGGGAGAGATGTTCAGTACGCCTCTTGTACCGGAGCTGCATGCAAGGATGATATGCAGAAGCATCATGAGGGTGAGTTTGTCAGTGCTTTTTCGATAGGGTGGTTTTGGGGGAGATGGTCGTTCCTTTTGACACTACCACGATCGTGAAAAATTTTGAACGCTTTTGATAGGCTGTGGCGGTGAATGGCTGTGAAATCAAATTTTGATGATGGATTTCTACCACTTAGACGAATTGCTGAGTTATGTAATTTTGCATAATAATTTGAAGTTAGTGGCAAAATAATATAAAATGAATATGATGAATGTAACTACAAAAAAATAGCCGCCACAACCTGTCAACATCTACCTGCTCTAGTTGGAAAATTCTTTAGTTTCATTCATAATTTGAGGACTGTTTAAGTACGGTTTATGATATAACATTCGATACTGTCATTTGTAACAATTTCTATGTAAAAAATCATATCAATCTGGAAAAGATTCTTTGCCGTGATTCTTCTAGATATAGAGTTTAATATAAAATACTTGTATTTTATACACTTCCGACAGCAACTATTGCATATTAATTTCTTCCGAGCAAGGTTTTCGTTTAATCATATATTTCATAGAAAATCATTCCAAATAAAATATTATGAATTGAACTTGATCATTCTTTGAATTATAAAAGAAACTTATTGAAAAAATACAACTTTTCTCAAATTCATTATGGAAAGTATCCAATTTTAATATCAATAGTGAGTTATAATCTATTTTTAAATCAAAATTGTACTGAAAAGAACATATTTTTAGCTTACAATCAAATATAATATATTACAACAAACAAAAAGAACAAATTTTCCAAAATTGTCATATTTTTTTCTGTTGATACTCAGCAGGCTATTACGTACAATATTAGTATACGCATAAAGAGATTTTATCATCCCTAATTATATTTTCGTCTTAAACGAATCAAATTCGAAGTACGCCCGAATTCGTCCATCTGAAAAACGTATAATAATAGAACCGGAGAAAAATACGACACACCCTCGATAATAAGCGAAATGAATTCGAATTTCGCCTTATACTTAGCGCTGAATAATAAGGACATTCAAATCTCGCATTTGTCATTCGAGAGAAAGAGAGAGAAAGAACGCAATTTTTATAATTTTGACAAAGTCGCTTCGAATTAATCTAATTAAGCCATAATTAGAACCGTCCTGGGACTCGTAATTAAATTCTCCGCTTTTAAAAGCTAATTATTTATCGAATTATCCGCCGGAGATTTACTTCGTATTTCGTTATATGTTTCATATATAATGTGATATTCGTGTGACAGTGCAACATTATGACGTCGATGTAATTAGATTTTTTTTGCAACGTGCGAAATTGAATACATTCTATCTCCGTTCCTTATATGAAAGAAGTTAATCCGTACGAGTCTCATTCGGCCATCAATCTATGTCGTTCAGACATTTTCCGAATAGATGGAAAGTCTGAAAGAGCATTCTGTTTTCGTGCTTCTCAAATATTTTTTCAGCAACGTATATATTACTGAGTTTCCTAATTTTTTTCTGTGACGAAACACTTCGTTAACCTAGAATTTTTCACGTACGCAACTCAAGTTTTAGTCAAAAATATCATCACTATAAGAATTCTAGAGACCAAAAGCGTCAACGCGTTGCTTCGTTGCTTAAATTTCAAAAACCCTTTGCTTTTTTTTTTAATACAACGAACTATCAGTGAAGATTTTCATTCAAAATTAACAATTGATTCGATCAGTTATAAATTCAACAATGATGTATATTAGTGCATTATTCCATATTCATCACTTTCCCACCATTTTCATCCCAAAGCCCTCAAGTTTTTTAAGAACCCAGCTTATGAAACTCAATAAAAAAAAATCTATAAATACGATGATCAGCCGAATAGTCTCGTTAGTTTTATTACTTCGCCTTTAGTACTTGCGAGAATTATTTCCACACTCTAATTATCTCTCGAGACTCTGTGGGCTAATGCCGTTTTTTTATTTGATGCACGCACACACTACGCAACTCCTAGTCGATATATCGCATTTTTGGTGTCGTAAATATGGGATAAAACCTTCGGAAGTAAGGTCCGAGGACATTTTACTACCTTTGGGGGCGAACCCGTGATTTATTTTATGGACGTAATTCATTTACGGCGAGCGTAAATTTCTTACCCCCTTAGGTCGGTCGACACTTTATATATAACGCGCTAATTTATTTTTATAATTAACGATTCTGGTCTGGATTTCGTCTTTATTGGATTATCGATAGATTTCATAAATTTTGTGATAGTTGCTGTGATCCTGTTGCTTGAGGCTATTGAATTAAACTAATTGTGTGGTGTTTGTAACGATGCATAAATATTTTCAATTGTGTATTTATATGCACATTTTCTTGAACTTTTTAGAATTGATATTAGTACTGATAAGTTCGATAGAAATCTAGCTAATGATTTAAGAACAGATCAAGATTAATTTTGGTCATATTTAGCTTCTGCGATCGTCGTTGATCGCCTTCGAACTTTTAAGAGATTGTGATGCAAGTCTTTCCAGATGTGCAAAATATAATTCTTGAAAGTTTCATCGAGGAATGATTAAGTGTTAAAGCGCTTTTAAAGGAAAACTAACATACATTAATTTTTATTTATATAGAAGAAGATTATAGACTTAATAGACAGATATATTCAAATAGTCACTAAGGCAATAAATCTAAACTCACCAACAGATAACATTGGGTCATCTCAAGAACCATGGGACTCTTCGCATCCGACATTAATATGATAATAGATCGACAATGGTCCGATTGTTTAGCAGCCCATTAGGGAAAGCGGTTCAGTTTCTAGGACCACCCTTCGAACCACCCCCATTTATACACCACCCCCTAGAACCACCCCCCGACATTAGTCATTTGATTAATTCAGTTATGGCCGGACATTCAATTAAATGCGGGTGCAGTGTTGCAGATGCTGTGGCGATAGCGCAAATTGCACTCAGACTCGTGTATTTATTGAGACGATAGCGTTTCGCGAACAATTACTATGCGGGACGCAATTAGGGGATGATCACTTCCGGTTTTGGTCGTTTTAGGACTCATTAAGACTTTTTATGGTACTTTGACATTTTTGGAATCAAGGATTTTATAGAAACTTGGTAGAAATATCGTAGACATAGAAGAGAAATCATTAGTATGTGGGAAGTAATTAGGGGATGATAACTTCCGGTTTTCGATTTTAGCAGTTTTCGAACTCATTAAGAATTTTTGTTGTCCTTTTTAATATTTGAACTTTTTTTTGATTCTCAAAAGAGGATTGTTTGAATCTTTAGTTATCGACTTATCGAAATTTGGTAGAAATTGAGTGTATATTTAGGCATAAAATAATGATGATTAGTGAAAATGCAATTTTTATTTATTTTCCGATGATGAAGGTCAATGTAAAAATATTTTATCGGTAAACTAAACAGCATTTTGACATATCAACAAAAGAATATATTTTTGAATATAAAAAAAATGACTTATTTTAAATATACAAAACAAATGCAATTTTTACTTTGATTTATGATAACTTGAAAATTATTGAATGTTTCATATTTTTTTTGTCATTATTTTATACCTTAGCTTGCATTGTTTTTTTTTCCAATTTTCAACAAAAAGGTTGATCGAGGTTCAAAGATTCTCCTTATCGAATAATTTCTCAACAATTTTAAATTGAATTATTTCCATTTCCTCTCACTACTACAACTCAAAATAGAATCGAATGTTTTTTTTATCGGAAGATTTTATGTAATCTTCCGATGAATACTCTTCAAAAGTATAATATTTTCCAAGAAACAATACAAACGACATGTAAATGACTTCTATGCGTGCATCAAAGGGTTGCAAAAGAACAAAAATCACAAAGAGACATTCATTTTTTTACACACATATATAAGCAAAAGGATTCTACTTTATATAATGGCGTCGTATGACTGTTTGCGAAAAGGACTAAGGAGACAAAAAAAAATATAATGTATAGGAAGAGCGTCATCGACGTATACAATAAACGGTTAGGGGTTGCTTCCAAATCGACGGGGTTGTATTGGGGTCTTTCTTGTTTGTAGGGCTTTTGTTTTAGCGAATGTGATTGATCACTGTTATGTACCAACTGATGGAGACGAGGGTGGAGAGGGTTGACAAAGCGAATCATCCCCAAAAAAATCTTTGTGGGATAGTGTTCGAAAAAATTGATTAAAGGTTTACCGAAAAAAATTCTATGAAGGTTCTTATTAATTTCAGTGATGGTAATATTTTTTTCAATTTTCGTTTGTGGTATAGTAGGGCTTTTAGATGGTCTTGTACGTTGTTTGATATTGATTAAGTTTTGATAAACGAGCCGCACACAACGGGGTTCCGGACCCTTTATTTATGTAATTGTTCAGAAACTATGTTGGATGCTGCTTTAAAGTGGTAAACTTAATCCGTATTTGTTAGTTATACTGTAGTAACAGAGATTGCGCAATATTATCCTAATCTAAATATTAAAAACGATTGATGTTGAATATAAACGCATGCTTATTAGTCCTGTTATTTATGTCTTCACCAGGATATGAACGATTATGATATAACTAAAGCATAAAATTCTACAGCTCAAATATCAAATATACTAAATTGTATTAGATTTGTATGTTGTTATCTAAATGAGTTGTACAGTACCATATCGTTACACTAGACAGACAGATATACTGAATTTTGCAAATATAACATGTAACGAATAATAAACTAGTTGAGTATGAACACATAGATGTTTTGGAATTTTGTAATATTTTTCATATCTGCAAAGTGCAAGTGCATAGTATATTACTGTCTATAGCGCTTTTGAACGAAGCAATGTTTATAGTTTGTATACGTATGGGAATTGTCAAAAATTGATTTGCTACTGTAATAGTTCATTGAACTGGACACGCAAATTATTAAATTAAATAAATGTATTAATAAAAATTATATTCAAAGCGAAATCATTCTGCATTTTTATCAAAAGCACAAAACCGTCTCGCACAATAACCAGCAAACTCGTCACGAACAGGCGCCTTTTTCAAAAAACAAAAAAATACAAAAAGGCTCAGTAAAAAAAACAAACATACAAAAAGAGGCAGAGAGAGAGACTTGCCATTTGAGAAGTCGTCGCTTTTCAGACGACACGTTTCATTCGCAAGAATCCGCTTTCGCCAAAGAGCATCGCCTTTCACGTCTCAACCCTCGAACTCTCGCACATTTTCATATACACACCCCATTTTATTATACGTGTGCTATACACATTTTCATCTCACCTCCGACCCACCCCTTAATGCTGAAACTCTTTCCCTCTGAAAAAAAAAAACTACAATGGCGACTGTCATAGCGGGGCTTTTGACTGGCGTGCATTTTCCACCCCAATATGTATGTTCAGATTCCTGTACCACCCTTTCCTAGTACTTATTACCTCATCGTTGTGTAGATATTTGCGTCTATCTTAGGATTTCTAATTTTTTTGGAGGTAGTCTTAGGTCGGATTTTCAGTATCAGACACAGACTTTATAGTATCATGTGAACTTATCCTTAGGAGTCAGGTGGATTTTAAGGGGGTGGCGGTCCAGACGAACCACCCCTTTGTGTCGGCTGTCATCTGCTCCGGCTAAAGTGTCCCATGAATCATGGGGGACACTGTCATCCGCAAATGTTTGTTTTTATTTCGCTCTATTTATTATTACACATGTCGTATGTAGGCTGCTCCGAAAACGTGACAATGTAAAGGAGAGCTGCTTTCAGTTTCGCTGAAAGCCTCCCCATTTTTCGACGCCTTTTTTTCACAACTCGCTCGGGTCACGTGGTCGACGCGCGTGCTTCTGAGATGTTGAATTAAATGGGACTTAGTGATATTGTCTCGTATGTGGGACATTTTTCATAACCATTCTTTTCATCTAAATACACTTATAATACAGATTTATTAAAAAAATAATAAATTTTCAATATAAGATAGATTTCGATAAATATTTAGTCGATTAGACCAGATATGTTATTAGATATATCAATTTAAATGTTACGAACTTAAACATGCTGACTGAAAAGGAATCTGACACATTTTATTGAAAGAGGATAACTATGTTCAATGTTCTCATAGATACTGAATTCCTATTTACTCCCTAGAAGATTTGAATTAAGTCGCTCAAACAGATGATTTAACAAAACTAACCGAGAGGTGCAAGAAAATTTGAATTATTAAAAAAGCAAGCGAATTTAAGCTCTTTGTAAATTCACTGATTAAAATCAAAGACTTTCATTGACCGTTCTAAATCAATTTAAGGTTGTTTTGAGAAACTGTGATGTATGGCACTCGTCCATTAAAAGCTTCCCCTTTGTTGTACTATAAATCCGAGGGTTCTTATCAATCTTGCGCTCAAGAAAAGAGTCTTCAACGTAACAGCCTTGACTGACGCGGACCGCAATCTTATCGAAGGCTTCATGCATTATACAACAACTTCCAAGTAATATTGTTTAACGACCTATATAACCCCACTCTACACAAGACAGAGTTGGCTAAAAAATATCGCAGTGGAAATAAACGCTCGCTGATTAATCTCGTCTCGTTTTTCATTCATGTATTTTATTTTTTCAACATACTCGTGTGTATATATTCAAGCTCGCGCCTTTGACAAATAGCTTCTTTTTTAATAGCTCGTTTTATAATAATAACTTGTGTTATGGCTTTACGAGTGCGTCGTTATCTCGCCGTTAAGCTGCGATTATGTGTATGAAATTTACACGTACGTAATTTTTCATTTGCTCGAGTTTTAAAAGTGCTCCATATAATCATTCATATTGACGCTTTATAAAAACTCGTTTATGTTTTAGCACCGCGTATAAACTCCGATATGAATCTCGACAGTTTCACTTGTTAATTTTGAATGTTATATCATATTTAAATATCTCACCGATTAAAGTAATGAAATCGTGATTTCACACATGAGTTATAAATTCACCGAAAACGCAATTTAACAGTAACATAGCAAGAGTACTATACTATAACTTAACTTTGAATCCAACAAAAACAACCCGAACCAATCCCAACAAAAACCCATCAATTCGAAAACCACTCCCCGACAATCAAGCGACAAATTAAATCCGAAAACACCCAAACTCGAATCTGCATACGAATTGCAATCTTTTCCAAACCGAAGCCCAAACCCACCGTATATAAGACGCCATTAATCCCCCATAAGATAACCGACGAATTACAATATATTCAGAGCGCAATGCATCTTCGCCGATGTCAACCTAGCACATTTTAATTGGGAACGACTGTAAATATCGCTTAAGTGCTCCAAAGCGTGGGACGAGAGTCGTATAATTAGCCAGCCGTTGATTTATTAGCGACGATACAAAATGGCGGTTTGAGAAAGTGCGAAAGATTGAGATGCGCTGGTTTTCGGTACTAAGGAACGCCCTAGTCTTGTTCGCGTGCGAGAGTGCTTAATCAAAGATTTCGGTTTTATTTGGGTCAGTTTTGATTTTTTTTTTGGTTTTGATGGATTAGGGTACGTTCACGCAACTGACTATAAGACAAACAGGGGATTGTTAGAACGACTAGTTGATTTCTTTCCAGTCATTTTCAAAGAATCACCGTTTTCGATGAAACTTCGTGTAAGTATTAAATAATTGTGAAGAAAGAAAGCTCAACCCAATATTTTTCTAGTTATCATAGATCAAAGTATTTCAAACAAATCCAAAAATATCTATGTAATAACTGGAAAATTACTCAATATTGTATTCTAGTTTTGTATAATTATTTCATGATTACAATTACTTTCGACTTCTACACAATTTCGTCAAAATTAATGACCCAAAGTAAGCTCACTCACCTTGTTAGAATATAATTTTTTCAAACTTTCCCAAAATGACCACTTAACCCAACTTCCCCCTCACTTTATAACATACAGCATTACTTATCCGTTTAAAAATACAATTTCAAATATAGAAACGTCAAACAAATTCAATCTGTTCTCGAAAGTCGTCAACATCAATAGAGTATCCCGCTACAAGCTCTAGGTATTTCCATCGGTTTTAAATCTTTTTCGTCCCATTTGAAACAGCCGAACCTTTTCCACGCCCAACTTCACCAGAGCTTGTACCTTTTTTCTAGCAGTACTAACATTTCGTGTGCAGGCAATAAAAATTAATTGTAACCCTCGTACGAAACACGCGAGTTGACAGAAGGACACACGGAGAGGAGCTAAATCTGTCGACAAACGCGTTAAATGGGACTTCTGAATCAAGAGACATCTAAAAAGATAAGGGCTATATCATATTAAAATAAAAAAAAATGTTTTTTTTTTTTATAAATTGACCAAATTAAAGTGGGTTTAATTCAATTGGAGATTTAAATGATTAATTAATTATTTTTTGTGTGTTTGTGTGAAAAGGGCTTTAGGCACATATGTAGGGATGTTCCAGGTTTAATTAGACCTAATTTAGAAGCGACAGTGAAATAATGGTGCCACAAGTGATATTTGTGTCGTCGACACGCGTCAACGCGTGCCACGCGCCATATTGTTCTTCTACAAAATGGCGTGCCGGAAATGAATTTTCTATTATCTCGGAAATGCTTCGTTTTTTATATTCCCATTATAGTGTTTTATTAATTGTTCAATTACTAAAGGACGCGATATGATGCACGTGTTTCGTTAAATTGTTTGATTGATCGTCCCACATATCTCGTCCGGCGTATTGAATCAACTATTTTAGTTGATGTGGATATAATTCTGGAAACTTTAATAGCTTAAAGATAGATTTTGATTACCGCGACAAGCAGCAAGCAGTATACTTCATGCAGCATGATAAGTAATGAGAACAATGGTCACCTCAAGAAACAGAACCTACATGGTTCTTATTGTTTGACTGCGCTTCGTGCCGCGTGCCTCTTGTTGTTTGTCGCGGTATGCAAAACTTAGCTTAAGAGAACATTGAACACAAAGCATACCGACGCTCAAACATTCATTTTCTTGAATTGGATCAAACAATATAGAATTTTGAACCGTAATAACTTCGTACATAAGCAACATAAAAACAATCTTCAAATGAGGTTGTAACGATAGATTTATGTAGTTTCATAAAAATAATCATAGATTTCATTACCAAAATCATTCAGCCTCATATAATGAATCAATCAATATACAATTTCAAACCTTCATATCTCCTTAAATATGAAAGACAGAAAAAATCTAAAAATGAGGTTACAAAGCTAGACTCATCTAGTTATAATGAGGCTATTTATAAATTTAATTCGGATCATCCAGAATCAAAAGGACCTTTGATTAATAGCGCGCGTCCACACCACTCGTCCGCAAAGTGCGACCCCATTGTTGTGATTGTTTTTAACCACCCCTAGATCCATAGTGTCTGGCCGAAGTGAGGAGTGTCTGGTCGAGATGAGGAGTGTCCGAGAGGCTCCATCATTTATCCAGATCCAGAACCGTTGATTAATTATTCAAAATAACATCCCCGCGGAGTAATGCCGTGTCTGGGGCAGAGTCCGTTACCGCGGTGAATATTAAACGGCGCAAATAGGGGTGTATGTGTTCGTGTGTATTAGGGGATGATTTTATGATTTTATACTGGTGGATGTTTCTAGAGGTCTGATATACTGAGGATTTTATTTGAATTAGGTTTTTTTAGATGTATGTTGGAGTGAAATTGTGATTGAATATTGAATAATGGTCCACTTCTAGATCGACGAATTCTCGTGGCAAAATAGAAAATACAGCTCATTATTCATATCTTCGTAAATGATACACTTTATCTTGATCTAATTCGAATAAAATAAGATTTCAATTGAAATATTTTAGATATCAAGTTTAATGTACAAAGATTAAATTTTTGTGCTCAATTTTGTGTTTTGCCGCTGGAAGTCGCCGACTTAGATGTGGACATGGCATTAGAATCACTAACTCATTGGTTAAATCCAATAAATTCTTAATCAATGGAAAATATAAAGAGCTTACATCTGAATTTTATGTTGATATAGTAACACCTCTATATTACAATTACGAAAATTTTGAAACATTACGCATTTAGTGGAGTAAATGCTACGTTGAAACATCTTAAAGTTGATTCTTCAAATATCAAAAGTCATAATTTTACTGTAACATATATATTTTAAGGCCTTTTTCTCGATTAAAATCGAATTTTCGTGAAAAATGAAGAAAAAAGCGAAGAGGGTCGCGTGTTAATATCGTGCGTTGTCCGAACTCTGGATGAACTTTCGGTCAGAAATTCCTTCAGGTGAGGAATTCGACTTCTCGTGTGGAGTAGATGCAGCCGGGATAAAATTCCCGAATTCCAAACCTAAAATTTCACTTTGGGGGATGATGGACTATGTCTCCCCAAGGGGACGATGTCGAATCGGATCTTTTGATAATTGCTTTTCACCTACATCATATACACCGAAAATCAACATTTCGTTGTGAATTTCACTGTCGAGATACGAAGACTTTCAAACTATAGAAAACTAGCAAAATTTTCTTCGAAATAATGAAATTGTATCTTTTGTTCGCAGTTACAGCGGTTTCCAATAACGCTCCACTGTACATAGGATTGGCGGTTGCGATTCTCTTATTTGGTTTATTTGCACTTGTGGCTTTCTTTTGTCTGTACAAAAGGAAAAAGCGAGATCGCTCCTTATACAACAACAGAAGATCTGGTAAATTTATAGCTTTTCATTCGAGTCGTTTGTGTATTTTGATTTGGAAATTTATCGATCGATTCGTTGCAGATATGAGACCTCAATTCTTTCAAGATGTCGAAGAAAAATTGCAACCAGATTTGATGCAACAGGCTGAAGTTCCGCCTTGTTACGAATATCCTCCGTTTTTGGGAAAACCGGCAAATCCTCCGATTTGTAGAAGTGTTAGTGAACATCATTACGATGTACCACATTTAAGCAACAGGTAATTAAATAATTTGACAAATTATTAATTTTTTAATAAATATTTTTTATAATCGAACTTTTTTTTTCAGTTATGCATCTCCATTAGATCAACAATTGCCTAATTCATCAAACGAAAGCGATAACTACGATAAAAAGCCTTACAGCGATTCCGAACATTCTACGGCTAGTTGCTGCACTAATTGTGAGTAATTTAAAATTAAATTTAACTAAAATTGATTTGAAATTTTATTTAATTGATTCAATTTTCGTACAGACGATTCAAATTACGATGCTTGCGGAGATAAAGTAGGTCTATCTTTAATGCCCATATTTCACGGGATGTTCACCGATATTGCTTGTCCGATCACAAGTTCTCAAACTGTAACTGCATCCGGTGCATGGTTGAGCTTGGAGCAAATTGGAGTTGCTCTTTCTGTGCCGGAAGGAGCAATAACCAAGAACAAACAAGAAAACATGTACTTGACAGTGGTCAAAGATGAGAAGTACAGACCCAAACTGTGTGAAGGTAATTGATTTTATTTATTTTTTAATTATGAATAATGATTAGTTATTTATTTTGGTGTTTTATTGTCAAAACAGGTGCAACACAGGTAAGTCCAGTGGTCAGAATCGGTCCATCTTCCGTGGCGCTGAACAAGTCTGTCATCCTGCAGATTCCTCATTGTGCCAGTTTGAAGCATGGATTCTGGGATTTTTCTTTATACGTGTACGATAAAGAAAATCATCACAAGGAAAAGTCCTCATCTCCGTGGAAAAAGGTAGTGAGTTTAGGCCAAGAGACGATAAATACTCCGATCTTCACTCAATTAGATTCGGAAAAACTGTTTCTCGTCACCGAAACTATATCGAGTTATGTTTTAATCGGAGAAAGCTTGAATGGAAAAAGTGTTAAGAAGTTAAAATTAGCAGTTTTCGGACCTCATACGAATTCGACTTCAGATATAAACATAAGAGTGTACATATTCGAAGACACGCCTTGCGCTTTGCACTATTGTTCCGAACAAGAGAACAGATTAGGTGGTGCTTTGATGGACACGCCAAAGACTTTGCTTTTCCAAGACGGTGGTTCTAATTTGTGTTTAGGCTTAGAAGAAATAGGTCTTGGCTGGAAAGCGAAATCTAGTTGTAGCTATCAAGAAATTCCGTTCGCTCACATATGGAACTCATCCTCCAACTCTTTACACTGCAGTTTCACTCTAGAGCAGACCGATTCTATAAATATATTAGAGTTTAAGATATCCGCATGCCAAAAATCCAACCCATCGTACAAACAGACATTCAATATTAAATGCAGCGACGAATACTCGAATTGCAATTCACCTTTAAGAGGGAAACGAAGGACTTATTTCAACAACGACTTGAACCTGATCATAACAGAGAACGCCATGGAGAGCAAAACTCTACCGGGAAGGGCTCTATCTATTTTAGACAATCGCAACGATACGAAACAGAAAAGCATGAGCGTGAACGACAAAGGTATAAATTCTTGCATCGTGGACACTGTGACACCTTTCAAATTGACAAAGTCCATAAAGAAACAGCTCTGTTCGTGTTTGGACCCACCCAACTCTAGAGGCAACGATTGGAGGCTGTTGGCTCAAAAATTGAACGTCGATAGGTACATTAACTTTTTTGCCACTAAAAATTCTCCGACTGAGTGCATTTTGGATCTTTGGGAGTGCAGACACAAAAATACTAGTGCAATTGCAGACTTGGCTGCGATCCTGAAAAACATGGGTAGGAACGATGCTGTGAAAATAATCGAGAGCTGCTTAGGACCTAGCTGGCTCTAAATTGGTGTTTGTTAGTTTTATGTGACAATCAAGTTTGAAAAATTTGTATATTTTGCCATAGACGCCTTTACAGTTCAATTTTTCCAAAAAAAACGACTGATTAAAAAAAATAACGAAATTGTTTGGAACGTAGAGGGACCATGCAACGTTTAAGTTTCTCATCGAAAATTATGGTCTTACAAAATCATGATGTTTTTTTATATAATATATAGACTATAAATTAGTGATTGAAAATTAATTGCCTTATTTCAGTTATGAATATGAAAAAAAAATTATATAGATTCTACATATTTTTAAATGTGTATTCAGATACACTGTAAACCTGTATATAGAAGATAAAAAAATCGATGGTAGTTGACAATAGAAATATGTGCTGTAATAAATGTTGAACCGATTTATATATAAATGAATGTGTATCGTTTTATGCATTTTACCGATTCTGTGCCAAATGTGTTTTTTTTTCAAATTCGAAAGCTGATTTTGTTGAGCGAGCTTCGTTGACACTTTTTGAAGTGTTTTATTTGCTAGAAATCGATGTTTATGTTTATTATTGAAGCATTTATTATGTTGATGAATAGAAGTCGTTTTTAAATGAAATATCTGTGATAACAAAAATATAAAATCGTAGCGTAAAAATTGATATTTGTATAAGTTATAATAAATTTACATTGAAATTAATCTGCGTTTGATTTCTCACAGTTTCAGGATTCGAACACAAAGAGCGAGTTTATTTCGCGTTTTAATTGGTGCATGTTCTTGTCACAAGTTAAAATAAATCTCGAGTTTCTCGAAGCAATACGTTATTTTAGCACTGGGATGATTTAGCGAAAGTTTACCATTTATTTTAGTCATACATCGCAAGGAAAATGCAAGCATTCGTTCCTGTTTCGTTTGAAAAGTTTCGCAAAAATTTCAAGGGGGAGAAACGACTTTGAAAATTACTTCCGGAAGTTTTTAACGCTCCGGATGCTTAAGTAACTTTGCTTACGTATGAATTTATCGATTCTGAGGGACTTTGAGAGCTTAAGTGACTCGGAGTGAAATTCGTGTTGATTTTGAACACTTTACTCGTGACGCTTTGGGCGGATGCTTAAAAGCTCGTTCCGCTTAAGACTTAATTGCTTCGCAAAATAAACGATGATGAATTTGACTTGGATCGATTTTATGCTAAGAACATGCCCTAAGTTTTATGGATTCGATTGTATAAACAATACAATGTGATAAAATCAAATATGCTTAAACTTCAATCGATTCTGAGTATCTTGAGATATTTCACAAGACGATATTTTGAATCTAGATTTATGGAAGATTTGTAGAAATGTTGTGTAAGTATCGATTATAAAACAAAAGCAAAGAATTTAAGAGTAAGGTTTAAAAATTCAGATGTTAAGATTCATTTGTTTTTCAGTTGAATTTTCAGGTTTTCATGCGATGAGAATTTTCGTATTTCGTCACTGAAAATTGAAAAAATGTCAACGGTTTTCTTCTATATATATGGTGATATTATTATTTCGCCTTTATCTCTATCAATATGTTAAAATGCTTCATAATATTTATATGAACATTGTATCGTTACTGTATCTGAAAAATTCGATCCAATCTTCCGACAAAATCATTAAAAATCGCATTTTTATTCTTCCCAAATATTTTATGCTCACACTTATTCTGTACATCTACAAACTTTCAACGAACATACGTTTGGGAATCTTCACGTATGAAAAATAATATTCACATTTCTCTCGTCTTATTCAACCAAAAGACGAATATACACGTCCAAGTTTCTAAACCTCATATAACAAGACACATAGGATACTCCAGAAGCTGGTATCCAGAAGGTCGCCATTGTTGCTAAATGTTACGGTAAGTATCCGAGACGAAGTCACATGCCGACGACGCCACATTCAACCAGAGATGGTCATAAGTTTGTGCTCTGTTGTTGTCGTATGGTGAATGTGCGAGGATAACGTATATAATGTTATATTTTGTTATATTGTACTGTGTGTGCTGTATGGTGTTTGTTCTGAGCTCGTGACCCGGTGAGCCTCTTCGCAGCCAGATGTTGTTCTTGAGGGTTATGTGCGAAAGTTTCGTTTTTGTATGGGCTATATAAGAAAAATGTACAAGAAATTTTCAATATAAGCACATAAATATTAATAAAAATGAATCTATGTGACTTATACGTTCATTTAATGATCATTAGATCACGATATTATTGTGTGCACATCAGGAAAGGTTTCTACATTATATTTTAAATTTTACATTTAATGTTTGATGTTTGACATTTAATAGTGTTGCTTTCGCGTAGAAAGTCGGAGTAAATAATACTAAGCACAGCCTACACACAAGACAGAATTCGACATATAATTTATAGTAAATAAATGTATACATTTTTGTATACATGTAATTTTAAGATGTATAGATACACCTTAAAATTTACAGAATTTCGAGCAGTACCTAGTCTTAGAAGTTAATATACTATAAAAATCACAGTGAGCTTAATGGAAGTACTACTTTTATATTTTGCAGAATTGAAAGCGATCTGAAGTGAATTTTAAACGTGAAAACTGTTGCTTTCATAACGAGAGCCAACTTTTCCCTAATGAAAATGTGCACCCGATGAAAAAAAAACTATACAAAGGAGCCGTATCCTTAATAGACTATTAAAAATAACGCCATGCTTGAAAAATCTTTTCGCAAAGTCTGCCAGCGGTCTCGTTAAAAGACTCATAGGGAAAGTTGGCTCGGAAAACTTTCGCCATAAGTGAATTTTATTGCGCGCGGAAAATTTTCACGAAACGGAAACAATAAGGAACTTCCTCTCGAAATTTCCCAAGGATTATCTCGATCGCACTCGAAATGTCACCGGAAAATTTTGAATTCAAGATCCTCAAATATGTAGTACAAAGTTGCATTTTCACCATACGTCGATCTTCTTAAATATGCCTATAAGAAAACATTCCACTTAAAAGACCCCATTTTTATATTTCAAATCAAAATACTATAAACTTTCATTGTTCAGATGTAGAATAAATTCAGCTGAAAATGATCTAATACATCAACAATAAAAATGAGTTATAGTTTCAATCGTATTCGTCGCAATGTGAAAACTCACCCTCACCCTTATATATTTATATAATAGATGCAAGAGAATTTTGCGTCTGTTCGTAATAGGAAAACGATATTTATGGGTAACGATCCGGGATACGCCATACAGAAGTGAGGCTATATAGCCTATGTCGGTGCTTCCTATATAGGAAAATATAGGTAAACATTTCCCGGGAGGAGAGAAACTCTGTTGGAACTTTTTTGATATTCACCCGTTTTGTTATGAACTTTATGAATTATTGATGTCCCTCTCTCCGATGGCGAGTTGTACTGGCAGGTGTGCTCAACTGTTGGGCCACCCCTGTCGGTGGATCGTGTTGCCTTTTTATTTCGGTATTAATTTATGCGAGGTGTGTGCTGTTTGGTTTTGATTTGGATTTTGACGTGATTGTGGATGAGTTGTATAATTTTGTACTATATTTTGGTCTGTGACGTTTGGGACTTTAGATGAAAAATTAGAATAATTGAAAATGAAATGTAAGAAAATTATGATATTAAAAAAATGTCAATTCGATCCAACCTTTTTCTTTATTAAGTTTTAATGAACATTAATTAATAGAAAATTAACTTTTTAATAAAAAAAAGAAGTAGCTAGAATATGAAAAACTTTGTGAAGTGATCTTAAATTTAAAAAATATTTTATCTGAGATTTCATATGATTTTTTTTGCATAGTTTGACTACCCCTGCAATATAGGAGACGATCGTTTCGGACTTCTCATAAAACTTAATGTCAAGTTATTCAGTTTTTTATGTGCAAAAGTATCGGTTATATCTGTTTGAGAATCGTATTGAAAATCCAAAAAAATCAAAATCTAAAATATGCCATTTTCACGATAATTGCGTAAGGTCAAAAATTAAAATAAAAGAGAAAATCGATATAATTTAGAGATTAAGACACCAAGTAGAGACGCCATTTTCATCTTAGGATGCATAAGTGTAAAGGTCTCTTAAGATTCAAACAAAATAAAATCATAACATAACTAGCAGAGACAGACCTATATAAGCCAAAGCAATAGTTGTACACAGTGTTGTAATTGATCCGAAATATACCGAAGTGACGCTCCATCACCTGTTTTCTTTACCGGAACGCGCTCCGGCTTGAAAATTTCAAATGTCAAAATAGTTCAAGTTTTAAACATATTCAATTCCATAAATCCATATAAAGGCAATGAAAGAACATAAAATCCTAACAATTTGCTACTTATAACTAATACCAATACATTTAACGGGAGGTTAAGGGTTTGTACAGCCATTTACATATAGATTTACTTCTGTAGATTTTGTTTTATACGTATGAATTGGCCTTAAGAGCACAAATCACGTGCGCTGCATATAGCGCGAGTCACATTATGCACATGTGGAAAAAAATGAGGTATACACGTCTTCGTGTAAAATTCAACACTTTCCCCGCGAAGGGCAAGGCTCATTTCCCGGCGTCGGGAAAACTCATTTTCAGTGTCGCTAACGTGTTGCTCTCGGAATGCTGAAAAATCGCCAAACATCAATTTCGCGGACGTGTCGCTTATGACCGTTATATCGAGCGTGAATTTTCCACCCACCCTGTATAAAGGCTTCGGGGGGGCGTCTACTTTGTTTATTTTGTGTGCGGGGGTTGAAATATTGAAGGTATCAATCGGTGGAAAAAATTTTGTGAAGAGGCGTTTATGTCGAAAAAATGCTTCGTGTGAAATATGGAAGGTGTCTATTATTATTTTTTTTTATGTAGGTGTGTGGTATTTTAATAATAGCCAGAGGCTGAAATCAGTGGTACATAGATGGCTTAAATATAGAGAGAACATACGTCCCGTTTTTGCAGGGACAGTCCCGTTTTTGTCGTGTCTGTGTTCGTTCCGTTGTATTTGTAAAATTATTCAAATTGTCTCATTTTACTGGTATGCATCGCTAAATCTATCACGATTACAAATATTGAGAAATTCTATTCAATTGAGCAAAAAAAGAAAACGATAAGGTTTAAATAAAATATGAAAAACTCACCCCAAATTCTGCAACTCTGCTAAACCGCACGTTGCCAGTTATATTTATTTATCACTGTGTTCGATTTTTTATCAGTTGGTAACAATAAATTGCCGCGATCGGTTGTTTTGTTAGCTGTCAAAATTTTAACTACAAATTCGAGCGAAAATAACGATGTTTAACCGAATTTGTTTTAATTACACGAAGTTATGGTGAAACGAGTAAAAGAGGCTTCATATTTATGGCGTTCAAGGTAGGATTTTATATTATTTTTAAAACACTCACTTATTCACTGAGAACACTATTTCTTCGTAACTATACTCACTCTGATTAAGTTAATTTTCACGTAAATTGAAAAAGATGCGATATTCAAAAACGACCGAATTATGATACGATCACGTCTTTAGTCGAAAGGTCGATGACCAATACTAAATTGACGTTTCGAGAATTTCACAATAATAATTAAAATGGTGAAATACATAATTGCTCTGTTATCATCGAAAGTAAAATACAAGTAGGTACATTTATACAAATAAATGAGAATCAATGTACGAATATAAAATGCGACTGAATAAAAAGTGACATGTTAATTCTCAACTGAATTCTAATTTAGCATTTAAACAACTATGAGTCCAAAAAAGTTTGGTTTATTATCGATGAATTGAAGCCAACTATCCATATTCATTTCAAACTGAAAATTTTCAGCATCGATTCGATTTCTGGGTCGTTTAAATTCATAATACGCGATTAGAACGAAATAATTCATCATTTTCGAAAGCGGGTCGCATTATAAAGCGGTTGTTCTACAAGAAAATCGTTGTCATTATTTAACGAAACGTAATATGAGTCGTCCGGGAAGTTTCCGTGTACGTCTTTTATGCGTTGTTC
The DNA here is from genome assembly GCA_024721215.1 of Cheumatopsyche charites. NCBI lineage: Eukaryota > Metazoa > Arthropoda > Insecta > Trichoptera > Hydropsychidae > Cheumatopsyche > Cheumatopsyche charites. The sequence goes on from CM045579.1 coordinate 1,125,017, forward strand.
GTATAAAGCGGTATTCATGTCGTTCGTATCTCGTTTGTTTCTATGCGGAAATGGAACGGTTTATTATCATTGTGTTTATTGAAGTTATGGGAATACAATAAATAGAGCTTTCTTGTTTCGTATTTTATCGGTGTCGAGGCATTATTCGAAATTATAAACTCAAATGTTCCGTTGAAATATACGACTGTGAAAAAAGTGTGATAGGTTCAGTCCAATCTAGGAGTTGTTATAATAGTCTTTCATTATTCGATCTGTCTAAAAATGAAGTGCGGAAAGATATCTACTTCATTTTTTATGGAGAACAACTGGAAAAAACCCTCATATTACTCTTTAGATTTTTGATGAATTTTGGTGTACGAACAAGTGATTTTTAAAATAATGAAGTAGAGTACAAACCAAAATGAGCAAAAATTGCGATTATGGAGAACGCAAATGAATTCGATCTGCATTTAAATATAATTAAAGAAATTTTCGCTTGTGATTTTTGACAACTGAAAAGGCCAAGGGGTACAAGTGTCTTTCGAGAAAAACGCGTTCAAAGTTGAGCATTTAGCTACATGTATTAGAAGAAGATCGAGTGATTTGATGATGTATCTCCGCACGAGTTCCAAATTCGTTAATATACTTTTGCCATCAAATATATGAGCATGCATTGAAGCGATTCGTGTACATAGCTCAATTTTGAAAAAAAATGTCTTTTCAGTCGTCATTTGTTTTATTACAGCAGATTTTTGGATGTACGAGATATTTTTACATCATCAACGAAAATATTAAGCATCCTAAATTCACGTAAAAACAAATCATACATAAGCAGAGCACCTTTTATACATACATTGTTTTAAACTAAAGTAGCAGCCTAACTAGCAGCGCGTCATACAAAAGCTCGAATCCGCAAATTCCGCCAGAACTAAGCGACAACTGAATCGCAAACTTGGACCGTCTCGTTGCGATTGTCGCAATTTTTCATTTCAACAACAAACAACAACAACAACACCATTGTTTGTCACGAAACGACCAGACAGTTTTCAGATACAACCGAGTCTGGAACAATGGCTCGAGCGTGACCCAGTTGTCTGCGTCCGTGTGCATCGGCCTTTATTGTTTATGCGCCTACTGAAAGTGCGCACTTTTCAAAGGGACGTTTCGTTTTCAGCAACGCGAAATAATCTACGTTCTTCCTGCGGGCTGTTTTAATTATTGTGCTGTTGAAATTGTGTGTTTTTAATTTATGCTTAGGGTTCGTTCACATGGTGTGAAGGAAACGGAACTGTTTCAGCGTTCGTATGAATGTGTTCGTATATTTCATGGAAAACTCAAGTTGATTTTTTATGCCATAGTAATGAAAAATTCTTTGACTTTAGTAATATTTGCTTTGGCGTTTTATCTTTTGTCTTTTTGATTAGAATCATTTAGGTTGTACTAAAATTATTCATCTTGACATCACGTTATAGCTGTTTATGTTCAATTGAATATGATTTTTCTTCTGAATGAGTCTTTTCTAATTAACCCAAGTTTAATTATTAATTAATTCATAAAATAATCAAAAAAATATTTCAAACGTACTGCAAGATAAATTAGCAATGAATAAACGGTATTTATTGAGCAAACAACTTGTACTACACTTGATGGGTTAAGAAAATTTAGGTTGGACTAAGTTTTAGATAATTTTATAGGTTTGATTTGAAATTGTGTTCAATTTTAGATCGAGTTTTGAGTCAATGATATATTTCACTAGTTTCAATTGAATGTTTTTGTTTTATGAAGTATTATATATTTTTTTGGAATATATTTTAAAAATACGAATTAAAAATTTATTTCAACACTTTATATCTGTAAAAAAACCATTGTATAAAAATAAAACTGTACCAAACTGCGCTTTTTAGCGATCGTATCTTCAGAATGCAAAACGGCGAGTTCGCGTGTCGCAACAGAGTTAAAAACGGCGAAAGGGTTATCTCGTACTACGAAATTATACAAATTTCTCGCTATTTTTAAACACATATACTCTATATCTATATACGAAAACCCTAGAAATCAAATGGTGCAAGCGAAAAATTTAATTAAAAAAAAATCAATTCTAGTTAATATGTTTTTTTACTTGTACCATTTGGCTTCTATTTGTATTTTCCTCGACGGTTTTCCTGGCTTTTTGCGAAATCGAATCCTCCCAGGATGGGTCAATGGAGATTGCAGAGCTTCGAAGTCGATACTTGGAGCTTTGCGAGCTTTCGAAATAAATACGAGGCGATTTGTTCGGAGTTGCTTAAGTGATAGGTGCATAAAGAGAAAATGTCACTAGAGGGTTGAAAGTTGAGTGTAAAATCTTACAGTTGAATTTTAGTTTCAGTAAAGTTATGTATTTCTGTAGATTTGTTGTGAAATTATGGATGAAATCAGGATTTCTTTGTTTCGTTTCACTGAAACTGATAAACGAACCAATTTTGTTTGTTTTTTTACAAAATACTTAATGGTTTTTGATTAATTGATATCATGTATATTGTTGACAATGAATTAAATCGTTGACGTATTAATTTGAATTGTAGATAAGTTAGTATTAATATGGAAATAGGTAAAAAAATGTGTCAGATTTGGTTTTTGTTTATTTCATAATATCCAATTTTAATAAAGTTTGAATACATTTATTATATAGTTTTTATCAATATTTGTAATTCCTTATGTCTTTTGCGCAGTTGTAAATTGATGAACTCAATCGACACTATATTAATATATTGAAAAATAAAGATAATGCTAAAATTTTGACATAAGCTGCCCCATATTATTTAAGTTTGATTATGAATTTCCTATCTTCATCTAATAAGTTCATATTACAACATCACTTCACTAATGAAACCGTGATCTTTACATGCGATATAGCATCATTATCAATTTTTCTGCCGAAACGTATCATTTGTTAAATTTCATCATGGATTCAATTAGTGCTTTGGGCACTCAAATAAACACAGTGCCGAAACATTAATTTACATAGCTTCTGCCGAATTTCGCAAACGGTCCAAAAGCAACCGCGAATTTAATCAAGATAATGACCGACGAGGGACTCACTTTTGGGCAGACGAGGGACGAGCCTTTTTTGTTCATCCCCTCACAGCTCACTTTTCGATTACGTCCAAGTTAATTAGTATTAATTACCGCTTTCTATCTCTGCACACGTGGAAACTATCGTGGATGATTCCTTTGATTGAAAATAAAAGATTGAGGCCGTAAAAAGAATCGGTAGTTTGAAAAATAGACTTGATGGTTTTGAAAGATTTTCTTGTGAATGTTACATTAAAATTGTGAGTTGTGATTAAATGATGAGTAAATTTATGATTTTATTCATTCTTATAGTGAAATTATAATTTTACTATTGAATCAACTAATTGCATTCAGTGAATTCATATTTAAAGACAAGGAAGAAAAGAGCTACTTTTGAATCATACAACATTCACAATAATTCGTATTCGTAAATTCGTAATTTACAAAAACTACGAAATAAATACAAATTATTTTTAAATTTTCATTCATCGTTATAACTAGAAATAAATGAAAACCTAATAAAAACGAGATGTGAGCAATAAAAATAAGAGTCAATCTTAACCTCATCCAACTCTCAGACTATTTGCGAAGTAACAATGATCTATAATTTACTTGAACTTGAAACATGTAACATATAATTATTTGCAAATAGTATTTTATCAATTAAACATCAAATCTTAAGCTATTTAATAAAATAATCTTAAGTTGGTACTTTACTATCTTTCAAATGTCAAAACTAGCAATTTCACTGATACGAGGTAATTAAACAGTAACATAATACATTCGCGGCTTCATTACTTATTATGAGTTCACTAGAACTTTACAGAATTCATGATTTCACTGGAATCTCAATATGTAGATAAATTTATACGAAGTACAGTGTATTCTAATTTAATCTAATTAGACCATGCGAAACAATGCGATCGGAACGCGACTAGGTTTTTCGGTATTTACGAGCAACGCCTCTGAGTTATTATCCGGATCGGTTGACAGTGAGAAAGTGAATGCTCTCGTATGCTATCGAACAGACAGACAGACAAACAGACAGATAGATAGATATATAGACAGATAGATAGATAGATGGACAGACAGACGGACAGTGGGACAGACAAAAGCGCCGACGGATAAAAGGACGTTCCAGAATTCGCATCGCCGAGATTTAGCGCCGTTCCGACATTTTGTTTGTTCTATTCGCATTGGCATTGGTTTCGATTCGATATTGGATTTCATTTTATTTGAACTAAATACATGATGATTTTTGTAAGTATTCGTATACATGAGTAGAATAAATCAGTCATAGGCTGAAGTTAAAGATGAAGCAACAAAAGATCGATTAAATCATGAATTTTTAAAAGGATGTTCGATTCTTAAATTTTTCATAGAAAATGTGATGTTTTCATAAATGATGATTTAATTTAAGTGTAGTTTTCATATCACTGAATAAAGCTTCGGTGATGAAATAACCAAAAGAACTTTAGTAGAAGTTTGCATCAGAATATATGATACCTAGCTCACACATGTCGCATTACTTTATTATCAGTTTGCCAGAAAAGTCACAAAATATCTATAATTCAATACTTTTTTTAGGTTATTCAATTAATTTTCATGTCATTATATGAAACGATCGAGAATACTCGTCACTTATGAATATAACTATCTTGATATGGTTGCTTATTGAGCAAATCAATTTGCATAACGCTTAACCTAATATTATGTGACCTAAAACGTATATAATCCTATATGAAAAAAGGAAAAGAAATAGACTAATCTATCCTGAACCTTAACTTAACCAAACCGAACCCATCAAGTGTCACACCCATAGTTTATTCCATAAGTACCTTAATAAGTACATATGATTCAAAATTTCTCATTAATTCTAAAAATTCAAAATAATCTATCCATTTTTAAGCAATTAAAGCAAAATTTTCACAATAAAACTTCATCAAACAACATTTATCATCAGTATGAACAACGAACCTGTCATTTGCACAAAACGACCGCGCGAATTTGATCCGATCTGAAATTTCAATCAATGCGATTAATTCGAACGGCACACACGCCGCAATACAGTAATTGCGTTTGCGAAATCGATTAATCTGCCACGAGTGTGAGAACGCATCGCGGCGAATGCAACAACGTCTCAATAAGTTAAATGCAGTTCGCAGCTGTCGGACAAATGAGTCTCGCCGATCAAACCGAACATTCAAAAACGAACAGTATAATACTGGTGAAAAAAAGAAGAATGAAGCACTTACAAATTGCTACTATGTCGAGCGAAATTTGTCTCGACGGAGGAGACTCGGTTGATTTCGTGTCTTGTAATCGTACGTATTTGTTTTGTATCGATCGATAAATATTTTATAAAACTCCATTCATATTTGACCACTGAATATCATAAAAGGCATAAGTGACCTTTTTTTACCGATATTAAGTTAAGTAAAGAAAATGATTCTATATCTAGAAATACGATACAGAATCATTTTCTGTACTAAACTTAATTTCGATAAAAAAAGGTGACTTGTGCCCTTTGTGAAATTCAGTCATAAATTATATTTGAATGTATAAATTTAAAATTGATTTGTCGATCGCTTTATATCATTTTATTTGAATCTATGTATATAATTGGATTGTTCAAAGTGACGATTATCCTTGAATTGACCATACATTTCTGATTAGCTTAATCAGTTGATATGCATCTATAGTTTATTCCATTTCAAAATAAATTAACCTAACTTAGGATAAAACCTGACTAATTCTAGAAAAATATGAAAATAATGACTTAAGCTAAACAATGAAAAATAAAAGCAAATGTACTAATTTAACAATCGAATACAAACATGCGTCAAATTCAAGTTAATCTTTTTAAGAATTCCTTTCCAATTCAGGATTTTTCTTTATTTCGGGTATTAACTGTACATAAAACATTTAAACATACATGGTTCAATTATTTTCTCAATTAATCGAATCAATTATTTTTTTAAATAATTACATTTTTGATATGAGACGTTCACATCGTATAATTTGAACGATTCCATTTTCATACATTCATATCGAATCGACTCGTTTCAAAGGCGACATGCAAAGCGAACCGAAACCTTTTAAATATTTGAATAAATAACATGCGAAAGAAAGCACCCGGTACCGATTTCGAAACGATTCATAATTGATCATTTTTTCCACGCCACCTTATACTTACGCGTCACACTTCTCAAGACGTCTGAAATTAGACTTCGGGAAAATAATTTCAGCGAAGGGGGACAAGATTATGAGATGGAATATACATACGTATATAATATAAGGGAAATTTCTTATGTTCGAAACACAACAAGTTTACCGAGGCTGATGATGGAAGCGATTATAAGTTTGGCGGGAAAGTTAAACACGTTCGAACGTTTAAAGCGAGAGCACTTTATCCCGGGAAATGTTCGAAAGCTCGTTGTCTCCCTTATTACTCTTATAAATAGGGTGTGTATGCTTTTGATGTTTATCGAATGTTTGTATCAAATTGTGATTGATCTGGAATGTTTTTGAAATCATTCATTTTGAATTTGAAATATTTTGACTCAATACTATTTTTCATATTGACTTGAAACAATTGATTGGAAATAGCCCAAAAATTAATTGATAGTAGAAGAATCTTTATTCAAATTATTGATTCTGAATTCTTGAACATTTTCTAGAACACTTAAAGATTTACATGAAAATTATCTCTAATTCATATAAGTACTTAAGTAGATTTTCCTTTTTCCTTGAAAATTTTCGGGAAATTAGAAACAAAAACTTTGGGTTGATAGAAGCGAAAACATTCGAAAGACTAAGGATGATGTGAGCATCAAAAAGGAAGAAATTCAATTCGAATTACTTTAGATTCATAATAAAATAAAATATATCTGTAGTTACAATAAAAACGATTCGATTTCTTGTACTATTAATAGAGCTTCTATTTAAGAAACATTTAAAAAATAAACGATCGAGAGCACACATGAAAAACAATATATTCTTTTTTAAATTAATTTTCATTTTAGTTCGTATTTTTTAAGCTTGTTTAATTTTTCACGTGAATTACGAACCACCATATCTTTATATCTCAACCGCTGGACAGTGAAATAAGTTTATTTAGAAGTCTCACGTATCGCATGTGAATATAAATTTCAAAGCTTAATATGAATTCGTAAATATTTGTCGCCGCGTTTTATTTATAGAAAACGTTCACGTTAATAATTCAGATGTGTTGTTTATGAAATGTGTACGATTTTATTTTTCAGCGGACGTTTTTCTCGGAAACGTTAAATATATACCTGCCGAAATTTGTGATTAACGTAATGTTATAGAAAACATTTTTCTGCTTGACGAATCGTTCACGAGTGTCGTTTAACGAGGTTTATTTATATAACGTGAATTAAACTTCTCGAAATCTTGTAAATAATTATCTGAAACCTCGAAGACGAAAATAAATTTCTGAAACCTTACTTAATCATAAAAATATTTATTCTGTATGCTGCTAATTTAAGAATAAATGTGTGGCTTTCTGTACTATATGTTCTTTTAAATCTGATAGCGATTATTTTTTTTAGAATTGTTTTGTGTACGAGTATATCTGGGTATATTTCATGTACATCAAAATTATTTTATTTTTTAAGTCGAAATAATAAAAATGGTAAATGATCTGAAATAGATAATGTTTAGTGTTTTATTTTTTTTAAATTTGAACGAAGAGACGTCCTATCGTAATGCGAATCCTTAGATTTCTTGGCATTCCGCATGCCCCCTGGAAAACTGTCCTTCGCGATAGTTTTAATAATGATTAAATGTAGAGTTCCCTATTAACGTAAATGTGGCGCCCGTAGTTTCGCCTAGTTTTGCTGGTACCCAACTAGGCCGGCCTAACAAGCTGACATAGAGTTGGGGTGCAGTTAAAAGGCGGGATGGTGGGCTTCCCTCGTTATGTCTTTCGTACATTTGTTGAACTTAGTTGCTTAGCTACGCAAATCTGTGATGGAATATTTCGAATAATGACATAAAAAATTCAAATTTGAATTTGATTTATTTGTTTTATATTAGTTTTACATTTTATTAATATTAGCCAGTAGAAAATAATTAACTGAATATTCATAAATATCTCGAGTGATGCTAGGTTACAGCAGTTCCGTATGAGTATGTTATTACAATAAAATTATCCATATCTATCATCACATTCATAGTTTGTATTTAAACTTTAACATGAAAACATTTATATTCACCGACAACATTTAAATTCCTAGAAATTGTCTCGGAACGTATTCAAATCTCCGAATATTAACAACTATACAAGACCAACGTTTAAACTCACCCTTATCGAAAAACCACCCTGAATCATCACGATTCGAATCGATTCGAATCGAACCCCTTCATTTTCGCATTTAGCATCGCCACACCTCAACTCAGAGCCATAGTTCATTTTTGATTTATAATTCGAGAGAGAATGAGCCACCCTTGTAACGGCTTTTGTTTTACATAGTTCCCGTTCATAAATCGTCTTCGGCTCGTGTTCAACCCTTTAACACGCGTACCTACACCATCAATCATAAATTATCTCGCATCGATGAAGGTTGTGCCCTTCCGTTGGGTAAGGGTGAGGATCTATTGTGGCCGTCTTGGGTGTGAGACTATCTTAAGAGACTATAATCGATTGATTTTTAGATATATTGTATAAGATTTGTGATCGCAGATGATTATTCTCGGATATTAGACTTATTGGAGTTGCGAATTTGAAGTAAGGTAACTTGTCCGAGAAAAGTGTTTTCTCTTTTGATGCTTGTGTTAGGTATAGGTATTAGTTCTGATTAATGAATTAAATAATATGTTGTTTACAAGAAGATCTTGGAACAACAATTTCTTTGAAACTTAGTAGAAATGTAGTGTAAGTATGAACGTAAAATAATGTTAAAAAATGGAAAGCTGCTTTGAATAATTTCCTCAGAAAATCTATAGATATCCCATAAAATAATAAAATAACAATTTATGTTTTTTTTTTCAAATATACACGAATAGCAATCGTATTGTTTCTATCTTTATCATTTTGTTAATGTGATTTTATACTTAAATTAAAATGATTTTTCTTCCATTTTGCAAGCAATTTTACTAACGATTCATCCGATTTTTCTGAAAAAAATATCAAGAGCTACATTTTCTATCTGGAGTCGTTAGCAGTTTTTCAATCACTGTAAAAATTTCTCAAGAGGTAATTAAATTAAAAAGAAAAAAATCATAGCTTGAGTACACTTATTTGTATTCCTTGAAGAAAAATAAATCAAAGTTCAGCTCTATTTGGAATAACTTCAACTATAGCATAAATTTAAATTATTTATGTTAAAATCATAGCCTTTATTATATAAAAATATGAAATTCGTTGGTCTGCACCTTAAGAATTTTCCCACCCTTCAACCCTTGTCTTTTTATTGTGGACAACAAGGAGCAAGCGTTCGGTTCACAATGAGCGAATCTCTTTCGTTCGATGATTGATGTATTAAGACCCTTTCGATATAAAAAAATATATAATATATAATATAAATTTTCAGGATACGTGTCGCCTTTGTGTCGACGTCGTGTCGCACAAATCATTCTTTCATACTTTTTCCTGAAACTGTATATGTACATATGTTATAAACATATGTGGAAAGAGCGAAGTCGATTAAAATCGGCGTAGCGTAATTTTTGGCAAATTCGCTTTTCGGTTTATTGCCGTTTTTATTATTTTTTCGATACACGTAACGACATACGGAAATTTTTTACGGCTTCCTATTTATTATTTGCATTAATAAAATTTTCACGTTACGTTTGAGTCGTTTATAAAATAACGTGTTTTTCGCGTTTGCTGAATGCGAGAAAATACGTTTGTATTACGTAATTGTATGAAATATAAACATGTGTAATTTAGCACTGGAAGTGTTTATAATTTAATATATCTTTTTTTCTTTACAAAACTTACAGAAAATGTATTGACCTTAATTTGTGCCTAATCAGAAAGAAATATGTTTCACTCTTTAAGCGATTTTATATTGAAATGATATCCTTTATTTTAAATGATTGATTTAATGATATTTAAGAGAATGAATATATTCTTTTAATATGAAATAAGTATCCATTGAATATCAGAAGTTATTCATCCCGAAAAGCTGCAAATAGACGTCCTGCATTCATCTGTGGCTCATTCGAAAAATAAAATACGCACAAAAATTCAATAAACAAGCCACTTTCTCGTCCATTGCATTATATCGGTAGCCACTGAATATAAATCTTTCACAATAAACAATAAAGTGCGAAAGCTCTCGCGCATACTGCAAACTCATTGAACATATTCCAACGCTCGTTGTGCACATAACGATAAATAAAAATAAGGCAACGATTCGCTCTCTTTGTCAAAGGAAGGGTCAAAGTTGTAAATTTCACAAGCTGACCTGATTCATAAGATGTTTTACGATTTCGTACATTTTTCTCACTGTACAAGGACCACACGAGTCGCATTGTATGAGACACCCACACGCTTCAGTAATGAGACTTGCATTTTTTTGTAAATTTTTGCATTTCATCATCAAATATTAAAAAAAAAAATATCTAGTCAAAAAATATGATATGTGACTCTCGCCAAGATCTAACAATACCCGAACTCAGCACTAATATCTGACACAAATGTGTTATGAGATGAACATATGTATGTACTTTATGACGAAAAGTAATCCACGCATATTCGCTGTTTTGACTTTGGAGATTTGTGCAAATCTCGTTCGTTTTGAAATTATCAAAATGTATGTGAGGTGTTAAATTAAATCTTGTTTTACAAACTATGATCCCGCATATAAATCGGCAAAGTCAAACATACGAGACTTTGATTTAGTGTGATTTTTCGCAAGAGAAATTCGCGAGAAAGTTGCCAACGTGGGCGATGATAAATACGCTCGGCAAATCATCGTGAGAATATTGCATGTGATTTTTCTTGTTTGTTGTGGATTTTAATCTTGTTCAAAATCTTAAAGAGTTTGATACATCTGCGGTGAGTTTTGATACGATTTGCATTTGAAATTTAGTTGTAATTGAATAAAGTTTACAACTTCATACGATTTAATATTTGAATCCATTCAAGAGCTGAAAATATCAAATATTTTATGTTAACTTTAATGTTATTTGGTATCGCTAGAGATTTTGTTGACTTAAGGATAATTGTGAATTGTATGATTTAAATTTGAGATCACTATTGTATAAGGTTGTAACATACATATGTTTTGATCATAATCAGATGAATATCTTATGAAAACATACAAAGATAATATACAGACATTTATAGATTCAACAAAGTGAAATCTTATAAATTCATGAAAAAAAAATGAAATGCAATATGTCACGAAAACCAATATGCTTCGCATGTTTAAATCGAAAAATAAGGTTTCACTACGCATTATACAATAATTTTCAACCCTCTCAATAATCACACATATTCCTATAACACGAATTTACATCTTCGATCACTAGACAGTTGTAAAATTTTACGGTTTCACGTTTAATTGCGACGCGCCTGAAAACCCTTAGACCCATAAAACCCTTCAGACGATAAAATTCCCCTCTCGCATTAATACAGATTGAATATTTATAAGAGGTGCGATTTTATATTTTGTCATCTCGTACATATAATGTGCATGTGCGTGGGTAAAGTGAAATATCGATTTACATGGAATGCACCGAAAACTCGTCGCCAAGGCGAAGTTTCCCCTCGCGTATTGCGCTTAATGATTATCTCGTATTACACGTGTACTGTAGAAATCGAAAATTCTTCGCTTGTCGCAATCGGTGTGTGTCTAAATCGAGTTGACGTCTCAATTTTTCGATAGAGTCCTACGCAGTTTCGAAACGTTTCTTACATGCTGATGATGTAGTGAAATTTTTGACTTTTATACGAATTTATGGAGATATGATTTTATTGCTCATATCATATTTTGAATATAAAGCATTTTGAATATAAATCCAAAATGAAATAATACAATCAATCATTAAATCTAAGTAATTTATGTAAAAAATTGAATCATAGTTAAACGTTGTTTCTATCACAAATTGTCTTATAAGGATCAAATATTGGCGTATATTATTGAAGTGCTGCATGTGAAAATCCAGTCTTAATTTAATTAGCAAAATTATTATTTTTTTATATGTATTTGATATACACTTAAATAAATATGACAACCCTAATCTTATTGAAAATGGACAACCCTTACTAATTCCATAGCAAATATAATTTATTTAATTATTTTTGACAACGATTTCATAATTTGAAATTCTGTTTACGTGACTTCATTTATTTTTTCAGTCAACGTTTTCGATTTCAACGAGCGTTCGTTAAATTTTTTCGCCGTTTCAAAATCTTTAATTTTTCATTTCGCAGTCAAATTTTCATTCTCAATTGCGTTTAATATAATAAGACATACGATCGTCGCGTAATATCATGGCTAATATATAATGAAAATGTGAAGTGTGTTATAAAAAAGCAGAGCAAAAGTGATGTGTGAAGAGAAAAGCAACAAAAGAGTGATAATGTAAAAGCGCAGACGTATTTTATCAAAGAATCAGTGCAATTCCTAATTATGCAAATGCATTTTGTAGAAATATGCAATTCAACTACAAAGCAACGAGGGATTTTGCAGATTCGCCGTGTTTCAAGTAGGTGTTATTTCTTAGAAAACAAATGATAATAGATACATTTTAATGTCGAATTTCATTTAAAATAATTAATATTAGATTATATTAATATTTTCTAAGATAAATCGTTTAATCAATTTAAATACACACCGATATTTATATATTTTTTCAATTGATATTAACTCTTTCCGCTTGTAATTCTTTCGTAGTACAGTACAATTTCAGTATTTTTTTCTTCCTATTTTTATGTTTTCTATGAATTTTCGCTTCAAAGTATTAAAATGAAACGATGAATCAGTAATATAGACGTATAGTTACAAACTGCACATCCATCTATCGAACAATAAGCCTTCCAACAAATAACAGAATATTGCATTTTTTTAAATGCCGAAACCTCATATTTTCGCAGACGTAAAAATCGAAAAACTGAAAATATCCCTTTCTTCGTATTTCATATTCAAAGCATCCCTAAAGATTTTACTTACATATAAGAGAAAGTGGAGACATAACGGAACATCTCCGTTAACAATGGGATTTTGTAGTGATCAAGACAAATTCGTTACAAAAATATTTTTTTAACCGAAATTTATATATGACTATGCATGAATGTATGTATGTAGTTTGTTTGTACTTTATACGCTCCTTAACTGCTCAACCGATCATGTTGAAGCTTTCTAGAGTTATTGTGTATTCATCTGGAAATATTTAGTTTTTCCTAATTTCTTTCTTTCTGTTTGCATGATTGAATTTTACAATTTTCAAATGACAGGGTTGGGAAAGTGTGACGTTTATTGAAGTAGCTTTCGCACATTAAGTCATATCGAACATATTAAGTACAGTCTTCACTCACGACGTAATTTTAACATGTATGAATGGATATTTTGCATATTTTTGTTTTATATTTCAATTATTTATAGAATTTCGATTAACATCAAATCATAAAAAATAGAATATTATGTGTACTCAATGTTCTCTTAAATCTTTAGTCCGATTTCGATCAAACTTTTTTTAAAGTTGTGTGCTAATATCATGAAGTTTATAGAGTTATAAAAGGACATAGATTTTCGAGCAAAACCAGGTCGCAAAAGCTAGTAATAAAATGAAAAAAAAAAGGCACAGACATGCCTTAATATCGGAAAGTATTTGGTATGCGCGGCGCACGATACGGAAAAATGTTTCTCCGGGAAAAGTTTATACATAATACAGAGGTTTCGCTTGCCGTAAAATTGGACGTGCGGTGGAAGGTTTATCCCCGAAATCCGGATTACGAATTTTAATATAGCTCTTTACAAAAACGTTGGCGGCAGACCGAAGGGGTGGGTTGTGAGGGGCATTAGAAAGATTGAATATGCTCGTATCATTTTTTTTTTTTTGAGTACGGATCCAGTTTTATGTATTTTGCCTATCGAAATTTAAATGATGAGTGAATTTTTTCAAATAAATGAAATAGAGAGATTCGCAACTTTTTTTGAAATAATTTATCTTTGAACTGTCTTGTGACTTATTTAGGTACTTCTATTCTATGCGGTCTGAGATCAAATTAATGAAGATTCTGAAATTGAGCAGTTATTGCTATCATAATTTGATGACTATATTTGTCGTTGACTTCACTTCGATTTTTTCCTTATGTTGGTTAAATTAGATTAGCTTGTAGTTGAAATTAATTTGCTGGTAGAACCTTTTGACAATAGTCGGTCAATTTGTGAATCATCGTCTCTTCACAGATCGTAACATTTTCAACATAATTTGTAATTTTGATTAAAAAATGCCAGCATGAAAGTTCATTAGAATTCTTCAGAAAATATATCACAATGATCCCGAATGTGAGAATAAAAATTCTAATCACTAAAAATTGCAATAAATTCAAAACTAAAAAATGAACAAATTGCAGATTGAGAACTTCAGATACATTTATGACAATTAATTAAGAAGAGATTAAACTGACGTCACGGGCTATAATCGACTTTTCATCTTCGTATATACAGACACATATATAAAATATTATACATATGTACGTATGCGAAAAGCTCAGTCGTATAACGAGCTGAATTTTCTCTTCGGCTTGTCGTCGCACCGTTTTGATTTATGACACTAATGAAAACGCTGAAGTTTCGCGAGAACACCTCGCATAAATTATGCGGTCGCGTTTCCTATTTGCAGGATTAATTCCGAAACTTACACACTGTCCTCTTTGCTTGCTTTTCGCTGATTTCGCTCGCTCCAAGTAGATACATGCTGCGTTTGCTTCCATCACTTCTGGTGGCAGATGGCAAAAGTGTCTTTCGAGAACTTGTTACTTTTTGCTTCTGATGATGAATATGACACGTCTTAAAATTTCGAATAAAAACATGAGTCTTAATGATTCTTTAATTAAACGAATCTAAAAAGCAATTCCAAAAAACAACTCAATCCCATACGTCAAAGCGCATTTCGAAGCACAACCCTTAATTCGGGGGCTCAAAGCGAAACAATTCGAGCAAATATCGATGTTTGCCAAAAGCCAGAAGCGTTGTCGGTCGAATTTTCGGTTTCAAAAGGAATTTATTTATTAGCCTATACGAGTTGCACGGTTGCGAAAAAGTTGCGAACTTTTATGCGGGCGCGCTGTTGACGCACCTTGTACTATACACACTCGTATAACGAGGGCTTAATGAACCGTCGCGTTGTACGAACGAGAGAGGCTTTTGAACTTGCCGAAATACTTTCGGCGCATTGTTTCGACGAAATATTTTCGACGAGATGTTCCTAAAAATGGTTAATTGGCTTCCGCGAAAATTCGGACGGCGGAATTCGGATCGCTTCCTGCGGAAATTCGATTCGGGAAATAGCACGGTTTTTATATGGGTTTGTAGGTTGTTTGTTTGTTATGTATTAAGGGGTATAAGCGAATATGTGGGCTGAGTCGCGATCAGTGTTGTAGCGAAGCTGGTTCGAGGTTTGTTCGATTCTAACGAGAGTCACATGTTATTTATTGATAGAATAGATCGATTAATTCTTTCGAATTTTTGATTCGGAAGAAGTATTAATTTAATATTTTACGAAATGGATTTTAAAAATGGATAACATTCATTATCTGTGTCGATTAAACTCAATCGGTTTTAGAGTCATCTTTTGTGCTTACAGAGTATCTAACCTAACAGTTCTCTTTCGTCGCTTATTAGATTAATTTTTCTGATTTTGTTTCTTCACTTTTCGGTAACTTTAAGTATCTATTGACTGCTAAGTGGTACCTATTTCAATGCATGTGTGTAAAATGTTCGATGAGTAGTTCAACTACCATCATTTCAGATTCTTGCAGGTTTGAGCAATTTATGACCGAACTTTTAGTAGCAACTATGAATCGAACTCTCAGGAAATTGAACGATAGTTTGGATTCAGAGTTTAAAAAAGGTTACAAACCACCGTAATATATAATCGTCAGTTAATACAATGAATAAAATATGAATTCCTTCGGGTTCGACTCGCAGCTTTCCGCTCGATTTCTTCGAATCGACAATAAAAAGAATCTTTAGTACTCTCTGTACCAGACCTCGGGATTAGTTAGACGTCTTACGTATCCATAGAAACAAGGGGTGGATTTCTTTTCATCCCCGTTGAAACGCGACCCACCCTCGGCTTTTCGTTAAGTAAAACGGGGTGGTTATAGTTCGCATTGTAATATACGTGTCTTCTGATATTCGGGGTATGCGAGCTAAAGGCCAATATGTAGCATTGTGTGTATCGACCCCTTTGTGCTTTCTAATAAAATCGACTCTGTGACGATGTATGATTTGTGGTCGTTCGGAAGGAAAAAAAAATGATCGATACAAATCTGGGAGTGCTCTTGAGAAATTTGTTCTTGTTGGGTTATTTATGTTTCGTTGAGGAAATTAAGTGAATGCTTTCTCATTTGAACATCCCCTAGTTTATTTGTGATTAATTGATTTGTGAGATAACGAAATGTAATAATAATATTTTTATCATATGTTATTAAGTACGTATTATTTATAATTTCGATTGTTTGGAAAAAAAATTCTCATTGTTGAATTGTGTACCATTTTTTTTTACAAAGAAAACAATTATGATTCAGAACACAAATGTTCGATCAAACGAAACTGCTCACACGTGAATTTCATTTTAATGGAAACAATACCAATTTTACGAATGTATCGATGACGCAAGTCTACATTCCTAAAAAAATAATACCAACTACATAACTGTGCTTTTTTGTAGGGTTACCAAACTTTTTGAGTCATAGAAACGATTTATCATCCAAAAATACAACAATACTTACGATTTTGTGATATTTAACTATTTATGCATTAGTATGATAAAATTTATTTTATAGAATTATTTAATATAGATATAAGGAAGAACATTTAATTATGCTGTATCATAAATATAATAATATATTTTACTGTGGTCGAATGGAGTATAGAGTGAAGAATAATATTATATGTTATTTTAAAATGATGTGTAGTATTATATAATAAATCATAATTGTATAACTAAAAAACTTTTAAGAGTAGCAGAACGAAATTTATCTCTGTCTCAACAAAGCCGAAAAGAAAATTCATCCTAGTCATAAGCGAAAAATTCGCTCGCTGGGAAAAAATTTCCGAATTTTCCTGGGCAAAAAAAAAGCGAACCAACACCGTCGGAAAACACAAGAGAAAAATGTTTTGTTTGTGTCAAATTAAATTGAATTCGAACTCAGAAAAGCCTCGTAAAAACAGAAGACAACTCTTTTAAGGTCGCAGGCGTAAAATTGATTCGAAACGCTGTTGTGACAGCTAAGCCTTATGTTTATGATGAGCATGAAATTGGCTTCTTTTTTTCCTATTTCATAATAATATTTGCCGCAAGTGAGAGCCTCGTTTTCTTATTTCACTTTTGTATGTATTTATCTTGCTTATAATGATTCGTTACTGTGGAGTTTTTCCGACTTCCGGGAAAAGTTTGCAGAATCTGAAAAAAATAGATTCAATTATTGAATTTTTTAATCATCTTTATATAAATTTATTCCGCAAACTATTTTTTTCTTAAAAATACGATATCGAATGAATTTTATTATAAAATCATTTATCATAATTCTAGATCATAAAAACTTGATGCTTGTTGAATTGGTGATCTGTAATCTTTCGACAGATTAATTATGTGTCACATTACATCATCAATTATGATTTGGACTGTATGAAGGTAGTGTCAATCGCTAGAGTTTAACACTCGTGTGAAAGTACAAGTATTTCATATTAAATTATACGCAGGATTTGTATAAGCGATAAATTTAACAGGAGACCACAAAAAGTCAATAAAAGCGATGAAATATTCCGAAAAATTTCACTCGTACGAAAAAGTGTATGGATTTTTTTTCGATAATCCCGGGCTTATTATTTATGGTCATCCTGCGATGGAATAGCTATTATTTATCGAACGGATTAAATAAAACACATATGAAATCGAAATATTAAAATGTACAAATGGAACGAACGACCCTTATATAATAATTTTCAATATTAAAAATCCGAAATTTATATCGCGTCGTTTTATATACGGAATTTATGCGTTTCCTCGTATCGACATTTTATTTGAAGTCATCGACTGAAGTATAAAGTGCAACGGTTTGTGCACTAAAACTGCAGTGAGTTTGTAGCACCTGTCGCTGAAAAGTGCGATTTCTACGGTTAGTCGACATATGCTTGGAAACACCTGCTTTTGTTTCGAATAATCGAACTATTTCCGAATGTGATCGTAAACCATTATTTCAACAACAAATCGAAATTTTAAGTTCAAAGAAACGCGAATGTTTGTCTGACTATACTTAACTTTCTCTTAAACCATTCACCAGAGAGCGATCGAACTTTTCAGATGCATTGGAGAGTTTCAGTTTGAGATTTCCTTTGTGGATTTGGCTTTAGAATTTTTTTTATTTGTTTCAAGTTTTGTATCAGGAATCGTTCATTATACATTTGAAAGTGACCCTCGGTACGTGGAAGTGTATTTCCTTTTAAGCCTACTCTCTTAGGCAGGTGCAACTGCTCCCGCATTACTTATTCACTGCTGAAACGTATAGTAGACCTTCTTGCAAGTGCTGTTTTCAGCATTTTATTCGTTTGAAATAAAACAAAGGAAAATAAATGCAACGACTATCTATTTTTATGTTTTTTTTTTATATAAAATATTTTCAATTCCCTTATTTTTAATTTCGCATATGAATGAAAATTTCAACGATGTTCAACAAACTATTTACATATTGTATCAATTGATTTTTCATTGTCATTTAAACTTTCAGCCCAAAATTGATATATTGACCATTACACAAAGCGCATTTGATTTTCTAGAAATTTAAATATTTTAAATTCATCGCAAAAACAAACGTTACGAAATTAATTGAGCTTTCCCCGAAAACAATTTTCGATGTATCCGAAAGGCTTCAGCGAAATTCAAAAACACTGCACAATTGCATTTACCCGATATTTTGTAATGTTGATACAGGAAATCGAATTCGACGACATTTTTAAAGTAGAGCGATACCCAAAGTGAAATTCGTCGGAAAATTTTAGTGCTCCGCTCGTATATTTTTCGCCGAAAATCGGTGAATAATGAAAAAATATTCGCAAAACATCAATTTTAATATATTCGAGTCGATCGCGAGGCATCGGTACGTAAAATTTGTCGCAAATACGTTTTTATATAACGCGTGTGTTGTACGCGTTTTGTGAGCGAACGAGCTTCTTCGGAGGGAATACGAGCGTAAATAATATCTGAGATGTGAAGCTCATAATATATTTATCACAAAAGATCCATTAATCATGTCGGAGATTTCTCCCAAGCATATTTTTTGCCTCCGTGTGACGAAAGTCTGCTCCTATCTGTAAGACGATATTTTTTCGACCCTACGCAAGACCATTGTATGGGGAAAATCGAGGGAAACGACATTCGCTCGGAAAATTCTTGTTCAATTTCGACTTGGAGATATTTGAAATAAGATAGTGTTGATTTGAAATAAATGATTTATAAACATAGAATTGTTTACTTTTGTGTATAATTTGATTTTAAATTGTGTACGAATGTTGAAATGTTGGAATGTATGAAATGGAAATTGGGGTTGCAATATCGAACTGGATTTTTTTAAACAGGTTTATAAAATGTTCATATTAATCGTTTCATTAAAAATGTAGAAGGCTTGATATTTAAATTTGTAAATACAGTATTAATTACAATAAATGAAATCGTCGCATTAACTTCTTCTTGCAACTCTAGACAGATGTAAAAAAATATCTCTGTAAGAGTATAGAACATTTCTTTTTATTTAATCTGCATAAAAAAAATTGAAAATTCAATATAGTATTTCACATTATGTAATATAAAATATTTTTTTTTTACTTATCAAAATTAACGATTCAATTACTCGTTTTCGCACACGGAGCGTTGTTAAACTTTCCACAAAAAGCGTCCCTTTTCCCTTCTCCGTATCTTTTCTTTCAGAAATTCAGGGTAAGGGAAAGTGGGGGTGGCTTTTCCCAACCCCATCGCAGAAGTGTCTCAACATTGTAGGGATTAAGTTCCCCCTTTCCGGCGTTGCACTTCTGGTGCTTGCTGACATTACCATGATGCAACTGTCTTAGTTGAAAACTCGAATGCTTCTCAACAATTGATTTTTGTTCAAAAATGTCTGATTTTTAAATAATATTGATATTTTTTATCGTTGAGAGTAATGCGAGAAGTTTCGATATAAGAAATGTATTACGTGCGTAGCAATTTAATCATAGTAAGATTATATCTCAATTTATTGTGGGGGAGATTAATTTCCATTTCCATTTGTAACTCAATAAATTTTGTGAAACGTATCGGAAATGTTCATTAAAAATATTGATTTCAGATTCGTATTTTGTCTGCGGTTGAAATTAATATTCATTATTGGGTTTTCGATTATTTTTTCAATACGTTGAAATCGACTTTTTTTCGTTATATAACATAGTATATAAATACATAGGTACATATGTATGTTCAGGTTCTAATCATATGTGTTTCTTTTATACTTTTTTGTAACATTCCCCTAAATTGAATTCACTATTATTCACCCTCGATAAGAAAACACGAGGGATATTCAAAGAGATTAACAAATAAATACTTCTTTGATGAATAATGAAAAAGTAACAATCGATTTAACAATAACACGAAAATACATTAACAATTTAATATCAATAAAACAACTGAACCTAAAATGATGCTATCCATTTTGCAAAGAATGAAACTGAGCAAAAAAGCCACAAGCATCAGAATCGTCAAAGATTTAGAACCATTTAAATCTGAAGAGTCTTTCATCGAAACACTTTTCACGCATAAAATCTGACTCCTCATCGAATCGTCACGTCGCCATTTCATGCATTATCCCATACAACGAAACCATAATACACACATTTATCCACAACATATACAAATTTAAACACACATAGCCACATTATAGTCATATTATAAACACACATGCATAGAATAGACGAGTGCACAGTCGGAAGTGGCTACCTGAGCCGACTGTCGTTTTCCCCGGTATTGGAAATGCATTTTCCAGTGTTAAGTGGCAAGTGGAAAAGGAGGCTCGTGCCCTCGGAAAAGCTGTTGGCTTTGGAGACGTACCTCATTTTCGTTATGCAAACAAGAAAGCTGATGTGCAATTTGTACGAGCCGCGTCTAGCGAAACTGACAATGACTAGGAATAAGTGTTCAGATCCGAAAAACGTTAAATTTTAATGCATTTTCGAATTTATTGGCTTCTATGATCAGTTGTCGCTTAAAACTCTTTGGGATTTAAGCTAATTATGAACTGCTCTTATAGTATTTCTTTTTCTTATTATAAGTTCCGTTGCTTGTGAAAGCTGATCTAGGAAAAGACCTCTCTAAGAATTGACAAACTATTGAAATTGTATGTTGGTAAAATATTGATTGTAATGATCTAAAAAATTTCCTAAATATGCTATTCATAGATATACCATTAAGGTATCGAATAATAAACAAACATTCATACGTTCATTCTGTTAAAATATGTTAAATTATTGTTGAATCCGTTGATAGAGTAACGATAGAAAACTTTTGTGCATGCCACTTTGCCTTTAGTGTCCTAGTGATGTTGGGTTAAAGTCATGTTAGAATGATTGTTTCTTTCAAATATTTCATTTATAAAAGTATAACTATATTCAATCCCTTTTCGAATCAGTTTCGAAAACATATCCCTTGCTTTAACTGTCTCGATTAAATTCGATCGATTTTTTACCACTTTTCGTTAACGAATCTTTAGATTTTCTCACCAAGCAGTTCTAATTCTTCACTTCAAAGTAAATTATTAATTGAAAAAATTAAAAATGATTGTAAAAATAAATAAATAATAGAGACGTTAGAACCTTATCGCTTCGACGCTTTTCCATAGGATGTGGATTGTTCGGTGTGAGCTTCAGTTTGCGAAAACCCTCGAATTTCCGTTCGTTCGATTTTGGAAATGTGCTGTGTCAACAGTCGCTAATTCGAGACCGTTTGTTGCAAAGTCGCTAAAGTTCTTTATTTGTTGAAAAATTGCTTTCAGCTGCTCTTTTTCGGCAAGAACGTTTTCTTTTCGCGAGTGTCTCTTGGGTGTTTCGACGATTCGATAAAAGCATTTTCGAAAGAGCGCTTCTTCGATAAATATCTGAACTGAACAATCTTTTTGCTTAAAATAACATGGATTACCGATTTTGTAAGAATTTGGTAAAAATGTAACGTGATGCATTTTTGTTCCTCAATATTATTTAATGCTTGTATTTCATCTTATATTAGCTAAATACATGCATATATGACGTCAGAGTTGGCATGAGGATACAGGCAACATATTGATTTCGAAAAAAATACGCTCAAAGTCAAGCGTGTAAGGAGGTCGAGTGATTTGACGATATATCTCAGCATATGTTAAAAGTAATTCCTGTACAATGAACATAACTTAATTTCAGCAAAAATGACACTTTTACCGTTCGAAATTTTCAATCGTCACATATATTACGTTCATTCATTTGATTCAACTCAAACCAATTTTCGCTTCTAACACAATCGACATCCCTCGATATATTCAAAGTCCACATCACTAAGGACCGATCTTTTCACTTTTGGTTTGAGAATAAAACGAATTTAAACAACACGCGCTCCTTCCGACTATGAGTTATCAAAACAGCCCCTAAAAGAGACAGACATACTACAGTTCGTACCACAATACATACACCCATCTCTTCCCCCCAGATTTTGACAGCTAGTAGTTTAAAATCATTTAATTCTCAAATCAGAGGTGAAAAGTCCGTCCTTAAATACTCAAAACACACCAAAATCGATTCGAATACAAACACAAATCACCCACAATGCATACCTACATCTGAAACAAAACAATCGGAAGCGTCTCAATACGATCTAATTTCCCACACATTTATTCATGGGGGACCTCGATTATTATTGTTTACCCACGGCAATGGGGGTGGCATCCTCGACAAAGGTGTTCGGGTGGTAATCGAACACCCGGACACGTGGTGTCCCTTTGTCGTCTGAAGAAAAGACCGTGCTCAGCGTTGCGTGCTTCGCGGATAAAGAATTTCCACGACGACAAAGAGACGTTCGGTGACAGGCGATTGTTAATCAAGCGAACTCATGCCGTAGAGATAGTGAGATGTCTTTCGTGTGTTATGGGGGGTTGTATTGGGTTAACTCGTTGTGGACTTGTAATAAGTGAGCAAGATGATTTTGATTTTAGTCGTCGAGTGGGTCTCGTTTTGTCTGATGTCGAATTTGGGGACAAAATCAAATTGTTTGTTCGGATTGAAATTAGTTTTGTTCTTTTTGATTTGCCTTGATCTCATTAATTTCTGTAATGTTTGAATTCCTTTTTTGAGATTTTATAAGTTTTTAGCGAAAAATTTTCCGTCTTCAAGGTATTAAGACTAACGAGGAGAGGCTTCATTAGCATATCAATTGATTTCGATGAGAATTTGTAGATATGTAGTGTTGTAAGTGTAGATGTGAAATAGTTAACGAAAAAAACTCAAATCCCAACAGTTTTCTAGCAATGGCTGAAAAATGTTTGATATATTCTTAGATATAATAACAAAATATTGTTTTATATAAAGTGATTTGAAACATAGTAATCCTTGTAACCTTTGAAAATGTTTGCGAAATTGGAAATTACTTTTCCACACTTAAAAATCTATCATTTATTCCACCAATTGTTGATAAAAAATTAACATATTTTAAATATAAATTACTCTAAATAAAATTATTAATTTCAATAAACAACGGTTTTAATTTAATCAATATATCAGCACACTTAATCTTTCCTAACGAATTTGCTTTATTAACAAAATTCGATCGCTCAACCGCACAAAGCTCTAATAATAATAAATCGCTTATATTTTCCCTCACAATATTTTTTTACAAAATCTTCTCGACCCGTGCATCACAATATAGAACAATAAATTAATTTATTGTTTAGTTATACCGCAGGATGGCCATTAATTTGTTCTATATCATTGTTTCTACGCGACGGGGTGCTTTTGGCTCCACTCCGCACTTTTATCCACAAACACACACTACGTATTTTCAACAAAAGCCCAAAACTCCACAGGGAGGATACTTTTGGGGGGGAATGGGGATGGTTGGTCAGACAAAAAAATTCGAGGGATTTTTTCAGCTTCTGTCGTTTAGTGTCCCCCCTTTTGGTTCTCACATTTCGGGGATAAAAATTAAAAATGACCAGACAATGGAATAAAGCGTGCCGTTCTTTAGATGTCCTTGTTTAAAATGGACTAAATAAATTTTGTGTTTTGAAAAAATATATATTTATTATGTGTGTTCCTTATATGTATATGCCTTAATATTTTATCTGAATATGATGAAAATTTTATAATAGTTGAGTTTTGAGCAATGTCGGGTCACAGAAGCTAGTTTTCAATAAAATCAATTGTAATTTTCATTCGAAACTATGCATGGTACGAATCTATTGTGCGAACGCGTTTCACAATTTTCAGGCGCACAAAAGTTGGCGAGATAGCATTTTTATTTTTTGCTGAAAATAAAACAAAATACATTTCTGCGTTTGACGTTTCACTGAAAAGTGTTGTTTGCTTCGCATTTTATCGCATTCATTTGGATCCAATCACGTTCGTGTACCTTTTGAATTTTAGCGACTTTCCGCTATAATTCAATGGAAACATTTTTCGTTCTGTTAAATTCAAAAAACTCTCTTTTTGTACGTGTAAAATACAACATATCGATGTAAATTCTTAATAAAATGAATATTCATTATTATTGAAAAAGGTTAGGGTATGTTTGATAGCTTCGATTGAAAAAATATACATACATAGATACTGTTTTATAGTATATTTTTAACTGATCCTTATATGCTGGTAAACATCTCAACTTGTAACTATTTATACTCGAACAAATCTTCTGTGAAGAGACCGACGTTTCGAAAAACGATCTCGATCAAAACATTTCCATCTTGTTGTTGCGACGTTTGTTTCCCAGTCGACTCACAACACAACTACACAAATATAACCCAAGTCCAATCTTTCCGTCTAATTCCGGAACTATCCGAAGCCGAGACATCTGGTATTTCTCCTCGTTTTTATCTATTTCTGGTGTCGTCATCTCCTCTGATAGTAGTCGGAGTTGTTCCTACTTCGAGTCGAAACGAATCCGTTTCATGGAAACAATTGTAAAAATAGTGGTGCCTCTCTAATTGGAAACATGTTGGGGAGACTTAATTGACGAAATGGCGCAAAAAAAGAACGTTTCGAAATGGATGTCGTCACGCTTGAAGCATCTCATTTTGAGTGGAAGCTTCAAAAGGATTCTGAAATAGATTTAAAGACTTTTCGCGATCGATTTCAAAGAAAATGTCTGTTGATTTCGGCAAATGGAATTTTAATTGGGTGAGTCGACTGCGATTTAGATTTGCATGAAACACATAATGTGTTCTAATTTGCAGAGCGTTTAGGAATAGCTGAAATAAAATTATAAGAATAGGGTTTATATAAAACTGATTTTTCCAAAATCGGTTGTTTAATCTAGTTCTCATTTCACGTACCCTTTTCAAAAACTACGATTCAGTTGAAGTATCGATTTTTGTATCATCACAATCGTTTTTCACTATTTTCTTCTTCCAATTAATAGTTTTTATCACAAACTGGTATTCAATTTGAAAAATCATTTATTGAATTGAACAAAATTAGACCAAAAAAACCGACATTTCCCAACCCATACAGAACACACACATTCCAATTACTCCACTCGAACACCTCGGTGCGCACACAAAGCGCGGGGAAAACTCCAATTTTTCGCAAACTCGCTACCATAGGTCAATAAAAATCCTCAAACACCCCCAAAAGGATATACAAAAAGGAGGAAAAGCAGCACAAAAGGAGCTCAACACCACCGTATAAAGAGTACAGAGGCGCAATGCGGCAAATTGACCAGGATCTCTAGCACGGAGTGGTAATCCTCGTCTCGAAAGCAATCAAGAATTCAATTTTCGACTCGGTACCTGGTCCTTCAATTAATCCTCGTCTCGACAATGGACTAGTTTCGGAAGATTATCCATCGAGAGGCTGCTGCGAGAAGAGATAAAAAAGATGAGCCACTTAGGGATAGAGTAAAGTACATAGAATAGAATACACGCTGTAAGTTCGTGTATTCTATCTTGGAACTTTCCTATACTCAAATTTATTAATTAAAAATGAAAATTATATTTATGAATGATAATAGAATCACAATCATAAGCAATTCAATGAAAGTATGACTTCATTGCAACATACATACATATAAATGATCTGATCAATTTTTGTTCTAATTCGCTTAAGCCATGAACTTTCGTACCTTATTACGTACATACCCTGGAAAAAAAGGACTTATAGGAAGTATAAGGAAGTTTTACGATCAGCAGGACGAAGGACTCGTCTCATTATCGGAGGAAAATTTTTATCGCTGCTTTCGTCGGGATCGGAAAAGTTTACGACTTCTGGGAAGTTCGGGTGTCGAGGACCAAAAGGAGGGAAAAAACTGGGTTCGATAGTTTAATATGTACAGAGCCGTTAACGAAACTTTGATAAATGGCGACTCTTTTATGCGAGGGTGTAAAATTGTTTTTTTTTTTTTGCCCAGCTCCATTTTCGTGTGTACGAAAACGAGAGTTTTTATCTTTTCGCTCTGGTTAAGTCGCGTTGTAAAATGTGCGGTTTAATAGCTTTTACTTACGATTAAGCGTTTCCCTTTTTTTTTTCGAGAGGATTTTTTAATTTTAATTTTCGTGATAATATATATTTGATTATAAAGCTTTATGAAGTTTTGAATCTGAATATTATGTAATATAAAAAATTGTGAAACTGAAAAAGAAAATTTTCCTCGATAATAAAGCGACTACTTAAACGTCTAGTGTAGTTTATCTAAGAAAATGCAATTTGCCGATAATTGCTCACTACTTTTCCAATAACGCTGCAGATGAAGTTTCAGCTCCATTCATCAAACTATGCAACTGGTCTTATCTCGTCTTCGCAAAGGCTCCTTCTTCAGAATCCCGAATAAATAAAAGACGATTCACAAACTATCTATAATCTCGTCATATAAAAAAAATCCCGTTCAATTTATATTCGATAGAAATACAATTTGTTGATTTTGCGTGGAGATTTCGATCTGATTGGGGGGAAATTGGACCAAACCGCAGACCGGTCACACGTTTGGAAAACTCATTCGATTTCCTCGAATTGAAAACAATCGCAGATAAGCCAGATAAATGCGTTAGTCGAATTTGGAAATATCGCTCATTGAAAGCGTCCGTTGAGGAAATTAAGTTTCCGCCGTGCGAAGCGTTTAAAGTCAATGTAGCGAAATTTATTATCTAATCTTGTGACTACATAAATTGTCGAATTACGCGATAGCAAAGCACAAATCGGGCCTTTCGAAAGATCAATTAGCGAATGGCGATCGATGATTGTAATCGAATAGTTTGTTGTATGATGTATGTGCGTGCCACGTCGGAATCAGTGTTCTCGTGATGCTAAATTCGAACCCTGTTACATTCTGGTGAGAGTCATATGTTGTTTCTTTGGGTCGATCCTTTCATTTAGCACGTTTTTTTCTGTATTTGTCTTATGTATTAGCATTTTTAAGAATTTTCAGCATCAAACTCTTTAGAGAAAAAACTCATCTAACACAATTTTTGAAATTATTCAATTTAAAATAGAAAACATGTGTCAACGGAATTCTCTTCTTTTCATATTCTTGTATCAATCCTAGTCTTGTGGCTTATTCTTCACATAAGCGATCTTTTGATGAAAAGTGTTTTTACTATTGGTTCTAGCCTCTGACTGATCTTTGCCACAAACCAGAGATGAATTATGAAAAAGAACGCTTTTCATTCAACCCTAACTAAATACAATCCGAATCAAATCTAGACCACCGATTTTCATCAGCTTCGTAAGCATTTTTTTTGTTCCATGGTTAGTCTCAAGACCAAATTCGTCAATTATTTCAATCAATTTTCTATTTTTTTGGATTGAAATGCATCTCGAAAGTTTTTCAGACATATTTTCAGTTCTATTCCGAGATTCGTATTAATGCAGTGATGACAAACCGAGTGTGTTCGCGAGTGTCGCGTACAAAGTGGCGGATCCATTACTGCGCACAAAACATACGACAAAAGCTCGCGACAAAGCCTGAAACCCTTCAGTGTGAAATATTACATAACGGAAAACTCTCATATTTTTTTCCTATATTGTTTGTGAAAGCGTGTCGAGTTTTCTTTTAGTGAAAAAAATTTTTTTTCGCGCTCGCAAACGGAAAAGGCGCTCTCGCGAAACGTTTCCACTTACGTAGAATCGAGTTCCAATTTTATATGTTTTATTATTGCCGCTTTGGAATTGTAGCTAAATATAAAAATGATTTTTTATGGGGCTATATAAAAAATATATGATTTTGCTCAATTTGATGAATTTAACGACATAAAAATGAACCTATGTGTGTGCACATTTGTACAGCTTTCTCAATTCAAGTAAAATAATTTTAATTTCAAAGTTTCTTTTATAAGAAAACAACTGTAATCGAAATGAAAAATATTTTGCTTGATACGGAGATTATTTTTCTCGAAAATTAAAACTGTATCGTTTTCTTTTTCAGTTTTAATTAAATATTCACCTAATGCAAAAATTTACGGTTCGGTAGACAGTGACAATTTACAAAAGACTTTCATATATGACTGTATAATTATACATATTTAATTTACTGTTGCAAAAATAGTATGTTCATAATGAACTACCTTTGTTTTACACAAGTAATAAAATTTAATGTAGTAAAAAATAATGAGAAAACTGTGTACCTATACCTATTATTTATTTATATAATATCTACGTTGAATCCTTCATTACAATTTACGTATGATATGTACCCTTTTCAAAAGTCATAATTAAATTGTAAGTTAGTATAATAAAAGATTACATATCAAATATTTTATCATCAGTCTGAATGTAGGTTTAATGCAATAAAAATTTGTTTCACACTCGATTTTAAATATTTTTTTCAAGATTTATATATTTTTTCTATAAAAAGTTTGGCAAGCGCACATTGATGATTTACGCTAGATCGCTCGTTGCATCACACGTGACTTCATTTCGCGAAATACATAGTGACTTATAAAACGTGAAAGTTTCGCGGATCACGTAGTATATCGAATCGTACGGCGTACAATGAATGAGCTATAGCTTTCTGAAAAAATGGGCCTTTTTACGTCGCTTTTCAATCCGATTTTTTCTCAAAACGAGAACGAAATGTTTTATACGCAGTATGTGATCTCATTTATGCAAGTTTTCAACACAAATATTCTGAAGTGAAAAACATCAAAGAATAGAACACTACACACCGAGAGATGATTTAATGTGAAATTGGTCACTATTTGTTTGCACGTGATTCGAATGTAAGAATTATAATTCGATCGACATAGTAGGCGTTAATAAATGTGTCTAAATCGCATTCAACATCAATAAGTTTTTCGAATAAAAAGCTCAACGTAATAAATATCAAAACACGCAATACTAAACAAGAATCTTTCACAATATACACGAAATAAATTCCGTTCGCGCCTCGAGATAATAAATATTCCGTAACAATATACAACGGTCGCATTGAACATTCAATAAAATAGTTCCGTTTATGAGTAACGATAACATTAGAAACCGATATAACCATGGCTTACTATTACAAGACGTTTAGTGCCATTATTATTTATCTGCTTATCTCTCGAAGCTCGTGTCGTGTTATAGAGAAGCACGTTTTCAACGAGGACGTTAAAGTTATCGATGGTTACTTTTTGTCTTTCATAATTCGACAACGGATCTCTGTGACTCTAAAGAGATTCTAGGTTTTTGTGTGTGATAGATGAAAAGTTCGATCAAAGTGAAGATGCAAAGTTTTGTATGCATCTGATTGTGGATATAATTATTTTATTTTGAGTGAAGTGAATTGATATTTTTAGCATACAGAGTACACCAGAATCATAATGCATTCTAATTTAAGCCATGTTGGTGTATAAAATACAGAGTGAAGATGTCATCGTCAGAGTTTTCACATTTCCAAACTGCTCAATTTGTTCAACCGTATCCTTTACAAACTAGAATTTTCTCAAATATACACAACATTAGAGTCCCTACAGTATCTAAGAGAAAAAAATATCTAATCTATTTAAAAAAATCTATGCAAATCTTGATGAACTTTGAAATTTATAGATTTTCGTACCAAGACTCACCGATATATCCAGATGCGTACAAATCCTAACAATCTATAGGCTCGTGGGCGAAAGGGTATAAGATGCGAGATAATGTTTTGATCGATTGTAATAGTTGAATATTTGACATGGCGCGTTTGTTAAAACAAAAGGGTTCACGCCACATTGTTCCACGCCTCTCGTGGTTTAGTGAAGACACATTTTTTTTACCTCTCTTTATCCACATCGTGACGCCCTCTCGGATTATATTTATCTCGTGTTAGATGTTCGCTTCGATCTTCGATATTGTTATATATCGAGACGACTCAATGCTTTGGCGTTTTTTTACGAAACGGCTCTCGACGAGTCGTGTTTTATTGTAAAAGTGTCATTTTTCACAAATTGGATACGAGGTAAATGGTTTTATGTATGAAAATAGAAATGGAAATGAATGTATATGTATATTTTTGTACCTTATGTTTTATGTTTTATACAAATAATATACAAAAGCTCTCATTTAATTGAAGTTCATAGTCTTGAGGTCACGGAAGCTAGTTTATACAATATATTATGGGTCACCCGTTATTTGAACCTAATCATCGACTTTCTCTATATAATCGCAACATATAATTAAATTAAACTTTCCACACGATATTCAATATCGATTTCAATATTAAACATCGATAAGCACCATCGTAAAAAAAATCAATTACATATTCGTGCATACGTCAGTTACGAAACCGCCTTAATGATGAAAATAATTAATGTTAGCCTTCGTGAAATAAAAAATTCAAAATCATCGACAATATAAATAACATTCTATACTTATTTAGTAAAAGATGCGTGGGCTTGAAGCAAAGGCACATAGTAATTACAAGGCGAGTGAAACGTGTAATTTGACATATCGCATACACCGATACACCGCACCCTGTACACATCGATCTATCGTACGATCCTCTCATTGTTCGTAATAAATATTGTGTGCATTTCGAAAAATGTGCAAAGGTTATGCAATTTGCGCTATAAGGCTTTGTTTCGACACCGACACGCGTTCTCTCTTATTATAACGTGTACGATAATTGTAGGCTTTTCGGGATGTTGAGTCGTGTGTTTATCGATTATCGATGCTTGTGATTTATCGTGTGAATTGAATGTGAATTGCTTTTTGATTTTTGTGTTTAGTGCGTTTAGTGTATCGAAACTTTTCTGGTTGGAGTTCGAGGAAATTATCACTGAAATATGTGTTAAATTGAAATAAGATTTAGGTGTGAATATATGTACTGAAAGTTTATTTAGAAATTTTGAGTATTTATATATTTTCTACAATACATGTGAAAATTGATGTTAATCTTCTGTACTTTATGTTCTTTTTTGTAAATTTGTAATAAATACCTTACACTAATTCACAATTTGTTAGAAGTGCATAGAGTTTTAAACAACGTTAAGTCACAGTATTGATGATTGATTCAATTATTTCGTTCAATAATAATGAACAATGGATAGAATTTCTAATAAAATATTATGAGACATGCTTCGATATTAAACGAAGCAATCTTTAGCTTCCATAATGAAAATAAAGGAAGTGTGTAAAAACCTTACTCGGAAGACATCTATAAAATTTTATACGAAACATAGGAGAAGAATGTTTTTGTCAGAAAGCAACAATGCACTGAGTAAAAGATCGTAGACACATTACAAGCCCATACCTTCTTAACCGGGAGAGAGATATAATAAAAATAAAGAAACAGCTTCTATTGATTTTCATTGATGTAACAAGAAAGAAAATGCACTAAACGATGCACCATAGAAACTTTATGGCTATTCACCTTAACGCCTTCCATTTTCGAACTATTCTTCGAAACGTCGAACGTTCGAATGGACCATGAATCAATAGCAAGTATTCATTACTATGAAACATACTAAAATGAAATTTATTCAGCATTTCTATTCTATTTACAATATTCTGTTATAAATATTCAGATATTAAAATACACAAACAATATTTTTCTCATACGGACGAAAATTCCAATCCAACCCGAACATGCATTTCGAAGTGTTCAGAAAAAATATTAAAATATATTCACTAACCATTTGAATGTAATAAATGTGAACACGTCTGCAGATAGGACAAGCAGATAGAGCACGTGGAAAAAATTGAATACAAATTGAGGTATCTGCGGACAATTCTGTCGTCGATTCGTCTCGGCAATCTATCTATTCAAATACACGTTCGATCTTCATTTTTATTTATTTATTTTTTGCTTTATATCGTCTTATTTTGAAAAATATCCGATTTGAATAGGGGGTGGAGCCGAATCGTGGGCGTATCTTTGGTACTTTGAATAACGTTTTTTTTGTCTCGATGCAGGTGAATGTGGGTGACGGTGTCCGTATCGTCAAGTTCAATATAAACAATGATTATACACTTTGAAAAAAGTATCGATTCTGTTTGTCGAATGTGGATAAGTATTTGTGTATACTCGAGTATTGATTTGAGTTTTGAAGAAGAATACTTATTTAGACTATGGGAGGTCATTGATGATTGAAATGTGACGAAAGATGCAAGATTTTCATTAATTTCTTTGTTAAAGTCAACTTTTGTATTCATAAATACATAGATTAAAAATGATAGTGGATAAAGATAGATTGAAAATAAAGCATATATTGTAACAATTGATCAAAGTTCGATATACTTGTAATATCATAGTTTACGTTGTCCCTTCATAATGAGATGTAACTAAACAACAGAGTTCAAAAAAATAATAAATTTTAAATTAAATTAATTCAAATTTGAAAAAAATCACAAAAAAATAAAACATAGAACATGGCTTTCTAACAAATCGACTATTTCTACAGATTTTTTCCAATTGTAGAACGATTGTAATGATTCAGAAACCTTCCTAAATGTGCATATAATTACTTATTTTTTTTATTATTATTCGTTGAAGTAAAATTAAACATGAATCGAAATTCAACTGTACACATTTTAAATGAATACGTTGAGTGGACGAGGTCGGAAGATCGAATCTCTCTCGCATTTCAATATAATGCGACGTCGATACATAAAATTTCTTGTTTTACTCGCCTTATAAAGATATTATAAATACGCTCTTACCGCACATAACGTATACAATACGGAATATTCGTGATATCGAAAGTTTTGTCTTTCGACTTAACGCACTTTCGGTAAAACAATTCCCGAGATAAAGACGCCTCTGGGTGTCGATGGTGTTTTCGCTTAAAAGCCTTTGTTATAATATCATTTCGCAATATGACGTTTCTTATTGCAGAATGTTGTATTTATTGATCAGATGTGAGACTTTTCGCCTTTTTCGAGATACGATCTTTAATGCGATGCAATTTATGCAGCATGAGGTGCTTTACGTTATTGTGGATTTCAATTTGAGTTGTATACTTTGATTCGATATTATATCTGCTTCTTGAAAGTGTATGTCATATTTGAAAAGATTTCGCGATTCAATATTATATCACATAAACATGCGATGTAATGTTTTGTATTCGAAGCGAAAGCGAGGTTTTTAATGTTTCCAATTAACGGGTTAATTTATATTGATATTTTAACAGAAACATTATGGATATTTTTAATAAATAAGAAATTATGATTGTTTTGGAATTCGTGAAATAAATTTAATGTAGTGAATTGAAATATTAAAATTGGGTCATGATCATGATCAGAGTGCATATGTGATTGCAGAGTCTTTGATGTGAATATGTTTTGTTTATTCTATAATATTTGGGTATTTGCTAATTTAACATAATATAAAACCTAATACAATAAAGCATTAAAAAATCTAAACTCTCTTTAGATAATTGAAAATATCGAAATGAAATCAATCACAAATAAATGTCTACTTTATGCGCTAAAGCTAAAAACACACTATCAGTTATATTTGATCAGTTAACTGACATAAAACCAGAAACTGACTGAGTGAGTGATATCTTAAGTTACATTTTTAATTAAATTTTGGAAAAAGCTTTAGTATCGTTAGATCAACTGAACTAAAAATTGATATTCCGAAATTGCACAACACGAAAAAAATGTTTATAAAAACCAAACTAACCGAATATTAGCAGCATCAAATTTCAGAAACTCGCGAAAAACGTTCACCTGCTTTGCGGGAAAATCGGAAAAACCTTAAAGATTTTCCGGAGCATTATCGCGAAGCCCATACACTCTCGCAAAATGCATTCGCGTATTTTTCACGAAGCCTTTCATTCGAGAACAAGTTTGTACGTATTTTTCTAGTCGAGTTCTCGGCTCCAAAGGAATATCACGTTCCTTGGCGTTTCTCAGGTTGACAGGTGTCGCCAACAGATGGTCGCAAGCACCTTTTCATATATGTATATTTTTATTTTTCTCCCCGGGAAAAAATCTGATTTAACGCAGGGACGGATTCGTCATTTATCATTCGAATATTTTTTTATGTATATTTTTGAATTTTTTTTCGTCTTGACCCATTTTCGCGAAAATATTCGCGTTCCCATTGCGATTTGGATTTTTTTGACGTATTTGGCGGTGACATGTCGATGTTTGACAATTTTTACGTTATAAAGGTTCGACTTATACACATGTTAATAGTAAGGGAAAACGTTATACTTTGGGACAACTTTTATATTTCTTTTTCTCATAATTTGAAACATGAAATTTTAATTACATATACTTGTATTTGGTTAAAATTTAAACAATTAAATAGACTATGATTTTTTTACAACATAAAAATTATTTATATAGATAAAATTTAAAGTTTCATTAAAAATATTATTGAATACACAATGATAATCGTGAATTTGATAAATCTAAATACTTAGAAGTAGCACTAGTATGCTATATCTTTAATGCAACATTTTCCCCTTTACTATTTATAATCAACCCTTCGATACATTTATATAACTTTCAATAAAAAAATATTTAACTTTTTCAAACCCATCAATATTATAATTTTACCAAGCGTATTTGTACGTCTGTCTGTCTGTCTGTCTGTCTGTCTGTCTGTCTGTCTGCAACTTTGTATGGAAAATCGTCAAGCATAAATTTCATCCGGTGCAAATAATAGCAACTTTGCGTCTTTTGCACCGCATTTAATTCGAGACTAAAAAATAATATGTTAATTTGGATCTTACGGCCTTTGCTATAAGATATATATTCGTGTGTCGGAAAAATCTGTATATACATTCATACAAATCTGACCCTTAACGCCGATTATCGATAGGTAGCATTTTTGAATATCAAGGTCACGTCGGCCGCGGCGCTCGCTTTGTTTATTTTTTCAAATATAATAATTAATTTTTGAAAACAATTAATTTTCGGCCATTTTGTTTTTTCGTCGCGTCTCGAAGTACGAATCGGATCGGATCGACCGGAAATTCGTTTCTGACCCTTCAATGACCGAACAATTAACACGTTTGGAACCGATATATTTTTAATATATTTTTTTTTAATTATATTACGAAATTCGAATGCCATTTTTTTATAATGACTAATAAAACTTTAAATTGATTATATAAATTGTATGGTTTGTTTATAATAACCGAAATATAATACATACATATGTATTATTAGTTTATTATTTAGTTTTGCAGCTCAATTGGACACTAAATGCTGTTCCAGAGGTTTATTTGATTTTTACTTTTTGAGTTCATTTTAATTTTGTTTTTTACAATAATTAATTATTCGAAAACATTTATTTTCAGCCATTTTTTTCATAGCATCTATAAATATATGTAAATCAACCGGAAATTCGTTCTAACACGTTTACAACTAAACAATATTTCAACTCATTCAGACTTGATATTTTCAAATAAAATCGTACTCTTAGGTACTGCTATGAATTAATAAAACAAACGAAAAATCTTTCTTAAAGAATTCTTTTCAATAATGTATTAAATCAGAATTTAACTAATATAAACAAAATATATTCAAATTATTTTCAATGTATGTATTAGGTACGTCAATTTCTCTTAATATTAATAATTTTGTAATTTTCAAAATTGTGAGCGAGGGTAGATATAGAACGCCTCAAAAATTATAATCTTCGGACCTACTGCTAGTTCGAATAAAAACATCGAAAATCAAACCCAAGTCGTATGAATCGACGCGAATTACATCGCATCGGTTGAATTCTTCACCAAAACCTCGAATTCTATTGAATTTTCGATAAATATTTCGAAATGTTATTAGGAGCATATGTTGTGGCAAGAGTAGTCAAACCCAAGTTGTATGAAACATCGCGAATTAGATCGCTTCGAGGCGTGGTTCGAACGAATTTTTCAGATACGTAGAATTCGAATAAAAACATCGAAAATCAAACCCAAGTCGTATGAATCGACGCGAATTACATCGCATCGGTTGAATTCTTCACCAAAACCTCGAATTCTATTGAATTTTCGAAAAATATTTCGAAAAGTTATTAGGAGCATATGTTGTGGCAAGAGTAGTCAAACCCAAGTTGTATGAAACATCGCGAATTAGATCGCTTCGAGGCGTGGTTCGAACGAATTTTTCAGATACGTAGAATTCGAATAAAAACATCGAAAATCAAACCCAAGTCGTATGAATCGACGCGAATTACATCGCATCGGTTGAATTCTTCACCAAAACCTCGAATTCTATTGAATTTTCGAAAAAATTTCGAAAAGTTATTAGGAGCATATGTTGTGGCAAGAGTAGTCAAACCCAAGTTGTATGAAACATCGCGAATTAGATCGCTTCGATGCGTGTTTCGAACGAATTTTTCAGATACGTAGAATTCGAATAAAAACATCGAAAATCAAACCCAAGTCGTATGAATCGACGCGAATTACATCGCATCGGTTGAATTCTTCACCAAAACCTCGAATTCTATTGAATTTTCGAAAAATATTTCGAAAAGTTATTAGGAGCATATGTTGTGGCAAGAGTAGTCAAACCCAAGTTGTATGAAACATCGCGAATTAGATCGCTTCGATGCGTGGTTCGAACGAATTTTTCAGATACGTAGAATTCGAATAAAAACATCGAAAATCAAACCCAAGTCGTATGAATCGACGCGAATTACATCGCATCGGTTGAATTCTTCACCAAAACCTCGAATTCTATTGAATTTTCGAAAAATATTTCGAAAAGTTATTAGGAGCATATGTTGTGGCAAGAGTAGTCAAACCCAAGTTGTATGAAACATCGCGAATTAGATCGCTTCGAGGCGTGGTTCGAACGAATTTTTCAGATACGTAGAATTCGAATAAAAACATCGAAAATCAAACCCAAGTCGTATGAATCGACGCGAATTACATCGCATCGGTTGAATTCTTCACCAAAACCTCGAATTCTATTGAATTTTCGAAAAATATTTCGAAAAGTTATTAGGAGCATATGTTGTGGCAAGAGTAGTCAAACCCAAGTTGTATGAAACATCGCGAATTAGATCGCTTCGATGCGTGGTTCGAACGAATTTTTCAGATACGTAGAATTCGAATAAAAACATCGAAAATCAAACCCAAGTCGTATGAATCGACGCGAATTACATCGCATCGGTTGAATTCTTCACCAAAACCTCGAATTCTATTGAATTTTCGAAAAATATTTCGAAAAGTTATTAGGAGCATATGTTGTGGCAAGAGTAGTCAAACCCAAGTTGTATGAAACATCGCGAATTAGATCGCTTCGAGGCGTGGTTCGAACGAATTTTTCAGATACGTAGAATTCGAATAAAAACATCGAAAATCAAACCCAAGTCGTATGAATCGACGCGAATTATATCGCATCGATTGAATTCTATAAATATGTAAATTAATCGGAAATTCGTTCTTACACATTAAAAACTGGATAATACACATTCAGACTTGATTTTTTTTTCTATATTTTTCATGTAAATTACGATTACAAACAAAGCCCGAAAGTTAAATTGAAAATTTTCTCGGCAAACGGATCTGCTGTTTAAGAATTCTTTTCAATGATGTATTAAATCAATACTTAACTATTATAAACAAAAGATATTCAAATTATTTTCAATATATTAGGAACGTGAATTTCTCTTATTATTAATAATTTTGGAATTTTCAAAATTGTGAGCGTGGGTTGATAAAGATCGCCTCAAAAATTATAATCTTAGGTACTACTGCTAGTCGTTATAAAAGGCGTTTCTAATTTTATGTTACACTTTCACATCAATATGCATATCGTTGACAAACTTATGCTGGTGAAACATCAATATATGAATGAGTTCATATTATAAAATGGTGAATATGATGGTCATATCGAATGTCTTCATTCACAATATGATTGACAACTGAGAAGAATACTAGTTAAGCGCAATTGAGCGCAATTTGAATATGAGATTGCACAACAAAGGACACCCTCATAATCGTCAATAAAATGTAGTGAACTGTATGTGTGTTTGGATTATGTCATTAAAATGACTCAATTTACTTTTGAATCTTTAATGTTTTTCAATTATGAATATTTGAGAGTTGTTATGAAGAATTTGATGATATAAAAAGGGGCTTCTTTTCTGTCTGTTTGTCATGTGTAGTGTATATGATATAAAACATGAATTTTGAAATGGATATAGAAATTGTGATTTACATATTGGATAACAAAAGTTCGTTGAGTAAATTAATTTATTAGAAAAACAGTAAATTCTATCAACGCGGTTTGATTTATTCAGTAGAATTCAGTAAAATTCAATAGATATAAAGAAAATGGAATGTTTTTAGACTTTTTAAGAATTCCTAGAATTATCAAATGCACATTTGAAGATGATTCTGGTTTATTACTTTAATAATTTACATTAAACATTTTACTAACTACGAAATATCTATAATTTTTCAGTTTTTGTCCAGCCATTGCAAATATTATGTACGGCCAACACTCTCAACGGAATTTACTAGGGTAAAGGGAATATTATAAAACAGTTTTCAATCGTTTTGAATTATTTTAAGAAAATCACATGACCGTAAAATGACATATAAGATGGCTTCAAACTTTTTTTCAAAAGTTTTTTACTTATTGTTAGTCACCATACCGTTCTATTTTGCGGCATTTCTCGGCATTTATTAGAAGCACATAACCTCAAAACATCTGAAAATAAACAAATTCCATCACCACGACCACAATTTGATATATTTAGATCTGTCCATGGGCATCGTGTTTGAATATTCATCGAGATACACGCCGTGGCTTAGTGTTTTCCTCGTCCCATCCGAATTTCCCGGGGATAATAAAGTGGCATTTGGTCGAAAATCCGGCAGACGAAAGCCGCTTACACTCGACTAATATCGGTCAGCGAAATAACGGGTCCGACTTTCCCTTCGGTAATCCGCTTAAAGCCTTCGGTCACAACTGTACTCTGCTCGGCTGTATTTTGCAAGGAGACCGATTGGCTTTCTTCAGATTTCAGCGGAAAATTCGCTCACTGCACGCGTGCATCCGAACGGAAAATTCATATACGAGATGGATTTTGTGGGTTGAGATTGAGGTTGGGAAGTTTTAGAGAGAGATACGATGTTAATTATTGGATTGAAGCGGTTGGCTTTAAAGGATGTAAAGGATCTGCTCTATGTATAATATATTTCTTGTATTGTATATTAATAAAATTAAACGCATGTCTGTTTAATATATTATAAACTAATGAACTTTTGATTGTGAAAATTTTCAGAGTTATTTAAGTACACCTGAGAAGGTTTCTATACCATTGCATTTTACATTTGATAATTTACAATCAACTGGTTTTTATTGTTTGAAAGCTCGTAGGGGGGCCTTTTCAAAGCTGTAGCAAATATTATGCACGGTCTACTAACATTATGTAATTATAACAGTTTATTATCGATTAAAGCTGTTTCGAGTAATGTCAGGTTATAAAAGATAGTTTAGTTATTAGTTATTTAGCAATGATGGTCTCATATTAAAATACGAGACAAGATAATACTAAATTTTTATTCGTTATATTGAATTCGAGTTGAATTAGTGCAATATTTTTGCCATGCAATTTTATTTTTACCACATTTAAATAACACATGTTACTTTCTTTTTTCCAAAATTAGTGTAAATATCTAGTTACTACCTGTTTGCTAAAATATTATTTAATTTCATGTAGGTGTGTGTATACTCGTAGAAATAAAGTAACAAGAATAGTTTACGAAAAGGGGCGTTTTAGTTTTCTAATACATATACATCAAGTTGGCGAGTTTAACTCACAAGTCCCCTCGGATGTTGGAGTTTTCAGAAAATTGTAGAAACCTCATCGTAGCTTTGCTGAAAGTCGTGTTTTGAAAAGTCCGACAGTTTCCTGTCGGACTGTTTCCCTAAGATTTCTCGTAATTCCAAACACACACACTATCCGAACACCGAATATAATACGAAACTTTTACACGAGACGCAAAATCGCATTACGAAAACGCCTCTAATAATATTTTTAATCAAAATTTCGGTGTCGTATTGCGTTAAATGTCCTTCAGATAAATATTTCAAAATTCTCCCTAACGAACGGCTCAAGTAGCGAGTTAGCACTCGCTAAAAGTTGTTTTAAGGAAGTCAACATTTTATTAAGCCTTATCTCGTTAAGATAAAAAGGGTGTCGCCTCCTTAAAGTTTAAAAGTTCACCAAGACGGAAAGGAAATATCACTCCGCTTTATACATATTTATGCGAAATATAAACAAAACTCTGAGAAACAAAACTCGGGGATAATAAAAAAAGACGATTTGAATTTCAAGCGAAGTGGCTTTTCGCATAGTATCGAATTTGTGCTGTAAATATAGCAACGTTTCGTATGTAAGAGATGGATAAATTGAATGCAGTACGAGGAAAGTACGGAAAACACCAGTATTCCCAAAACGCGCCAAAATGCGATTGGGTGTAACGTTTACGGTGAACGGGATTGAATTCTGGTGCATTTTCGATGCAAATCGCACTGCGCTTCTCATACTGTGTCTGGGAAGGAATTTTAAAGTGCAATATTAAATTCAAGAACGGACGGGTTGAGTTTTATTTTATTGAAATCTTCGTATCGTAAAATGTAAAGTTGATGTCTTTAAATATAAAATGCTGATGAACTATCGAACTTTAAAGAGAAAAAGATCAATGAATTTTTATTGTAATAATGCTGTTATTTATTTATACAGAAATAAGTGTATTAAATTATGTCATTCATTAGATTGAATGGGTGCATTTTCAGTATTGATTAACCAAACAATAGAGTTAAAAAATGCAAAACAAAAGCATAAGGCGATGCCTCGGTGAAAGTATTGAAGCTTTACTAGACAAGTACACAGCAATTCAGAAAAATTTGATCGCAATCGGATAAACAACTTACGAAAAAATATAGAATAGACACATTTATATACATTTGTATATAAAAAACGAACCCAAATCGATTTTCTTTGAAGAAAACCCCACCGAAAAATTCAACTGCCAGAATTCACACTGTCACCGACACACGCAAACAATTCCGAAAAATACATTAATTGAATTGAACCCGCATACGATGTACGTCAACAGACAAACAAATATAAAGGGAATCTTCCCTTTTGTGTCCCGAGAAAAAAGGGGTGAGTTTTTTTCCATCCCTTTGCGAACACACGTGTCCTCCGATTCCTGCAAATATGCAATATTTACATTCGGATTCGAACTAATCAAGTTCGATTATGTTAAAAAATTTTGAAAATAATCCAATGCTGAATTTTATATACGGATGAAAATCTATGTTTTTCGGTTCGGTAACGATCTTCGTGTCTGAAAAGGCTTTTTTAATGCGATTACGTTTCTATTTACGTTTTTTTTTTTATTTGAATTTCAAATCGGCATTTCCACTTGTGCTCCGAAACCGAACGAACAGCTTGCGGAAAATTTGTTACGCAAATTTCATATCCGTCTACGTTTTATTTGTGTTGCGTAAACGTATATTCCGAAATGTATTCAAATTATTTATTCCATAATTTTTATAACATTAAAATATATCTAGTAGGTATACAAACAAAATAATATTTTGTTTTAGTAGTAAAATTAATAACAAATCCATTTGAATTGGGTCAAATTTAAATCAAATAAAAGTACTTTGTACGCGAACTAAAAAAGCGATGCATTCGATGCAGAAAAAGTTCGCCACGGCTAACGAACAAAAGAGCGGAAAAACATAGAAAATAGAAGAAAATTCAAAACGAAAATGCAGTAGACCGCCATGCATTTAATTTAACCGAGCGATTTCGCCTGAGAGCAAAATAATATTTTAAAAAATTAAACGACCGTTTTGTACGCGGTTCAACACTCTGCCCCCCTTCGTTTTGGGGCTAGAATTTTTCTGAGGGGGTGGTGAGGCTATAATCCTATTTTCACTTTATTTTATTTTTACGACACGACTTTATCGCCCTTATTCACGATCAAAAAAGGCTCGTCGTTTAAGCTGGCCGAAATTTAAATTGCTATAAAAAGTTTGCGTATGCTCTTGTACTTTTTGCCATATAATAACATCCTGTATCTATGTTTGATAAAGGTTTTATTCAAATTCATAAATCATAGAATATTTTTGATATGTGAATGAAATGTATTGAATTTTGATTTGATTGTTTTTGCATCGATTCATATGCGAAATGTTAACCTCATCAATTTTAGTGCTCATTGTGATGTGCTATGCGAATTAATTAATTTAGATAATACTAGAATATTTATGGACTTTTAAAAAAAAACATTAAAAGAAAGGAAGGACTAAAGGTTCGTAGATATAAATAAATGTTTGTATTGTATGTCAAGTTATCGAAAATCGATCGTTTGCGGAGACGTCGAGACTTTTGGCCTCGGGAGATTCTATGCGAAATGTCAAGCGATGATATTTAAAAGTCAACTTATATTGTGCACTTTGTGAACCGTTTATGCGCTTTAATATTTACCCTTATGGCTTATGGATTGCTCATTGTTCGACAGAATATCAAGATATTAGTCACAACAAAGCAATCTTCGGAAGCGATCCAATAACGACGAAAATAAAAACGAAGTTGCATCGGAACTATTTATTCCGAATATGTATAGTTTTTATTATACATAGCTGTTGTCATTTGAGTTGTCGTTGGATTTTTCAGTAGATAGTGAAACGAATGGCAACAGCTATATGTAAACGTAGCATAAGTTACTAGCTTCTGTGACCTGATGTTGCTCGAGACTATTGATTTTAAGTGATTGTGAACACTTGATGATGCAGAAATCTTCCCAATCTTGCATACAATAACTTTAGAAAGTTTCACTATCAAAGGATTAGTTATTAAGTAGTCTATAATATACATTTTTTTAACGGTGCAACCGTCCAAATCAGACTTGAGACTGATTTTGTAACAATAGGTTCATTTTAGTTAGATGGCAGACAAACCTATTTTTCTCAGAGAATAATAATTTAACATAAAGATATATTACGTATTAAATATTATTTATATATGTAGATGTAGATATACGATCGTAAATAGACGCAATTATACAAAAGTTGAACAAAACGAGCCGTTGTTTGTTTCCGATACGAATTAAGCGCTAACGGGCCGTTAGTTCGGCGCCGCATTAACGGCTCAGCGCGAACAACTTTTCCGTTCGATCCGCTCGCGAATTTTCCTCACAAAGTTTTCCCAGTCGCGGAAAACTGGAGGGATTTC
This sequence comes from Cheumatopsyche charites, assembly GCA_024721215.1. Taxonomy (NCBI): domain Eukaryota; kingdom Metazoa; phylum Arthropoda; class Insecta; order Trichoptera; family Hydropsychidae; genus Cheumatopsyche; species Cheumatopsyche charites. The sequence continues at coordinate 1,169,072 of CM045579.1, forward strand.
CACGTAAAGTTTATCGTCGCGTGCGTGTTCTGAAATCTTACACAAATATAAAATGATACGAGGTGCGTTGGATCGAAACTAACATTCTTTCTTCATAATTATTAAGTACCATTAATTTTGAATTTTCAAGTTCTGATGAAGAGACTTATTGAATATTAGATCATTTATTTTGTGAAAATGTACTTTGAAATTCGGTGTTTTTGATTCTTCAATAAACTAACCGAAGAGTTACAGTCAGTTTTTCCACTAAGAACTGTCAAAAATCTATCTCTGTTTCGTGAATTTCATCATTGAGAGTACTTAACAAATATTTGTATTATATAAAACTATGATCTGATTTTTCGTATTTTTTTCAATATTGCATTTTCGTCCTTCAATTTCATTTTATTTCTGTACTTTCACTAGATTCTATCATATTTCAACTAAATTGATGACATGGCCCTAAAACTGTTTTATTTGTAAGAATGATGATTCATACCCAAAATTCTTGTTTTCTAAGGGTAGACTCAAATATTAAATTTTCCTATAATATAGATGCAATCATGATATATTTCCAATGCGTACATATTGTTAACTTTGAAACTAAGCCCCTCGAACAAGACGATTCTAAAACCGCCACCTCGTTAGAAGTTCATGCGCGTCTCTCATCTTAGACCAAAAGTTGCACCGTTAAGATATCAGAGGTTCGTCCTGGACATTACTAACCATTGTGTTATTCGAATGAATTTAACGTCTCTCCATGCACATACAACACAGAGGGTTAAAATGGGAATGCGATTCGAAAGGTATCCACGGTCCGAAGGAACTGTAATTTATCCAGGCCAAGAACGCATAAAACGTGAATTATGAAGGCCCACTTCCGACTGCACTGCCACGTAATAATATGGGGTGAAATAAGAATATATGTACATATAAATGTATATACAGGGATGCACCGAAGTACCGGAATCGGATACCGACCCGTTTCCGGGTGAAGAACGAACTGCACAAACGTTTAAATGTATCCACACTCTGTGAGTTTCGATGAAATTATATGTTTTATTCGGTTGTGCAGTTTTGGTGTGTGCTTGGGTTTTAACGTTGGATTTGTGATCGTTTATTGAATTGGGTTCGGTTCGGTTTGAATTGAATTCGGTGCGAAGTTTATGATGTTTTAGAATGTAATTGGAAGGTGAATTAAAGGATTTAAGTCAATTCAAATGATTGGTTTGAAAATGGAAAATTTTCACTCATATACGGAATTTACGTCAAAGGATATGTATCGAGGTAGTCAAAAATTGATCTGGTACATAAACTTCTGTTCGAAATGTTAGTTAATATATTGCCAGAACAATTCAAAGTTGGATGACTATTTCCGAAAATGTTGACGAGAATCTAACGCAATCCATTTGTTGTCAATTCTATTTCAATATATGTTAGATTTGGTTAGTTTGGTCAGTTATCTTGGTTCAGGTAAAGTTAAGTCAGAATAAATCAGGAAATATTGAAATAGAAATGACAATAACTTATTTGTTTGTTTCAGATTCATGACCTATCTTTCAAGCTATTTTATGACCCTAACTTAAAAAAAAATGGCTCGAAACCAATTCGATAGAATACCATATTGAGATAAATACACGCATACTTAAAATAATAATATTTTATACTAATGAGTTTTAACATACGCGAATTAACACATCAAAAGCGGCAAACTTTCGCATTTAAACATTCAAACTCAAGCCGACATCAATGGTAACGATCAAAAGCATCCATTATATCAATAAAAATTCTTCTCAAATAAAAAGAGGCTTTCAGTTGAGTCGTTTTAGTGACAATTTACGGTCTCGGATCTGTCGTGTGTTCCACTGCCCACAATCGCGATAAGAACGACCCGCGCCCACGAGGACCACCGCTAAATATAACAATATCGTATTATATATAATATAATATATAAAATAATATAACACAAGTGTTATATGACCCGCGATTATTGCGTCTCGTTTAAGCCGAGATCGTCTTAAAGGCTGAAATGTCTTTTTCTCGAGACGTACAAAGTTGCCGATTTCATGTTGTGTATTTTTGTTTTGTATTTGTACAATTCTAAGAGAAAAAGCTTTCAGGAATTGATCGGTGATTTTTGAGATCTTAAAATGGTCGATTCTATCCAATATTATCTGATAATAATTAGGTTATATGAGTAAATATATTATATGAATGGAATCGATCATAAATGCGTACTTCAAATAGCGGTCTAAAATGTCCGACCTATTTCCAAATGGATTTTGTTTTAGAAAGTTCTTTATCTCATAGGATCAATATTTCTCTAGATGGTTATTTTTTTAATAGAGTCGAAATGATTATTTCAAATGAGATCAATATTGATATTTATATTTCTCTAAAGATACATCTGTAGAAATTTTAATATTTACTATGAAAAATAAGAAACATTATAGCATTTTAATGATTCGTTATACAAGTACAATAATTAACAGTATGCATTAGTACAAAATTTAAATGTGATCATCCGAATAATCATCAAAAGTGTTTTGTAAACGCACAAAGCACACCGAAATTGTCTCTAAGCGATATAATTAAACGTTATTACGGAGCGTTGTAATTTTTTCGTAATTTTCGCTCCATAAAGAAAGGATAGAGCTTGAATTTTCACAACACGCATTATTCATATAGATATTTTATGTATAAATATTATTTTTCTCGCCCGGAAAAGCGTTAATGAGATAATTAAGAAGGCATTTATCAGCCGCTCTAGGAAAAACGACAGAAATGTCCGCCGCATTCATATCCATTCATTACCCCCTTCCTTTTGTATATTTTTTTTGAGTCGTTAATCTCGTTTTTGTTTAACGGAGAAAAAATCGTTATCAAAATATTTTCACTAGATGAAAAATATATAAAATATGAATCGAATCTTTTGATATTTTTTTAATATAAAAGGAGCTATTTAGAAAGCATCAATGAGTTTAATTTTATCCTTGAATTCTAAAAATATTTTATTTCTTATAAAGGGTGATTCCGAAAGATATGGTTAGTGCTATGTTTTCCGAAAATTGAAGACTGAAAATGCCAAGATTATTTTGAAAAAAGTAAGCTCAAAGTTGAGCATGTACATATGTATATGCATTAGGAGTATGTCGAATGATTTGATGAATATACGTGTGTTCCAAGTTCGTTTATATCCTTTCGCCATCAAATATATGTACTTAGAAGCGATTCTAAAAAAATGATACTTGTACCCTTTGGCATTTTCAGTCATCAATTATATATTTTTTCACTCAAATTGATTGAAATATAACACTTTTGACAGGAAAGCAAAAAAATGATAATTGTCAGTTCGACTAACTCTCTTGAACGACAAATGTATAGAACTAGTTGAAAAATTCAGATTTGAATGAAATTTTCTTAGTTTAGAACAAATTCATCACCCATATACGCCTCACCTAGCACCCAAAAGCACCCCATACACACAATGCTTCGGCAAACGAGTACAACCACGACAATCGAACGCAGACTGTTTGTTCGACAACAGTGCAAACACCGAGATCGCGTAATTTCGGACATTGTTCCCCGCGCGCGCAAGTATCCTCGTCAAGGCATAGACAGGTGCTACACACCCCACGGTTACCTGCTGTTAAACAGGCTTTATTATTTGTATGTGGGCGACGTAAATATACCCCAAGTACGTAGCCTCTATAATATGGTGTAGGTTTGTCGTATGTACGGTGTGCACAATGGCCGATCTGTGAACGCAATTAATTAAATCTCGACAATCGAGCTTGTGGAAATGCGACGCGGCGTAGGATTGTTTTCCATTGGATTTGGGTAGTGTTTGATGTGTTTATTGAAAATTGTTCTAGGAATGTTGCTTTGATTATTATGATAGAAAATTTAGATTAGTTTTGAATGAATCGACGAATCAGCCAATATTGAATGTTTAAAATGGCGGTCTCAAAGATATTGTATCAAACGATATCATTACTTTTCTCGATGTTGTAACTATTGGCTTTCCAAAAACATTGAATTTCGCATATCTACAACGACTTAAATAACGTTTTTTTATATTTAAAACATGGCTTATTGTTTAGAATTCATTTTTTATATTACAATTATGATCGATTCTAAAATCTGACGCAGTGCACCCATTCGGATATCGTTTCGTGCATCTTTCTACAAACTGCACTCTCATTTCTCACTCCTCCCGAAACTCCTCAGATAGTGTGGAACACTTACTCTATTTCGCGTTTTGCACAAGAGGAAGCGTTTGTTTGCTCGCAAACAGATTAAATCGCACCGAAGAAAACGCCTTTCGCAAATTCGGTTCTCCATGCCACGAAGAAACATTCGACGATGCAATCTCCCAGATAAATGCACGAAACGATAAACTACCCTGTATATATTGAACGTAACGCTGATTCTATTTGAAGACCATAGAATCCAAGAGGCATAAGTGTGCACGATCATTCGAAAAAGCCACAATTAGAATTCAACATCTATTTTAATTTAATAAAGATATAACTATGCTTCAAATATATAACAAAAAATATATAACTATGATTCAAAATCATTCATATTCTTGAGCTTCGAGGATACTCATAAGTAATGGTGATTCAATTTAGGAGCACCCTTTAGAGAAGCCGCATTTTGGAACATTTTAATTATCGTATTATTTTCAATATATGTGTGTATCGAAGCCATATCGAATGTGTAGGGGGTGATATATTTTGTAAGGGTGCTGTCAATATCCACGGCAGGAACTACGCACCGATGGTTCCCTTTTGGGGGTAACATTGTACAAATATCATATTCACAAAAGGTAACGATATATGTGAAATTTCCATTGCGATGTTAATTCATAATCAAATATTCATGTTGTTTTGCATGAACATACAAACGTTTATCAGATGTAAACATTTTTTGATGTGTTTATTAGGCAATAGAATATGATAATTATTTCATTGTTTAGATATAAATGTGTTGCGGTTAATATGAAAAGTGAAAACTTGAAAATTTCTTGATATTTAATTTATTGAGTTGGTGGTTTCTTTAATAATATTTAGGTTGGGTCATGTTTGTAAATATCTAAAGGGATCGATGACAAATGTATTCATCAGATTTTGGTCTAACTTTCTGGAAATGGCCAGTCAATTGCCAAATGGTCTTTGTTTCCGACATCGACCGTAAAAATAACAATAATGTTCGATTCAAACCAGAGAGAAATTTCAATTTTCCACAAACCTAAAAAAAGGTAAATAAAACACATCCGCATCGCATAAAGTATAATCTGCGACATGCAGAAATTTTGGCATGAACACGATCGCTTTTCGCCAACGAACTAAATAAAAAAAAATAGTAAAATCGCCATTTTGGGAAACAATGGAAAACCAGGATGCGCACGTATAAATCTGGAATGCGACCGACCGTAGAAATATCCACTTTTTCACATCGCAACCTTATAATTCGACCGAAATTTTGAGAATTTTTAATTCGAGCCAACTATTCGAATGAAAATTTATAAATTTCTAGCAATTGTGATACAGAGTTACTAAAGATTATAGACTTAAAGCTATTTTTTAGTATTTACGAATAATCGAATGTTAAATTGAGTCATTTGTGAAAGTCTATTTGCTATATCTTTGTGCATGAAATAGCTCTGTTAATCATCAAGCATTTGGAACCCTTTTGATTGTATAATGTAAAAAATAATAATGCAGAAATCTTTTTAGGTAAACATATTGTAAATCAGAAAAGTTTTATTTGGATCGATCAGTAATGGAGCCTATAATGAACATAGGCATATATTCATTTTTATTTATGTCGGTTGAATTTTGGCTGTATTTTAAATTACACTGTGGAGTGTATGTGTGTCGGGGAAAACACGACGACTTGGTGAAATTTAATGCGAAATTTTCAACATACGGTGAAAAGCCATTTTCTTACGGGCGGGAAAATGGAAAATGAGCGCCCGCGCGCGAATTTCAATTTAAACCCCGCGATAAACATCACGTGGCGTGTGTACGTAACGGTGCTATCAAAATGTTTGCGGATGCGGAAATTTTTATTATAAAATCTATATTGGATAGGATCCGGAGAATCCGCGAATTTTCATTTAAATTTATCATATAAGGGATTATTGATTTTTCTCGCGCGAAAACGAACGAGCGCTTTGTATTGAAAGATATTCGAATAAATTGAATTTCGAAATTGGTATATGTATGTATGCATGTGTAAATAGAATAGGGATTTCAATACATATGTTTTTTGGTTCATTTATTTATAAGTTGTCAGTATCTTTATAAAAATATTAAAAATTATTGTATATTGCGAAACATTGAGATTAGTTTGAATTGTATTTTATTCGTTTTGATCTCTTTCATTTCAAAGAATTAGTTTAACGATTATCTTAAACTTCTCAGTCTAGAAAGTTTCATAATATCTGATTTCTATCTTTCAAAGCTCAAACCACTCAAATTATCGTAAACTTATCCAAAATAAAGTTAACTTTTCGAAATCTAATTTTATCGAAATGCACAGATTTCATACTTTAAGTTAAATAACATTCATTTTATGTTGAATTATTTTCATTTAAATTTAAATACTCATTTTTTTTTCAAAATATAACAGAAAAAAAATTAAATTCAAATTAGTGAAAATCCATTTGAAAATATAATACTGAGATTGTATCTATACTCATAGTTTTTGCAATTGTTTTCTATGGTACATTCTTTAGAATAGCTTTTTACGATTACTTATGCTATTAAAATATCTATTACATATATTATAAATTAAAAATAATTAGTAAGTGAATGGCTTTAATAATATTAATTATAATTATAAAAATACATCGAGTCAGAATGCATTTTCAGGAACGTTTCTTGCAACAAAGCATCGGACACACAAAAAGCGCAAAACCACACCGAAAAACGAACTCGAAAAAGAAAAAAAGAGCATTATAGAAAAGCACATAGGAAAAACTACCTTTGCGGAAAACGAAACCGCATTAAATGAAAATTTAAGGCGCCGGATAAAAAGCTTTATTCGTTTTTCCGTTTTGTAAAGAAAGATTATGGGGCGCCTTTTGAGCGCGCGCTCGGCCACCATAAATTAGCGCGCCCTCGCGTTTTCAACGCCCGTTTTTTATCGCGTCCGTGTCCCGGGAAAAATCCCGGGAAAGTCCGGCGAGACTCGCCATTGTATGCGTGAGTTCGTTGTGTTTTTCGGAGATTTTTTGCCGGATTTTTCGGCGGGTTTTTACGGCGAAATCTTGCGTCTGCTTTGAAGCTTTTTGTAAAGTTTCAGTTGTTGGTTTTGTTTTAGTGAATTTAGATTCTGGAGATGTTTCAATGTATATTTGAATTATTTTCATTAAATTATTATAAAAATCATTTTAAATTAAGTGATTATTATGTTATGATTCACTTGCAAAATCTTTATTAAAGCATTTTACAGTTTCTAGTGAATTTTTTTGTATGTTCGCGTTATTCGTTTTCTATGTTCTTATAAATCATTCTTTAGGTTTAGATCAAATTTTCTAGATAAGTGTATTCATTTAGAAAATTTCTGCATCAATATCCATTGTGGTATTTCCTTATTGTATTTTTCAATAGTTTAAAGACAAAGAGTTTACAGTTCAACACAATGCTTTTATTTTTATGAATGAAAAGTGTATAATTATTTTAAGTGACATTTTTTGCATTTGTTGAACTAAATTGGTTACTCAAGTTTATTCGATTTGTTCTATAATTACATAAGTTCTCAATCAGATATAAATATCAAACAGTACCGGACAAAATAGGTATGATATACAAAATTTCAAATATTTAACAGTTTTTTTTATTTATTTATGTAATACGAAATATTCTATCGTAGTAAAAAAAAATTCGTCAAAGCCACTAATGGGACGAAAAGCTGTCTATCATATCACCCCCTTTCAATCCAGTTAGAATACATAGTATGGTAATGACGTGCAAATCTAATGAGCTCCCGCTGCGATACATGACTACTGACTATGACTGGTTTATTACTGGATATATTACACATATAATTTACCATTGAATACATATGCATATTTTTATATATTACATTCACAAAAAATATTTACTTAAATCGAGATATTTTTGTCTTGTAATGAATAATTTACATTTCTAGAGTATACAAGTATAATTAAATTTTCTTCATTATATTTTCAAATAAATATATTTTATACATTCAAAATATAAATACAAAAAAATCTAAAAAGAAAACTCTATAAATTACAATTTTAATCAAGTTACCCGCGCTATGCGATTACTTCCGTCCATAACATGAACAACGCTCACTCGAGAGCTATGCGAAAACTTTCCCATATCTAATATTATATTATAAACTAGGTTTTTAAGTTGCCAACTTGCGTTCTTCGATAAATAACCTTCGTTGAAAATAAGAGAAAACCTCACTGAGGAAAACTTTTAAGATTCGTTTTAATAACAGTCGTTTATTCGCTCGCTAGTGGCTTGCGGTCTTTCAGTTGCTCAGTTCATAAACGATGCGAGATGAATTATGAACGATGAGATAACAACAGAAGATATCTATTTTATTTCACTATTTTTTATGTCTCTGGTATGATGTTATAATATTTTAATAAATAATTTAGATATTACAATATGCAATTCTAATATTTGATATTATTTTGTCATATTTTATGTTTGAGTTATAACCTTCTATATTGTCCCAGTATTTGACAGTTATTGGATTGTAGCGCAGCTTATATTTAAATCATATATTGCGAAATTTAAAACCTAGCATTCGCTGATCGATAACTCTTTAAAAATAATTGTGGAACACACTGTATTCGTTGTGGCTTCACTTATTAGGGTAACAGTGGTCGCAAACGATAAAGCTCTCGGGACATGTTTAAAATTCCCGGGACCGAATTCCGACCCACGGGTCAAGGGTACCGAAGAAAATGGACCTTTCGGAAAACCCTCTCGATTTTCCACCTCATCTGCTCGCCTAATAAAATTGATTTGCCACAATTCGAAACGAGTGGGTAAACTCTCGCAAGCTCACTTTGATTGGTGAAATTTCGTTTACACACGAACCACACATTGCATAAATTAAATTATTTCTTTGAATCAATTAAAAAAAAAATCACTTGTACCCTTTGTGCTATTTAGTCGTCATATCATATTTTATATTTTGCTTTCAATTTAATAACCATTCTATTTTATAATTAATCAAATTCTGGATCTGATCCTGACTTAACTGAATCGACAATGGTTGGATGATTCCTGAGTTATCGTTAATTCGAAAGCTATAAAATTCAACTTGAAAAATACAAATACTACAGAAAATTACTCGATAGGTTTTTAGGGTAAAAACAACCCCTTCGACATGTTCCCCTTTCTAGATCTAAATGCATGGCTAAGAACTACCCATACCCAAAATCTTATGCTTTAAGACCCCCTTTTTTCGAGCTAATTTCTCGGAATAAAAAGCTACACTCGATATACATACGAATACGTCTCGAACAACTGACAAACGTTAAAAAAACAAGACGCGGTTACTCCACACAGGATCTAATAGCATCGCGAAAAGGAAACGTAGTTACCGTAGTCCACAACGAAAAAGGGAAGAGTTCTAGTGTGTGTACAAGGTGGGGCACAGTGGTAAGGATCAAACCCTCGCTTATTGAATAAAACAAGCACGTGAACCTGTCACCTGGCGCGGGCCAGACTCGTGAGTTATTCATTTGACGTTTGCGGAGTGTGCAATTGACTACCGTTTTGTGTACGTGTCATGTGCGCTGAGGGTTGGTCTCGTTTTAGATCGGGTTTTGAATTTTTTGGGTGTTTTTATTTTATCTTTGCATAAGGTACTGTGTTTACCTTTTGAAATTTCTAAATTGTTTATTTAAAGTGAAGATATTGCCGATAGAGTTAGAAATTCTAAAAAGTGATCAACGTACTAAAGATGACGTTGAAATAGATCGAGTTTAATCGACATAGATAAGGTGAAGATTTGTTTTTGAAAACTTTTTGTAAATATATTTAAGAAAAATATGTGACTAACCGATATTTCACAGGACTTAAATCCAGTATCATGAGGACATTTAATTTATACGTATTACATACATATTTCAATGACATTTGTGAATCTTTGAGTTATTTAAACACTTATAAGAATGTTTAATTTGTTTTGGCATATAAGATTTTTTTTCAATTGGAACGGATTGTCGTATTGATGATTTTTCGTATGGGACAAATATAATTGGTTAAAAATTATTTGGACGAGATTTCGTAGTATTGTATATTATGTCTACGATAATGAAATTAGAAATTTATTAATGTTTGAAAAAATATTAAACTAATATTATATTTTGACTTATATGTACTGTACGCATAATATTACATTTTACAGATAAGTGAACGCGCCCTTAGTAGTGAAAAAAAAAGATGTAAAATTGTATGAAACGACACTTCCTGGCGCTACGCGACGGCTGTATTTATTTATTTATCCTCGAGGCGGGTTCGTTTTTTTAAACCACCCTGTTTTCTCAGTTCGTTTTTTTTCTCGTTCGTTTCGTATTATACAAGAGAGTTCTTTTGCATCAGGTTCAAAAATTCGGTTTATTTGCAAACGAGCTCGGAGCGTTTACCTTTTTTTATAGTTCACAGGAAGAATGTATAATATTTGCTCTATTTGGCGGAAATTGTGGCGCCACACTTTATTTTAGTTAGATTCGGAATATAAACATTTTATATATTACTAGTTATTATTACTTTTAGTTTACTTAACTAACGTTTTTTTCTTATAGAGCTCAACGCTGGAGTTCGCAAACCCATCATACCAGCTGTCGAACTCTACAGAAAAAAAACTTTAGTTAAGTGAAAAGACTGACCCTATATAAATTTAAAGTATCGTTTCGATCAAAATTCAATTGAGACTCGTCGAAACATCGAAACATCAAAACAATTCATTTCCGACATAAAAAGGGTCTTAAAAACGAGCGATAAATATTCAATAAGGGGACATTAACGATTCTCGCTAACGTACCCTTGCAAATGAATAAATTCGCAAATTTACGACTCTGTCCACTTTACGTTTATGCACTTTTACAATAATATATATATGTTTATAGAAAAAAAAATCGAAAGTGCATTTGGAGCATAACGAAATACCATTATCGCTTTTCGATTTACACGCACTCATTTAACATTTAAGAGGGGCTTTGTTTTAATTTGTCGGGGTGGCTATGTCCGTTTAGATGCGACAGATGGTCAAGTGGTGGCGTACCGGCTTTACTATATATTGTATAGAGTATAATACGTGCTTATTCAAAACCGACAAACTAATATACACTGAAGCATGAAAGCGTGTTTTATACTGACCGATAAATTCGAATGTGGTATAAATCCATTTTTATATTTCTAAAATATTTTTATTCACATTTTATAATTATATTTGAATTTTTAGATGTTTCTTAAAATAAATAATATTTATTTGGAGTTATATCGAGTTCGTAATAAACAGGTTTTTCATTGCAAATATGCCCTCGTTGTTTCGATAATCCTGTATGAGTTTCGTCCATAATACTGTTCATCCGAAGCTCGAAATCAATTCGATGGTCGTTATTGGAATTCATTGTGGTGATAGAGGGTAAAATAATGTATGTGATTGAAATAAATATGCTTATTGTTTTAAAATGTGCTTTGTGTCGATTCAACGAGATATGAGTGCTTTTGTGTGCATTAGTTGATACGATGCAGTTTTCAAATAATATTTTTCGAAACAATAAAATCGTTGAAAATTGTGTGTATTGATTCAGCTTTTTAATTTGTATTTTTAAAAAATATCAATTGAAATATTGATTTTTTTATACTTAGATATAGCATCAATTGTGTTATTACAATGAAAAATCGTTAAATTATACGATAAAATTTCAGTTTTTGAATAAACTATTCGTATTATTCAAATTCACGGAAAGGTTAATCGATTTGGATTAAAACAATGAAATTCAATAGCGCTGTTTGAACGGTTAAATGTGGTTAAAGAGTAATTAAACGTTTCGGATAAAACACGTTGATTCCATTTAAACTGTGCCATAATTGAAAGAGTATAGGTAGCAATGGGATAAAATATATTATTAGATGAAGTAAATCATTCAAATTATAATACATTAATTTTCATTAGTTGGTTTTTAAGTTGAATGAATGATAAAAGTTAGGAAAAACTTCTTTTAGGTAGAAAAGGTATAATTTGGAATTTAATGAATTATGTTTTTACATATAATATACAAGTTCTAATATAAAAAATAATGAAATTATACACCCACCTATCATATCATTTTCAATAGTTTTGAAATTTTTTTAAAACGAAAGAATATTATAGGTACCATGATATATTACAATTCGAACAAAGAATTAATCTCATTAAATTTTATTATCATCTTTAGTGAGCTTTCATATTGTTTTATTAGAAAAATTATGAAAATGAACCTTTATCAGTTTATTTACTCTGTAATAGTTCTTTTCTCTATTAAATGGTTAATTTCGATTCCGATCGAACTTCGCAAAAATATTTTCACAATCAATTCAAATTAGAGAAAACCTCGAGCAATGCCAATTCAAAACTGCTTTAAAATTAAAATTAAACCACCGAACAACTAAATCAGCTTAAAATCAAATAAAACATCCATTAAAACACCACTCAAACAATAATAAATCACGCGAAACAAGCGCCCAAAAGAGCCCAAGGATGCCGCCTCACCTAGCGACAATTTAAGGGCTTAATTAAATTACTGCAACTGTTTAAATATCGTCCTCGCATTAATTTCCTCGACGTTTATCATCGTCCCTTCGGCCCTTTATGCTGCACAGTGCTGCGAGCGTCTTTGTGGACGCCTACACAATGGATTGTTAATAACTTTTCGAGTGGCTGCGAGGCTTCAAAACGATGTAGGGTGACAAACCTGTGAGGGGTGACGAACCTGCTAAGGGGGTGACAAACCTGTAGGGGGTGCAACCTGTAAGGGGGTGGCTGATGGGACAAGTTGAAGATGTGAGGTAGGGTTTTCATGTGTTAAATTAGAAACACTAAGTACAATTGCAGATATCTAATGTTGTTGATTTCTATAAAATAGATGAGATTTCTCAAAAGTTATAAAGAAATCAAAAATCAGATACAAGTTGTATCGTTGACGCAATTGTTGTCAATGTTTTTTTTGTGGTATACAAATTCGGTTTTTTATTCTAGTTGAGTTTTATTGAATTCGATTTAAGATATGTTTTATTAGGTTTAAGTTAGGTTTAGATATATTGGGCTTACGTTAAGTTATGTATAATTGGGTTCAGTTATTATTTACTATTAAACTTATTGTTATAGAGGAATTTAAGTGTAATTTATATTCAGTTCAAGTTAAGATGTGTAATATCAGATTTATATCAGATAAATATTAATTAAACATTGATTAAATAATAGTAGCTCGAACCTAGATCAAAACTAACCGAATCTAAAACTAAAGCAGACCTAACCTCACTTGACAAATTAAAAGTCGACCTTTTCAATCGCCTCTAAAACTCATATTTATTAACTTACATTTTTTCCCATAAAATTTGACACCACAAGCTCAAGATTACGTCACGTCAACTGTCAAACCCAATAAAAAAATAAACCCAAACTCCAATTAAGTGAGAGATCGGCCCTATGTACAATAGCGCTATGTACAGTAACGCTCCAAAACTGCGTCAATATATTCAACGGGTTAATCTATCTATATTATAAATACGCTAACGATATGCTCGAAATTTTCAGCCACAGCCGTGCCTCTATATTATAAATACGCTAACGATATGCTCGAAATTTTCAACCACAGCCATGCCTCGAACCCGGGCGTTCAATTTATTAGCCCGCGCCTTACACCCCGAACTACGCATCGTAATTACGAAACTGCACCGCTTAATGTATATAAGGCGTAAATTCTTTTTTTTATTTCACACATAGATGGCAATAAACACATCCGTAACAAAACGAATTTGATTCATTCCGAACAATTTCGATACACATGCGCCTACTGCTAGTAGTATTTAATTACACAAACACCTTTCATTTCATCAATTTTCAATCCGAATACAAATTTTAATCAATTCAACCAAAATCCAAAAATCAGCATACCCAAGTGCAAACGCACCCTAAACCTCCTTCTAGTCAACCTAAATACTTCGCACACGTGGAGTGCAGCAGCAGAGCAGCACTCCATATCCGTGTTTGCACTTAACAAACCGCGCTCTGGCGTCGGACCAAATCGCGATAAGACTCTGCAACTGTGGGCCGCGTGCACCAGACGAATTGTCTCTCTCTCTTCGGTGTGGAAATTGGCGTCCAAGTGGGAACTCTTGTTAGCGTTTGCGAGCCAACTTGCTCATGGTGCGTCGTGTGTTGTGTTGTGTGAGCTTCGAATAATTTGTATTTCTGTTCGGTGGGAATTTTGTGTTTTGCTGTTGGATTTTCTTGGAATTGTGAATTTGGAATGTGTTGGTTGGAAGTTTGTTTTTTGATATGTTATTAATTGATAATTTTATGCCATCCAGAAGTTGCGAATTTGTTTGCAAATAGAGCCATTTTGGATAGTACAAGATGGCGACTATCTAGAGCTCAGAGTAAACGGACGTATAGTTTTCTTTCATTCTCATCCTTTAAAGTTTCTAAAAATGCATAATTATTGAGTATTGTATTAATTGGAATATAAAAAATCTAACGATGGACAGAAAACTCACAAAATTTCATTTAAAATCTAATAAAAAACTTAATACAAACTTAATGAAATATTATATAAAATATGTTCAACATGTTATGCCATTAAAAATTACCGGATACCGCTTTAAAAGCTTTCTAATTGCAAATTACATAACAACAAAAAGGAAAGCAATATTTCCATTTACTATAATCAATATAATTATTGATGAAACTAGAAAAAATACTCATACGCCCAGCACATTTGCTAGTCATGAATATTAATACATATTTAGAAATCAAATTATAATTCTATGTTATTTAAAGGCTGAAATATTAACAAATTCGCTTAAAAAGTATACATTTCGGAAAATTCAAGATGGCGGAAATACGATTATTTAAAAGATCTCAAGAAAATTTATCTACATAAATAAAATCGGTTGTATAAGCAAACAAACAATTCAAATATCGACAGCACAATCAAACAATACAATTCACAATCAACAATAAATTTTCCATAAAACAATGCGAATAAATCCAAAACTAATCCCAGAAACACTCATCTCGACCATAAGCGCTAAACACCGCATTTTAGAGAGCATCACAAGAAGCACCTCATATTTCCGCGCACACACTCGAGAACAAACACTCACAGTACCGAAGCGAAGCTGGGGGAACATCACCGAAGGGTCTCACTTGTACCCTTATGCCAAACCGTGGCCACGGGGGACGACACAATGGCGTAGCGATTGTTAAAGTTGTACGTGCGTGGCCGTTTATCACGTGTACGAAATAGTTTTGTGTGGAAATTGCACCACGAGGCTGTAGGGGATGAGGAAAAATCTGAGGGATGATCGGGAAAATCGCATATTAATGCGGTTGTTTGGCCGGAAAATTTCGTGCGACGTGAGTTTTCAAGACAGGGGTTATTCGAGTCGACGTTGTGTGAAAGTTATTCATGGTGGTGTTTTTCCGTTTTAATCGACGGTGATTAATTTTAGAAAATGAAAGTGTTTTGTTGTTCGGTCAATGTAGAGTGAAAGTATGTAGATTCGCTCTTTGATGTAAATAGGGTGGTCGAGTTTTATGCGCAGTGGGGTTTGTTGGTTTTGTAAAATCGGTGGTTGGTTTTTTGGCAAAATTTGTTGAAATAAACAACTGAATTTTCATTTGAAATAATTGTATTTAAGATAAAATTTAAATTGATTGAATTATATTGAATGGTATAGGAAAAAAAACTGTCTTCTACATGTGTACTAGTGAATCAAAAATATCTAACAATGAATATACGAGTAAATGTACACTGCGACGAAGAAAACATATGGGGATGTATAGTTTACATGATCAATTTACTGTAAATGATATTAATAATATTAGAATTAGAAACCAATAGTTTGAATTTTTCAAACTTCGATACAACTCAAATAGAAGTGGCACCTTTTTAATTTCCACAGTCATACATATAAGAAAACTAAATTAACAAATTCGAGTGGATATTTTTAAGCGCATTTATTTATGAATCTCTCCAAACGTATCACACATGAAAAATATAACTTTCAAACACATCTATGTCAACTTTTGAAACGATTTTAATTAAATCGTACGAGAGGAACGTATTCGGAAGACAGGCCAACACAAAAGCCACATGTCTCCATATCAAAACTCTTGATAGGTAAAACCGAGGACCCTCTTTCTATCGTATGTGTGTGTGTTTGTCTGTGCCGACGACGAAGAATCGCTTTTAATAGAAAAGTGGAGGCACTTGACGGAATATTGGTTAACCACTTGACATAGAATGTAATTAAAGTCGGTATTTCGTTCTCGATGCGAAGTTATTTCACATACTTTGCGAGAGTTCGGATGGGGCTCCAAGTCGATACTTTTCGCTTGTTATTTATATTTTACTCAAGAGAAGACTTGTGTATCTCAGATCATCGATTTTGATGAAATTTGATAGAAATATCGAATAATTTCAGAAAAGAATTGTAGCGAAATGAGAATATGTAATTCTTGACAGTTTATTAAACACCGAGAGTCAAATTAGTGATAATCGCATACCAGTAGATATACAAAGTCTCTTTGTTAGAAGAATATTTAACTGAATAACAAGATTTGACCTTAAAATGTGCTGCAGAGATATAAAAATTGTATTTAGCATTTAAAAATCGCTTTTTACAGTCGAACTACATTTGAGTTTCGTAACTACGCTTTTAAAGCGTACATTTTATGTTTATTGTTGAATCAGTGTTATTTATAAACATTATTTAGATCCAGTCTATTATGAACTTTATTTAACACGAGAAAATTAAACTTTGTTTATATTATTCGTATATAAATATAAACAAAACCTGTGTTGACAGAGTGAATTCCCACGCGAATGCATTCTCGTTTCGTAAACAGACAGAAAACGTTGAAAGCTAAGTGCATAATGTACGCACTTAACTTATTATATGTTTCTTACTTTTTATTGTAAAATCAAATTTGCTATTTCGATAGGTTTCTTAAACTCGACAATACGTCCGAAGAGAGAAAAGCGCGAACCTAAGAATCAAATTAGCCGGATTTCGAAGGCAATAGATCATCCTGAACTTTTCAGCTCGGAAAGAGTGGAAAAGGCATCACAATGAAAACAATTTCCTTTTATAAGCGAATTTATAATGTAACTTTGTCACAATTCCATCGAATCGAATTTTCTTTCCGAGTTTTGTACCTAACGAATTTACTCGAACTCGATTTCGCATTAATCATTCTCGTCGAACTCGCGAACTGAGTTGGATCGAAATGTGAAATATTTTATTTTGGAATATTAACTTAAATAAATCATCTCAACGTAACCTAAACATAAAAGCACCAAATGTATATATTTTTAAAAAAATTATGTTAGTGAGTCTCTTGAACTATTCATCTGATTACGATCAGACTTTCAAGAGACATTTCATGTACATGTGAAAAAAAATAAATCCAATTTTTATACTAAACTCAATATCAGACGCGTGAAATTTTCGCTCATTCCGAAAACGGATTAAGTTCTTTGTGCAGGACTTTCGTAATGATGTTACGTGAATAAATAAAAAATAACATGACGCGGTTCGTTCGGGGTTTACACGAACTCAATTAGGGCATATACTTATCAATTCTCGAAGGGGACATATAAATTATAAAGAGGATTCCCCAAGGGATGTCTTATTTACCACTTTGCGTGCACCCGAGGGATGTTTTGGCTGCGAGCACGCATGTGTCTGCTAGTTTTATCTATGGGGTTGCAATTTTAAAATGAGAATGTATTATAGTTTTTATAAAATTTACTAGTGATCCTGTATAGCTTGAGATTCCATCGAATATCTAATCAAACACATTTAATTAAATTTTATTTCGCTTCATCCGCGCATTAATGGAGTTAATTGTGGACACCTTTTGTAAAGATAAACTATAATTTTCACTTTTTCCTATAATTATTCGATTAATCCGACCAGTGTATAGTTAAATGAGTGAAATAAAAATACATCTTCTTACAAATATGTAGCAAATTCGCAACATATTCTGCGTTACAAGACTCTTGTCTTACGCAATATTTGGGAAGCATGCGAGAGATGGACGTTGACATTCAGCCCGAGGGTTATTGCACACAACCCTTTTCCATCCCTTCCTGTGTAGACAACGTCCTGTAATATTTCGAGTTCCAAAACCAAAATAGAGGACGTCACAAAGGAGGACGACTTCCGATTTTATTTCTGATTATATCGCAGAATTGGCTCGGGCGAGAGTTAGTTGTCGCCTTTGCGTCTGGACCACTTTGTTTCTGGTAATTTCTACGAGTTTATATCGTAGGTATGTGTACAATGTACTTAAGTTGTTATTCGAAAGTATAGTGTAGAGAATTTAATGGGAAACATTTTTGTTCTTGACAGTTATCTTAAATCTCTAATAGTCTGTAAAAGTCTTAGAATAAAATTTTAATCAAGGACATTAAGGCATTAGATGTTAAGAGGGATTGGAGTGAAAACTCACTCCCTGACGTGTTACTCTTACTAGAACGAATCATACGATTAAAAAATTAAAAAAATAATATAAATGTTTCCTTCTAGTTGAAGTCATGAGCTCCTGTTTTTGTGCCTAAGTAGCATGATTATCAGATTAAACTTGCCAAAATGAATTAATACCAAGCTCTGATTGAAAACAATGATCCAAGAAAACCGTATTATGAAAATTAACTTTAAAAATTGATCAAATCGATTCTTTTAAGTCATAGTAGGTTCGCAATTTTAAGCTATTCGAAATTCTTAAATGACGAGGAACGACTCAGAAACCAACTGTTACTAAACAATCTCGATGTATATGTACATATATCTAATGAAAATGAACGAAAATACTATAAATAAGTATCATTATCACGTATCCATCATATACGTTCATTAAAACAATTAAAACTTCCGTACAATCGAAAATATTTCAATCGCACATTTTAATCGCATTGCAATATGCGCCGACCATATTCATCATCGCAAACGAGCAAACATCAAATAGACAAAGCGAAATTGCATCAACGCAGGCGATTTCTACCGTTTCGTTTGATTTGTACGTGCAATTAATGATGTCATACGATTTTTTTTCATCATACATAATCCTCGTAAAATCGACGTCTATCAACGTTTCGATTTTCCGCGAAATTCAAACTCATATTGCAATTTTTGCATCAGTAAATCACCGAGCCAACAATATCCATTCGACCATTATTCGTTATTATTTGATGCGTCGCATTGCGTATGTAGAAATAAAAATGTACGTGAATTGTATATGTTTCAGTCGTGTATTTGCGTTGAAAAGTCGAATGATTTCGATTCACCATGTGACAGATATGCTAGTTTTTTTTTCATCCGGTTCCATTTTTCATTAAACGGTGGCTGAACGTTTCGAATCGTTGGAATTTGGTAATATAAAATTGTAGCACAATTCACGCTTGTCAATTTCGAGTGGAAAAATTGAATGGAAAATGGTTTGTGATAGTACATATTAAAAAAAAAAGTTAAATTTTGATTTTATTCAAATTGTACTCTTTTGAAAATTCATATGAATTTAGTGTTATGCGTTACGTAAAGGAAAATTCCAGGAAAATTTATTGCTCAAATAAACTTTTGTAGTAATAAAACTGCAGTTTTCTTATTTGTAGCGGTGATGTTAGAGTAGGTAAAGTTTAGTTGAATAAGTCGTATGTTTTACTACGAAAAATAAAATTAGAGAAATGAGTTTAGCTTTATGTAATAAAATTCTTTTGCGATATAAAAATATTTATTTTTGGATAAATCTCAATATGCAAAACATTGTATTATTATTGAAGCTTTATATAAAAATAAGTATTCTTTATATAAATATAAGTATAAGTATTCTTTTTTATATAAAAATAGATTCAAATGAAAATAATATATTTCAAAAAATCTTTTACATCTAGCACAAAGGCATTTCAGCTCAAAACTACATCCGACTGAAACAAGGGTAAAGTGGAAAAATTAAATTTCCTCGCGCTTCTTCTATAAAGCAACGGGAAGAAGAAAAAAACGGGAGGAAAACTTTGTTTTTTCTCAACATCCAAGTTTTCCCATTTCGCCGAGTCGCTTTGCGTCACAACTATTATTATAATAATGACGCGAATATCTCTGTTTTCCTTCGTCGTTTCTGAAGCGATTTTCTTATTTTTCTTCAAGTTTTCCCCCGCGATTCTTTCCCGTCTTTCATTTCCACGATTGTGGTGAACGACGAGAAATATTGTCGTGCCACAAACATGTATAATACGCAAAGACTATTTAGATTTCAGCAAACTTATATTATTCTCAAATAACAATTCTATCTTTGAATCAACCTAATATATTCTTGAAAAGACAGAAAAAATGTTCTAAACGCAAGAAAAATCAATCATCAACATGTAACGATCTCGATGCAACATGCACTAACGCTTTATCACTATCGACTTGCTATAATCTTCGAATATTGAAACTTTCTATGCTTATTTATAGACTTATGCACATATAGTTCGTCTTCTAATGATTCTCGGAAATCTCCAAGTCATGCTCTTAATTAGATCGAGCTCGCCTAAGCGTTTTTCGAGCAAAAAGTGACTCAAATGGGCCGAAACACCGAGAGTGACGCTTGTTTTGAATTATGCAGCTATTAATTAGATGGACAAAACGTCAACGAGGATCGCAAGTCTGTAAAAAGAGGGTTCTTTGATGTTGCATTAGGTTTTTTGCCGATTCTGCCAGTTTTCGGATAAGTTTCGTGAACGTTTTCTATAAGAGATAAAGCTATAACTATACGCTGTAAATATTTTCTAATACATCTCTTTGTATTTTGAATGTAATAAAATTTTATAATTGTTCAAACGATAAGTATTTTGCATAGTTTTTCAGTATTTAAATGAGACATGTCGAATGAACTAACGAAGTTCTTACGTGAAACGAAATTTTCATGAAAGCGAGACCGGAAATTCAGGAAAATGCAGAACTTAAATGCGACTAAGGGATGTTTTCTAATTTGTTTCGGGGTAAATTGTCGACGGGTTGTCTTTATATAACTTGCACGCGAACATAATACAGGGTGGTTCTATCGAATGTGTTAGGTTAAATTTTAAAACTAAACTTGAGCCTTTGTCTTTTGAAAATTTCAAGGAAAAGAAGAAAAAATGCAACTTTTGCTTGAGAAAATATGTTAATTTTATTCCATTTTAATGTTAGAACAAATTGCTTTTAACATTGATGCTTCAAGAAATACAGGAACAGTGTAAATTATGAACCATTCTATGTATGTGAATTTGAATAAAATTCAATTAATATCTATAAAAAAGAATTAATTAACAGACGAATTTCTTGATGACTGTCGAGACAAATACAATTTTAAGCTTAAAATTCAACTTGATTTCGAAAAGATCTTGAATAATCCGTACGATGACACACAGAATCCGTTTCAGACGCGTCTATCCAATCTTTTGCTGAAAGTGAGAAACTGAAAAATGTTGACAATTTGAACCTGTGCCAATCCGATGCGCTTTTATAACGAGACGTGCAATCAATTTTGCGGCGAATATGTGCAAAAAAGTCAAGTGATATGTTTATAAGTTTGAAAAAGAATAATGGGACTGTTGTTAATTTTTCCTCACGTTCTTTGTCGTTGCACTCGTTAAGTGTGCTTTATGCATTTGGCGCAAGGGAAATGCGATAAAATACAAATTTGTTTGGTGTAAGCAAGATTGATGCTCGCTTTCGAATGATTGATATTGTTGTTTGGTAATATGAAATTTTATTTGAATTTTGCAACATGGTAGATAATTTGGATGAACGAAACTAGTAACTGTTTGTAGTCGAGAGAAAATACTAAAATAGGTCATGGAGAGAGAGAGGAGCCATAAAACGAACCACTGTAGTGCTACATAAACAGGTCATTCAGTGAGTTTTATTCTTCAGGGAACTACAAACTAATTGCATTGTTTCAAATTGAAATATCTACACATATTTTTGCTAACCAACTGAATCCACGCTTAAATAAAATCTTTTTTGAAAATTTGAAGATTTTGAAAATATCTCACTGAATATTCATTACGATGTGACAACACATAGACCTGCAGTTTTCGGTAGCAAAAGGAAATATATGCCACAAATATCATAATAATATAATTTATCTCAATTTGAATCAAAAAAAAAATTAATTATTAGATCAGATTAGATAAAATGTATCGTTTATGATAATACAACTCTCGTGCAATAAATTGCGTTCTAACATTGGGAGCTACCAGCCTAGGATACGCTATTATAAAACTACAGATTTTCGAACTCAAATTAAAAGAAATAATACTCAAACCAAAAACATACATTATCCTGAACATAAACAACAACAAACACATCAAAAAAAAAATCTCAAGATTTCTAAAACGACCTAAATCGCCTCGCAGCTTAGCACCGAAATCGAATACGTCTTCATAATTCCGAAAAACCCCACCCATCCACCCCCAGATTATAACCCAAACATAGCCCTATTTCGACCCGTTAACCTCCGTCGGTAACGGGAACGGGCCGTCGTTGTACGGACGGTCGTAAAGCACGGAGAGGCGCAGTTGCGCCCCGTTGGCTTAACGGGCGCAAATCGGCCTCGTTATTGCGGATTGCGGACCTGGCTCTAAATCGCATTTTGTCTATTTATATGTATGTTTAGATTGGGGTTTATGTATGTATGTGTGTTTTGAAAAATTAGGTTGGATTTGATTAAAAAAAAATTAAATTTGATCGGATTGGTAAAAATCTGTGAAATTAATCAGATTGATTTTTAATGTATCTATCTCAATTGATAAATGAGACATTCAATGCATATAGTGATCAAATCTACTAAAATGTATGACGATCGAAAAGGCCGAGGGTACAAGTGACATTTTTGCCAAAATTGAGTTATGCACAGGAATCGCTTCTATGCATTTATTTGGTGGCAAAAAGATATAAACGAATTCGAAACGTGTGCTGAGATATATCATCAAATCACTCGACTTCCTCCTAATACATGTAGGTACATGGTCAACTTTGAACGCACTTTTCTCGAAATCACCGCAGTCATTTGTACCCCTTGACTTTTTTAGTCGTCATATAGATTTAAATGTTAACGTACTTGGTAAAGTCATAACTTTTTAGTTATAAATAAAATATTTTCCCTGAATAATAGAAATAAATACTATTAAATGACAAAATTTTTTTGACCATGGAATAAATGAGTCATCCATTTCAGAGGCCATTTTAATAAATTCTGTACTTTAATTTATACTGACCTCATTTATAGTTTATTATAAAAAAAAAAATTATCTTAATAATATTGGATTAATGGAATAGTGAAGTGAATTAAGGAAATTTTGAAAAAATGCATTTAAAAACGTAATTTTTCGTTTTGTAGAGTTCATCATGTTAAGCACTGCATTACTAATTTGTTCCTTGAATTAATTCAATTTTAATATTTTACAACAATATTTTATTTATCCAATTTGAATTTGGATTACATTTTATGAAACTTTTGTAATCTTTCATAATATGTAATCTATGCTTTGTGATTTACGAATTCTGTATTTTTTTAAGTTTCATTTCAAAAAGTTAAAATATGAAAAAAGTCAAACAATAATATAAAAAAAAAACAATTTCATAAAAGAAAACTTCTAATCATAAACGTCACGTTCTAACGCATCAGTCACCCGATCCGCAGAAAACATTAAGAAAACCAAACACACATGTCTATTAAACGCGTAATATAATATTTTTGTAACACGGCCGTACTATGGCGAAGGTAAACCGAGACATTCTGGTCCTGATAGTGACATTTAGTGTCACGTTATGGGATTTGACACGAGTCACTGGAGCTGAATGGGTCCCATTGTACGCTTGACGTTTTCGCACGCGAAAATACAACCCATCTTTTGCGCTTAACCTAACCCCATATTTATCTTTGTGAAAATATAGAGAAATGTGACAAAATTTCTTAAGGATGAGTCTAAGTTTGAGCCGATCTTTGGGATTTCGGGCGAAGTAGTGCGACGCTTATGAGATGGATGTTTGTGCTTCTTGAGTCGAATATATGTCTTCATTCGTCCAAAAAAGATTTTTTATTCATATCATGTGATAAAACTTGTTAAATTAATGTGATATTTATGAGAAAGGATACCTTCTTTTTAATTTCGTCTAATTTAGTGACTATTTATTCGCTTTTAAAAGAACAAATCGCTCGTTTGTCGTTCGGACCAAGTGTGAAGCAGTCTTATGGGTTCACACTCGAAGGAGTCGTGGAAAAGCCTTCGTTGAGGTTTGTTCGAAAGTCGCCGAAGAAACATTAAACGACATTTTTAAAATTGTATTTCGAAAGAAAAATCTCAGAAGACGTTCGCAAGTCACGTTCGAATGTTATAAAACACGCTTCGTAAATTCCGCTATGTACACAACGTGTATTGCTGAAACATTGTCTGTTCGAATTACTTTTCGTTTATCTTTCTAAAATACTTGTATTTACTTCGAATTTATTTATCAATGAATTAGTTTCATCAATTACATATTTTCAATATAAAATAATCATTAATCATTCTTGACTTTTACAAAAGACTTATAATCGGCAAGATCTGATGCTTGCGTTTGCGATTGAATCCATTCTGATTTTGAAACCTTAACTCTACTTTACAAGTTATAAAAATTGAACACAATTTCACATCATCGAAAAAATACCACTATAACATTTTTTTTCACATAAAAAAATAAAATGATTTCCTCCTCCAGGGGTTGAAATTTTCACTTTCGTTCCGCACCCCCCAAAGGGGTGGTTTTAATTGTATTGTTTGCGGTATGTTTATCTGCGGATATTCATCCCCATGGGATCAATAATGTCGGCTTTTGGTCCATCCTTAGGTACATGTCGAATTTATATACGTATCGTATTATTATAGGTAGTCGATTGGGGTTGTATGTGAGTTTCAGATAAAACTTCTTGGGACGATTGGGATCAGCAATTATGTTCGGACATTATAACTAGGGGGTGAGTTTACAGATAAGGGATGCTGTTCGAAAAATGCACACCCCTCACTAATTGATTGGGATTTCGTAGTTATTTTTTGCTTAAATAAATCTGTTATTGATCGTAATTTAATGAAATCATATTTCAATGATGAATTCATAAACGGTATGAACTCACATATGAAATCATGATTTCACTATTGCATTGATCGATTTTAAACACATTATTAGGTACATTCGAATGTACAATTTTTCTAGTACAGATGATAGATAGAAAAGCATGTTAATAGGCCAAAAATTGAGTTAGGTTATGTTAACATATTTATTGTTGAAATCAGAGTTGCCTTGTAACAAGGTCAGCACAATATTTGTAGAGTTAAAAGAGATTGTTGTTTGGTTGTTCAATAATTAAGTGGTTGTTGAGGTTTCATATTTGCTTTCCATTCAAAAGGATAATGTTTGCGTTTCGTGTGCGCCTCAGTGTTGTGTTGGTTGAAAATAATATTTGTGTTTGTTTTATAAACATGACACGTTTTGTATATGCACTATGATTTCGTTGAAATTAAACGTGAATCATTAAGATGGCAGATAAAGACGAATAATTTAAATTTAGCACAATTCCGACTAACACAATTCAAATCTGACAAAGTCTTAATTGAATGAATTTTCGAACACTAAAAATCGATTTCAAAAGTCAAACAAATTCGTCGTATATTATATCAAATTCTATTAAATTCTAACCTAAGCCGAACAAATCATAATCAGCGACCTTAACAAACAATAAAACACATCAAATCCGACACAAATCCCAAACGGATCGCAATCAAATTTTCCGCAACGATGACAAACGTCCTTCGCTTCAGAAATCCCGAAATTCTAACCTCACCGATTTCCCTACACAATATAGCCTCATCTAGCGAACAGGGGTGGCCAAAAGCGGTATGGGGGTTAACAATGTATTTGTTTCGGGAGCCGACCGCAAACTGGGCGATAAAGTACGTTTAGCCTAATCCGTATAATGTTCGGTCGATCGATACGTGGCAATTTCAATATTCGCCGTCCCTTAATCCCACCCTGGTCAGGCCCTATGGGATTCGATGGTGTTTCGGTGGGTGGTCGGGAAATTGGGAAATTGGGAAATCTCGGCTGCAGATTGTGGAAAATTCTTGGGAAAATTATGTTTATTTATCGTTAATTAATTATTTTTAATTGCTTAATTATTCATTCACTTTAAAATGATCATTAGTAATTAAGATTGTATCGAAATTATAAAATAAAAAAAAAGTGTACAAATCATTTTTTATTATCAAACCCAAAATATTTTACATATGATTTTAATATAATTTTACACTTAATGAGGTTTATTTTTTTTAACTTTAGCCTTTTCCACCATCGGCATAGATATGAGATCGTAAGTGTTACAAAAAAATGTTCCTCTATCAGAAATAAATTCTAGTTCGCCTCTCATTCTTCCATAATGAAATTGTTTAGTGAATCTATGGTGCACAGAGTTGAAATCATGTTCTTTCGTAAAAAACCCCTAGAATTATATAATCTATATTATTTCAAATAATTGTAATGATAATAATGTCAGTTTAGTATGTAAGTTATTACCTTTTTAAAAATGCATTTCTTTATATCTTTCAAACGATCGAATGTCACCATTACTCTGAAGGCTGTGAATTGGCAAGGATTTTCAACTGAATCATTTGAAAATGTTACAAACTTTCCGTATTTCCAGAGTTGTGCTGATATTTTGACCTTATAAACACGAAAGAATCATTAATGATGAATTAGTTTAAGTAGATTATTAGAAACTTTTACCTTTGAAAATATATAATCTTCTTTAGCAGAGAAGTTTTGTTTGAATACTTCTTTGTATTGTCCGATTTTTATACGTTCCACTTCGGATACAATCATATTATCATCAATCGGTCCAGAAATGTTGCACTTTTTAATACTTTGCATAGCAAAAAAGTAAGGACCCTTGTTCGAAAGTAAATATTATAATTGTAAAATTTTCGTTTAATTTTGTATAATATATGTATAAAAACCCTTACAAATCCTGGTTTTGGGTCAGTATCGTTACGGAATTGTTGAGATGAACAGAATTTGCACAAGCATAATGCGAACACAATGAATGTTTTCGAAGTCATGTTGGCTGATAGCTCAATTTGAAATAATGTATCAACCTTGTTTTATGTACCTATGTACGTATACATATTATATGTATAATTTAGTATTGAATACAGTGCGTGCTGGTTGTTTGCAATACAGTTATTAAAAAAATGTGATATTATTATATTAATGCATTAATTAAAAAAATAGGAGCGAATGAGATAAGGTGGTAACACTGGTATTTTGTGATATTTATGTATTTCGAATTTTATTGAAATTACATCTTAAATACTTGTATAGATGATATATTAATGACTATTTAATACTCAGTATTTTCAGAACACTGAGTAGAGTTTTTATACATCTCTAATTTGTAGTT
The DNA here is from genome assembly GCA_024721215.1 of Cheumatopsyche charites. Classification (NCBI taxonomy): domain Eukaryota; kingdom Metazoa; phylum Arthropoda; class Insecta; order Trichoptera; family Hydropsychidae; genus Cheumatopsyche; species Cheumatopsyche charites. The sequence goes on from CM045579.1 coordinate 1,196,786, forward strand.
ATTATATTGCATGATTGAGTTCCTATCAAAAATTATATTTACGTATTTAGTTCAATGTGAAATGATCAATTCTGATTTCTACGTATATATAAATGATCAAATAATATGATATCATTATTACTTCACATAAAACTAATCCATTTATTTGTATTGAATATTTTGAAATACAATTCATAGGCTGATTTGTTTTTTTTATTTATTTCAAATCATTTAAAATTTATTTTAACCTTCACTATATGTAAATCATTTATGAACGTTTCGTACTAAATAATCTAGTATTTTGTATTATTCAATAATACTTATATAATGATATGAAAATTCAATTTTGGTAAAATTTAAATTTGTTCAATTTTGAATCACGAGCTTCATTTTTTTCAGATGTTAAACAAGCTATAATAATAAGCACGCGAATAATAAAAAAAAACATTTCAAGGATCAAAGTGTATTTTATTTAATTATATTTCTGATCTATTTCAATAGTGAAATTCTAATCTTACAAATTGTCATCAGGAAATCTAACGAAAAACTACCAAATAAGTATTTAAAATGAATATTTGAAAGCAGCACAACTAAAATCTTCTTATTAAATTTCTCGAGATATTAAGTTTTTTTTTTAGATTTTTTCACCATCGGCATAGAAATAGCTTCGAAAACATAACAGAAGAACGTTCCTTTCGGTGAAATAAATTCGAGTACGCCCCTGACTTTTCCATAATGATATTGTCTGGTGTATCGATGGTGTACCTCGTTAAAATCATTTTCTCTGCTCATAAATCCCTATAAATAATTAAAATATTATTTCCATAATCCAATAAAGTCACTCATATGTTATACAAATGCCATTATCCTAACAAATGTATCTCAAACTTCGTTTTAACTCACACGAAAATACGACAAAATGAAACTCAATCTAATTCATATCAACACTATTTTACTAGTGGATAGTTATTATAACGGCGTTGATATAACAAAAAAACATCTAATATATATAAAAATACTCATACCTTTCTAAAACTGCATTTTTCTTTATCTTTCACGTATTCCATATCTAACATCAATCTAAACATTGTATATTGGCAGGGATTTTCAGCAGTTGCGTTGACGAATGTTGAGTAATTTCCATTTTTCCACAGTTGGGCTAATACACTTATCTTCAAATTTGATATATATATGTAATTTATAGCATTAATTAATCGAATTAAATTTTCTCTTACCTTTGAAATTGTGTAATCTTCCTTGGCTGTGAAGTTCCATGTGAATACTTCTTTATACATCCCGATTTTTTTATGTTCTGGATTAGATGCTTCCATATTATCGTCGATTGGTCCAGAAACATTACATTTGTTTATGCTTTGAATTGCGAAATAATATGGACCCTATTTCATAAAAAATATATTAAATTTACGAAACGCAAATTATTTTTTAAGAAAGATCTTACAAATCCTGCTTTTGGAATGCTATCGTTTCGAAATTGTTCAGAAATACAAGGTTTGTAAAAAAATAGTATAAACATCATACATATTTTCAAAGCCATTCTGAACGATTGAATAATTTCGACTGTTGATCTATTTACGTAGTATTATTAAACAATTTTTCTCGTTTAAGTACAGAGTGTGGCATAATTAACATTGCATAATATTTTTGAATTAATCATATTTCAAGAATCATGTAAGATTTAAATATTTTCTATGGTTTTGGAATATATAATTTTTATCATAATCTACATTTTTTATGTATTATAATTCATTATCGAAAAACAACAATATTGTTCAATATTTTTTACACGTTCAGTACATTTACAGAGTATTTTGTAATCATAATCGTTTTTCAAGCAAATTATGCTATTATTGTATATTATACTTAGTTACTCATTTTTTTACATTATTTTACCTAATTGGTAGGTATATGTTACATAATTGTTATTTTATATCAAATATCTGATTGAACCTCTACATTTTTATTTAAATATTAATTCCTATTTATAACGATATTTATTTGCTACAAATGTTTTTAAAATATACCATTGAACGATGTATGCAGATTCAGAGTATTTTCAAAAGATTTTATATTACTTTCAAATAGATTTCTGTTATTTCTGAAAATAATAAAATTAATATTTTCAGAATGTCGTTCAATGATCATAAAATTTTAGTGAACTTCGGTAGTACTAAGATTGCGTGGTTAAACAAAAGCAGTTTTCGCTATGACATTAAGCGACTCGTTCAAATTCGATTGCATGTATCAAAGTTTAATCGGTGCAATTTCTATTATATTTTTTGATAAATTTGTATGAAAAGATCGCTTTGAAATGTTATGTCAGAAAAATGGTACATTGTGAAACCATAATGATGTTATTACCATGAATAAACATGATATTTTTTATCGTGAAATGAAATAAAATTTAAAATGCTTAGTAAAATATAAGTGCTATTATTTCCAATCGAGATTTTTGATATTGATAAATGAAAATATGCGTTTGATGATAATATACAAAAAAAACTCATTGTATGAGTTAACGATTCTTTCATCAATTTGAAAAAAAAAAGATGTTTACTCATGTCTTATTATTATTTTTTCTCAAAACAAACTATCTCAATGTACATATTCAGAGGCTTTCATTCTTTTCCAAGTCGTAAAACATCCGGAAAACCGTTGATTCCCAAATGAAAATCGCAAGATGCCAACAATGAAAGCGAAACGCTGAATCTGCCCTCCGTTCGAAAGATGAGTTATTTCTTTCTTTATAACCCACATACAAACATATATTGATATATATGTTATTGTATTATTGAAATCTTCTTATGTTGGCTGTTTGACCCCGTAATTGCCCCCTCATTTTGTCAGGACGAGCTTTTCCTCTCGAAATTTATTACGAAAGTTTATAGACACTATTCTTTGCGTTGTATCTTTTCTCTTCATCTCGCCATCATGCAAAGAGGAAAGTTTCTTTTATGCTCCAGGAACAAAGGAAAATTCCTAAAATGTACGCGAATAGTTCGAAATGCCTCGAGGCATTAACGAATCGTTAATTATATCACATAAAATGCCTGAAAAAAATATTTTGATATATTTATAATAATATCTAAGTATTTATTCTTATTAATTACTGAATTTGCTCATTGTTAGTCGCAACATGTATGAGAAAAATTAAAATCGATTATTGTATGTAAGTCGATTTCATAACATTTGCAGTCAAAATTACGGAGATAGATAAAGATAAACCAAAAATAAGATAGAGCACGATTGAGTTTGAAAATTGAATGAAATTGACGTGTAAATGTAGCCTAATAAATATTTGCGTATAATATCATCAGTATGATATTTGATGAGTTAATCCTTTTGTATGCCGTGGATATTTTATGCATTTTGTATGCATTTAAGATTCATTTTACACGGTGATGTTCCATCGAGAAACATACATCCAACTTGTTATAACTTTGCATCCAGTCGGGTTATTTAAATGATTCTTTCAAACGTGCCATTTGTAATTAACATTAAATTATTTTTAACAACATTTCACACTTCGAATCAGCGATGTAATTCGCAAGAAAGAATTAAGTTGTAATATTTTATCGTAATTTTATATTAGATTGAATCAGATTAAACTACATTTTAGATAAGATTCGACGAATTAATTAACGAATATCATTCAGATGATATTACACACAAGAATCTCAGATTGAAAATCTCCTATCAAAAACACAAAAAAACCGACGTATTAAAAAAAGGGCGAGAGTCATTCAAAAGATTCCCGCGTAATAATACAGCGATTTGTATCCAGGGGAAATAATTATTCGATACAGATAAAAGATCTGATTTTTTTCTTTCGTATTCGTACAAATTCAGTACTTTTTCCATAGACGCCATGAGAGTCAGGGGGTGCAATCGTCTGCTATGGGGTGTGGGTCGTTGCACAGAAAATAACAAGGGAGTCTTGATTGCTTCGTGTCTATTTTGCGGGGATTATACGTTTCGTATAGATACACAACTACACGGTGCTCAATTTTGATTTTGCATTCGGCTTTTTTGTGCCGTTTCGATGGAAAAGTCGGAGAAAAGTGCGGTGAGTCACGCCGATTTGAATATCAATGGTTTTTTTTACTTTTTGATGGGGGGTGATTTGAAAATGTGCTTTCGATCGTTTTCGTATTAAAATATGTGCTTGTGGTAGATTGTAATTTTTTTGTTGGATTTGTGTAAACGTGGTGTAGTTTAATGAATGTTTTAAGAAAAGGAAGATGCTGCTATGTATTTCAAATTATCAAGTATGCAGGATCTTTCTATAAAATAGTCTATTGTTATTGTTCGGTTGTTTTCATTCTTGAATCGTCAAATACATTTCTCATAACGTGGGGATGCTTTAATGATTTGAAAAATAAATTGCTTCACAAGAAATATGAGGGATACTTATATCTATTCATATAAATAAAAAACGAATATACACAAGTTAATTTGTATTTTTTTAAATGCTTTATGGGTTTATTAGCCGCTTATTTGTAAACCAAACTAGTAAAATCAGATTTAGAGCATAATTTTAACATTTTTTTATTAAAAGTTTCACAAAACTATTCGAAAATATTGAATTAATTTCATTGTAAGATACCCCTTAAGTATAATTACTAAAATTAAAATTCGATTTAATATATTAATATCAATCCTTAATATAGTGCAATACCTGTGAATTGAATTCCTTTCCTTCGCAATTTTGTCTCGATCTATTATATATTGTAACTATGTATAGATACATATATTTTTTATTTAAGTAAAAAACAAGAATATGTTTTTACCACCAGCTACATAAAATCGGTTATGAAAAAAGAAAAAAATAATAATGAACTCCTCCACAAGACAATCTTATACGAGTTTTCACACAACCAATACGTACCGACAAAACTAATAAAGCGTAAAAAATGACCCCCGACCAGAAATTGATTTCCGCACGGCCGGCGATAAATCGTCCGGTTAATATCGGATAAGACCGAACCGTTTCTTCGGCATCGGTATAACGGAGTGTGAGTAAGTGTACGCGCTATAATTTCGTATTGTACCGGAAGTGTCTGCGGCGAGATTCGTCGGCGATAAAAACCGGAAGCGAGGCGATAAAGGGCGCTAAGTAGTTAAAAGCAACGATTTTCCAGTCATAGTTTTCCCTTAGGACCCCTTCACATTGTGCATGAAAATTGTACATTTTTCAATGCAGCCGAAGTTATTGTTCAATGTTCATATCTATTCAATTTAAAACAGGTATTAATCGACTTATGACAGAGATGTATTTCCGAATCTTGATTGTAAATCGAATCCATCGTAAGTTGAATTCCTCTTTTTTTGTTAATACAATATGACGACTGAAAAGACCAAGGGGTACAAGTGACATTTTTGCAGAAATTAATTCATGTACAGGAATCATTTCTATGTACGTTCATATATTTGTTGACAAAATGATATAAGCGAATTTGAATCGTGTGCTGAGATATATCATCAAATCACTCGACCTCTTCGGCCTTTTCAGTCGTCATATATAACTATTATATTTTTTTACTTAACTCAAATTAAAGAAAAGGTCACTTGTACCCTTTGTGATATTCAGTCCTCAAATGTAATGTTGACTGCATTGAAATTCGTTATTAAATTACTTAAGCAACTGCAGTATTCGTGTATTGTGTAAACTCTGCATTAGAGCTTTTTGCTTGCGAGGGAAAACACAAGAACCTGTTTACGCCGAGTATGACAAAACTTTGTGATAATGCAGATGTGATATAAAAAAAATGCAACTCTCATTATTTTATCGATATAGCAAGTCAAAATATAATGTATATTATGTGTATTTTAAGTAGTGAAGTGTGTTGCTGATTTAGGGGGTAAGTTGTTCCAAAAATATTTCGTCATTTAACTATCGAAAATTGTGCAGAATCAAAAAGCTTCCTACACCTATTTGAAACTAGTAACATTTTTGAATATTTCGCGTTTCGCTAAAAACTCGTTAAAGACTATGCATTTATGCAAGTATGTCAAGTGTTTTCAGCACTCTGCAATATCGAAGTTGCCAATATTGCTTTGGGTGCTCGAAATAGTCCATCGATATCGTTCAATATTTACTACTTCTGGTATTATGAATTTCGAGAGAATGGAATATGAAATGCAACTGTGTTTCGAATGAATATTGTATGCATTTTGCGCTTTCGATATGAGAAAGATATTCATAGAATTTATATTCGAAGATAGGCACTATTTTTTTTAAATATTGAATATGATTGTGATTATATAAAATTTAATTTTCATTCAAAGTTATATATTTTCGAATAGAATATAAATAAATTACATGGTCATGCGTTTGACGTGCGACGCATTTGAAATATATGGAGAACGTTGTGCACATAAATTTACATCCAGTTTTATTTATTCCTGAAAAACCTTTTGTTATATTATTATTTTATTGTTCATTTTTCAACTTTGAGTAAATATCTATCGCAAATTAAATTAATTAATTTGACAGCACTCAGAGGACCCTTTTTGTAGCCTAAATAATACATAGACATGCTTAAATTCCAAAAAATATAGAACAATTCTGGATCACAAAACTCTAGAAATTCATAAAATAAACTTGTACGTACTTTTCTTCAGCAAGTTACAAAGTAACGACTGCACAAATGCATCTTGTCGGAGGCATTCGATGCGCTTGGCTACTTCACGTACACCCTGTATATAGTTAGGTATTGTAGTAACTAGGCAGTAGCCTGGTGGACTTTTTAAACACCGAGTTTGCGTTTTTAGAGCCAATAAATTCAAAAAGCGAACGGCCGACGATCGCCGGGGGCGATTAGCCGTTTACGCTTACGCGCCCCGTTGTGCATATTGAGCGAATCGTGATTCACCCAATGCGAATAAATGATACATTGTTACTTTTTTTTTCTGTTGAAATAATCGAAAATTGTGTTAAGTTTGATTTTTGTAACGTTTTTGCAATTTTTAGTTTGTTTTTGTAGGTTTTTGTAAACCAATTTATCGTATGGTCAATTCATAGTTAGGTTACTTGTATAGTTTGAGTTGCTGATTTCAAGATTTAAATCCTTTATATTATCAGATTCAAATTCAAGTAGGTTTCAGTTATTGACTAATATGTATCTATTGTATTATTACATGATAGTGTCAATGTCCAAAGCTATGATTATTCTGGAACCAGTTAAATATGTTTTCATGAAAGCACAGTTAGATTTGATTTATTTTTGAACGATTTTTAATTAATATTCGCTGATATAAAATATAATTTAATTTAACTCTAAAAAACTACACTAATTCTGAGGAATTTAAATTTTAAACGAAAAAGGGAAAAATACAAAAAAAATCTTACCTTAACATGAAATATATCGCAATGATATCATTCATTATTTTGTACATCAGATCTTGATGAACCTTCTTGGAAATAACAGATCGATTTCAAAATATTTTTTCCTCGACAAATGATTGTGATATATTTTATACATATGTATATTCAAATTTTCATCCATAATGAAAATCGCAATAAAACTTAGCACACTTCTACCCAGAAGAAAATATAATCTACTTTTCGATCAAGATTTTGATTCTTTATGCTCAATTAAAAAAACCCTTCGAACCATTCGCAAAATAACGATTCCTCTAAAACACACACACACTCCAATAAATATATAAAAAAGCTCGTCCTTAAAATAACTTCTCGCACCTTTCGCTTCCTTTGCGTGAGCGCAATTAAGATGGATCGAACAAAGCGAACAGATAACGGACTCGAGGTAACTTCGCCTCGTTCTCCTCTATTTTCTTTCGGTTTTTCGTTTGAAAAGGCTCTATTTTTTTCCTTTTTGGCGTATTTAATCTGATCTGCCGATGACGGGTTGATAAATGCGCCGATTGCGATAGAGAAGGAAAAAGTGGCGCAAAGTGCCCGAGCGCGCACTAATTGCAATCAGCGGTTTCATATAAATTAATCTGGATGGTCGTTCTAGTGTGAAAAATGGATTTCTTTCCTAGTCGAAAGTGTCAGAGAAAAATTAAGTAATTGAAATGGATACTATGGTAGAATTTTAGTAGTAGTTTTTCCATTCGAATATAAAATTGATAGTACCTTGGTATTATGTACGAGATATAGATCATCATGCTCTACTAGTACCAAAGCTATTAACAATAAATAACGACAAAACCATAAAAATATGAAGTCAAAAGAGTCAACCCTAACGATCAATATTGAGGTCATAACCAACCAATTGGGATCGATCTTTTTTTATGGTCAATCAAAATGTTTTCCCATCGTGTCACGCTTCGATATCCTTAATTTATATCCACCCTCCATTTAACTATCCGGTTAAGTGCTGATCAAACACACTCAATCTTGGACACATCTTCCATCAATATTTGACCCGGCGATAAATTCGTACGACCCAATTAAGTCGCATTCAATTTTTCTCCCATGAGCGGAAAATTATAAGCCTAATCTGGCGGCTTTGACATAATAAGGGGACGTGTGCATTTCGCGAATTCAAAGGGCTACTTAATCCAGGCGTGGAAAAAAATTCTCATCACGGAAGTGAGCAAAAAATGGTAAATGAACAGTAAAAAAAGATGAAGGGATGGCTCTGCTAAAGGATAGCAGACGTGACGGGCATTTTCGCCGAAGCGATTGTTTAAAATGAATGCCAGTTCATACAAAACATGAACTGAGGATTGAAGGGTTGAATTCATATGTATATTACAGTGAAATCATGTTTTATGTCGAATCATATTTTTCATAAATCGAATAGTCAAAATTGAATCATGAATTTTGAAAATAGCGCGTTGGAACGTTAGCTTGTATTTTGAAAAAATGATTGTTCGGATGAAATCAAACCGCATTTTTTTTAACAATCTTAAGTACATCATATTTACTGAAATTTCAAATGTAACCATTTTGCTGATATGAGTAGTAAAATCATGATTCAATTCATGGGTTCATAATTGATTGTGAATTCACTAAAAGTCAGCGAATCATCGAATCATTAAATCTTATAGAATTTTATAAAACAATCTTAGGTTGGATTTCGTCAATTGCTTAAATGTCGATAGAAAGCCTGTTGCTTAACTTTTTTAAATTTTTGGACATTATTGTTTTTTATATCACTATATCCATACTTTTTTTGTATCTACTTGTATTAAATGGGTATCGAATATAAACAAATGACCTTCATATTGAAATAAATTAACTGTTTATTAGTATGAGCGTAATGAGTCCTACCAACCTAGTACCAACAGGTTACGAATTCACCGAAACATCAACGGAATTATGACTTCACAGAAATCACGATTCCACTGTAACCGTGCATATTTTTTAAATACATTGTATGGAAAGACAAAAAGGCAGTATTAGAGGCGGCCATTTGTATGATGAAAACGCCAGGATTTTCCACGGGACGGGGGAAAACTACGGGATGAAAAAGTTCGGGACGACGCGGCACTTTTCCTGCAACTTGCGCAAGTCGATGTCCTTTTTCCAACGGTTTTGCAGCCCTTTGTTCGCCCAACGCTGCAGGGGATGTTTTTCTTCGGATTTTTACCGTTATTGATGTTGACAATGAGTCTGCGAATTTTTTTTTTTTTGTATCTATTAAGAGGAAATTGTCTGCTCGCTAGTCGAATGGATGAATTAAACTGTTTCGTTTATCTATGGATTTCGAATTTGAATTTGTGAGTATAATAATATCTTTTATTTTTTTTAATACAATAATAGCCTTAATGTGTCTTTTTGTGAAATTAATACTTATTCGTTCATGAGGTGATTTTTTAGAGTTTCTGTGAAAAGGTTTTCGAATCGTTACTTTTTGAAATCGAGACTGATTTTCGTCCTCCAAATAGTAGCAAATGTAAAATTTTAATATGACCAAGATATGACGTAGTTTAACAAGTTTCGAAAGATATATTGCATGTCATTTATTTCGTATCATAAATATGAGCAACGTTTAATCACAGAAGTTACCTTGCAAATAAAAATGAATTTTTATTATTTATAGACTCTTTAACGTCTGATCCTTGGGAATTGAAACTTTCTGGAGTTATTGTTTACACGAGAAAAAGGGTTATTGCATCATTACATTCAACGATTTAAATTTTACATTTTACGAATAACTTTATTCCATCATTTCATTCTTCTCAGAGAGTTCTTTTCGTAGCCCAGAAATAATGAATATTAAGTACAATCTATACACGCAGCAAGATTTATTCCCGGAACAGGAATGGAAAATATAAAACGATTCAAATTCAGCTTAAAGTTCATAAAATCTCGAGCAACGCCGAGTAACACAAACTAGTACAAGATGAAACCGATACAGGCAGTCCTCCAACTACGAACTATCGAAATCCACGAAAACAGAGATGAAAGTTTAACGAATTTCATATGACGACTGAATTTCACAAAGGGTATAAGTGACCTTTTTATCGATATTGAGTTAAGAATAAAAAATGGTTCTAAATACAATACAGAACCATTTTATGTACTTAACTCAATTTCGATAAAAAAAAGGTCATTTGTGTCCTCTACATCTACTCTTTTCATCACTCACGTGAATATTTGACAGTTGGATAACTGCCTGTACCATTATCGAAAAGCCTATGCGAATCTTTCCACGATCTAGCACAATAATAGTGCGTGCGCTTCACACAATCGTACAAGCGCTTCGTTAACCCCTTACACGCGTGCGCTTCCCTCTCGCGTGCAGTTATTTTTAATTGGCGTCACAATTTATCACCGTCGACAGCTTTACGGCCGCGTTCCGCAAATGCCGGTAAATTGAAACGGTCGCGATTATTTATCGGAGGCTTCGTAGGAAAGTGCGGCCGCCTCGGTGTGCTCAGTCAAAGCCGAACTGTCGGTTCTGTGATTAAGCGCGCCATTGATGTCTGTGATTAAGTGTGGGAGGTTATCGCCGTCTGTGATTCGGCCGAATTGGGGTTGATTTGAATCTGCCGGGTTTCAGTTTTGACTATGTATAGTGATTTGATGGTGGTGCAATTTTTGTTTTGTAGAAGTCTGTTTCAGGTAGAATATTTTGGTGTTGAAATTAATTTTGTTGTATCGTAACTGCCATATCTGTGTTTAAGTGTGGGAGTTTGTGGTCGTCTGTGATTCGGTTGAATAAGGGTTGATTTCAATGTGCCGAGTTTCAGTTTTGAAAATGTAGAGAGATTTGATGGTAATGCAATTTTTGATTTGCAGAAATCTGTATCAGGTAGTACATTTTATCTTGTTGTATAGCAACTGTTATATCTGTGTTTAAGTTTGGAGGTTGTGGTTGTCTGTGATTTAGCAGAATTAAGGTAGATTTGAATTGCTTTAGTTTTGAGATTTGATGTTGATGATGTTTCTTGTTTTGTTGAATGATGCATCGATTAGATAGAACTTTATTGAATATTCTTATAATTCATCTTGTTTTATAGGCGACTGTAGTGTATGTGGTCGAGTGTGATTTGATTGAATTAGGGATGATTTGAATGTTTTTATATCGAGTTTTCCTTTTGAGGTTAAGTTGAAATGATTTATGGAAATGTGCAAAAAAACTTTTACTAAAAAGTATTATTTTATAAAAAAAATAAAGACTTAAAACTTTCGTCAGAGATCAGATCACAATAGAGTTCGAACTTGATAGTACAACTGCAACATGACAAATTGATGGTGAATATCAAAATCAAAAATCTCAATAGTTTTTTGGTTATTACATGTCAAAATTCAGTATTCCTATTAAGTTTACTTACAAAAGAACGTTTAAATGAAGATCTTTATTTGTTTTGCTCAACGCTAATTTTGTAAGAATAAACAAATGAATATAATAGCATCAAAATAATACCAAACCCATATTTCTTTTTAATTATAAATTTAATTAAAAAAAATATCTAAACACCGCAGAAATCCGTGCACGATTCTCAAAATCCTCTAGAAGACAAGCGCTTAGCTCGCATAGAAACACATAAGCGCCGTCAACCCTTCACATGCGACACGCGTCGCCTTCAAAACGTCAGAATTTTCCCGCCGAAATTTTAAAGCACGACACATTTTGTGTGCTCGCCGAAATTTAACGAGTTTCTCCCGGCTTAATTACCGGGTAACAAGTTTATTGTGTACCTGGGGAGGGGTGGATCGCGTTAACGTCATATCGCGCAGCCGACAGATGGCCCAACGCAAAGGGTTAACTTAACGAGCGGCCTTTTTAGAGGCTGCTTGCCTAATTTTCGCCTTTTTCTGCTTTGATTTTTTAATGTGGATAAGCCTTTTTTTTGGATTTATATGTTATTTGTTGTTAGTGCTTGGAATTGCTCAGGAATCATTCAGAATTAAAAGTGATTGAATGAGGTTAATTTTTGATTTTCTCTATTCATGAAAAATTTGATAAATTTCATTGAGAATTTTTATATGGACTATTTTAGAGCTAATTTATTTGAATGAATGTCTATTTCAATCTACTTTACACTACTGTTATGAAGATTGCCCGAAATAGGCACAGGTAATATAACGAATAAATATTTTAATATTATTATAACCGAATGTACGTTCATATTTTCAACAGGTTAATTACTCGTGTTGTATATTCAAAAAAAAATTCCGCTCCAACATAAATATTAAATCGTTTTTCTTGAAAAATGGTATTAAAAATTAATTGTAAGGTTTATAAGCTACACATCTAAGTAACTACTACTAAAAGATACCAGATTTTTAGATGTCACACCATTTTACACTCCGATTGCATATGACGATTGAAAAGTCCAAAGGGTACAAGTGAAATTTTTGCCGAAATTGAGTTATGTACAGAAATCTCTTCATATATTTGATGGCAAAAGGATATAAGCGAACATAAAACATGTACCGAGATAAATCATCAAATTACTCGACCTCCTAATAAATGTAGGTACACGTTCAACTTTGAGCGGGATTTTCTCGAAAGTCACTTGTACCCCTCGGCGAAGAGATGATGGACGATGAAAAATTCAATTATAAAAGTCATGTTTGTTTACCTGAATAAATTAATCGATATAATCTTGAGGTATTGTCTGGTGCATCCGAGGGTGTCTCTTTTCTTTAGCGCACCCTACCGGCGTCCAAATTAATTTGCCAAGCTCAAATGGGTAAACATGCCAAGTCTCTACACTTTCGCTTTTCATCTTCCTCACTCTCGCACATTTGTCCATGCGAACTGTCAGTTGTCTCTTTTGTGCACGGACGTTTTATGATCACTGATTTATACGAAACGAATTCAAGATGAGGCGTCCATTGTTAGGGACGATCGTATAATGCGTTCGAGACTCGATGGCAATATATTTAATGTGTGATTTAGATTAAACACATTATATGTATTTGATGAAGGTTGAGGTATCAATACTGCATTTATTATTTGGAATAATAATGACTGATAAAAGTATCGGTATGAAATAATTGGATTTGATTTTATAATTGAGCTTAGGTCAGGATAAGTTAAGTATAAGTAGAGAACATAAACATTTAAAAATTAAGTTAAATATTTTTGTATGATTCCATTTTTTTCGAATTTGTAATGAATACTTGATTTTTCGATGAATTTTTATGACTAGTCCCATTTGATCAAATGTGTTCCAAAAATATTTTTTAATTTTCAGAACAAATTAATTGAAGATGAAAATTATTAAATTTGAATAGAAAATCATACTTCCTAATACGAAAGTATGTAATTAAATTTGCAATTCAGAAACCTATATAGAAATAAATAGTATTTTTGATCTGAACCAACGACATAACACTTGATAGATAAGGTTAAGTTAGGTCTTTCTTTCTTCAGTTTGAATTGGGTTATATTTAAGGCTAAATTACTTTCAGGATAGATCGATTTGAATACCATTTAATTATCAAAAAAATCTTAATTTTTAATCGAATTAACACCCAAACCGAACGCACTATAATCCACCCCCTATTAAAAGCGTCGCTTATTTGCACAAGAGCGTCATTGTTTCACGGCTAACGAATCAATGCACATTCACGTTTCAATCATAAAACCATACGAGACTCGAAAACGGTATCGCGGTATTTTTCAAGCCGGGAGTCGAGGGCCTCCCGGGAATCCCGGGAATTTCGGGTAATGGCGATGATTAAAAGGGATGTTCGCCGCGGTACCGCCTGTCGGTTATAGTGCAGGTTGTGCACCTATAGTTGGACGAGGGGGAGTTGGGTTAGAATGGGGTTGGTATGGGGTTGGGTTGGGTTATGGGGTCGTGTTATGGGACGTGTATCAAGCGGCGGTGGCGTTTAATTCAATTAATTCGGACACCCTTATCAACCGTATTGGTGTGCGATGGTAAATAGTCGAAAAAAACTTTTGGATTGGTTGACGCTGTGGAGATTGGTTCCCTTTTTTATGGTGATCTGTTTATTTTTTGGTGTGAAATTCTGGGATAGTATATTTTTAGATTATTTGACGACTGAAAAAGTCAAGAGGGAAAAGTGACTTCGTGATGATTTTGAGTAAAGCACGCTCATAGTTGTGCATGTACCTATGTACATGTATTAGGAGTGATTTGATAATATAGATATCTCGGCACACGTTCCATGTTCGTTTATATTTATTTGACACCGAATATATGAACGTCCATACAAGTAGTTCTTGTACATAACTCAATTTCGGCAAAAATGTCACTTATGCCTCTTGGTCTTTTCAGTCGTCATTTAGAGTTTGTTTTCCAATACTTGGTTAAACTACAGTCGTTTAAAGAGATTATTTCACACGATTTTTTTTAGTAATTGCATTGACATGATGAATCTTATTAAGATTAATTACGTATGTGTGTTTTTTCCGAAAAATATTGCAAGTGTATTGAAAAAACCGTGTTAAACGGGGGACAACTGTACTATTTTTTTTTAATTTGAACCAACGATTACTATTAGAAAATTGAATCAGCAGTTCTTAATTGTAATTAAAAAATAGTTCAAAAAAGCTTTAATTAATTAAAAAAAATTTTTCAACCCTGTACTTAATCCAGTTTACGTTTTTACTCATAATTGAATGCATTCATTCGTTCTTAATCCAATTGTTTGTTTTTCCGTGTTGCGATTTAATCAAATGTGACATATCGGGATAATATAATATATAAATAGCCTTTCTTATTAAGTATTTCGTTAATATTTTTCCCGTCTTCCTTTATCTTTATATTTTTCTTCCTTCATTATCGTGAGAGGATTTAGGATTAACAATATTAAGAGATAATACGTACACATTAAGCAATAAATGGACCAACGAAACAAACAATTTTTCTCACATAAAATCTCATAATATAATAATTGCCCTAATTTGTATTCACAATGCTACAAGTTTATTCACAGATACTACACAATTGTAACCTGAAAATGTGTGGCTCATACTGATTATAGACTGCAGCTCGAGCGTCATTCTAACAAATTAGTGCTATTTTTCTATTAATCAATTGAAATTATATTGAAAATTAAAACATATGAATTTAATTCGAATACATCCCATACAAAACTGCATATAAGTGACAAGTGATCGATGGACAGCCGATGCAGTGAGCGATTCCGGTTTGATCGAAATCGTCCCACCAGTGCACCGTATCAACCAATTACCAAACACACGAGCATAACCTATATACAATACGATACTTCGTCCATGGAGGCTTCGGGTGTATCATAGTCGGTTGTCAGATCGGATTCCCACGGGGACTACGTGGATCCCCATTGCAGATGCGTTATAGAGATTGTGCTTATGGGGATGTATTTGACGTTAGTTAGTGCACATTCGTTGTACGCATGATAAGATTGGTCAGGTGTATGATTGATTTGTCTGTAGTCTGATTTTTATAATGTGATCTTCTGTGGAATAAAAAAGTCTTATATTGAAAGTCCTTCTAAGTATAAGTTTTTATAGCGCAGCCTTCTACAGAGAGGCCTTTTGTAGCGCCATTTTTTCATGATGAAATCTTATATACCTATTCATATTTTTATACAGAGGCCTTCTATAGCGACACCTTTTTGCAACGATACCTTCGATAGTGTAACATTTTATAGAGAGGCCACCTGTAAAAAGTTTTTCTTAGTATTCTCTTCTATAACGAGGCTTTCTAAAGTGCAACCATCAACAGAGAATCAATTATTATGAAATTAATAATATGTTGACGATATTAGAATTTTAGATTGAGAATTCCTGTGCAGACTTTCTATTGATGTGCAAATGTATAATAGTTATATGCGCTAGATCTGATGGCTAATCTGGCGTATGACAAATGTATTGACGCTCTATGCATATGTCAACTTAATGCATCGACTATCTATCAATGGCATGTTTCTCGATTGTGGTGTGCAGATTGGGTACGCATAATGATGATTCATATTTTGAATAACTTTTAAAATAATATTGACATCAATGATCAATATGGATCCACAGCACGATTTGAAACTTTTCTATTCGAGGCTGAGAGCTATTCAAATGAAAATGAATGTGTTGTGTTTGTACCTTATGTACTACTTCATTATTTATATAATCTTGATGAAATTTTTCAGAGATATTGTTTGTATATTTGGGAAAATTTTTGCATCATTTCATTTCACGATCGACAGGATTGCAGAAGTGTTTTTCACTCATCATATCTCAACAAACATTTTGCATTTCATTCGTCATTATAAATTCTAAACTACAGTCCACAATCAGATTCCATAGAGTCTCGAACAAAGCAGTATAAAACATCTATTTGTATCACAGCTTTAGAAAGCATCCCTTCACACACACTCAAGAAGAACATTTTCTACGAAACATAGAGACGTCCCATTTTTTCCACATCACCTCGAAAGCCTCACACGTGCACTCGTAGAAAAGTTTGTGCAGATGACAGATGTGTTTATTTCGCTCTTTGTGCACCTGCCACAGGCACATAGTGGAGATCGGCTCGATTTCCCGCGGGAAGAAAACTTTCCCTGGAACCGGTATTCCGGCAAAACGACGACGATTATTCATGCGAGGTGTATTTGCGCCATTAGAGTGTGTAGGTCCGACTCTATGCACGTCTCGTTTGTTATGCTAATTGCGGTCGGTTGGTCTAACAGGAAGACCGGTTTCGGGCTATGTGCGGTTTCGGCCCATTTCCGACTTAGTGAAATATTTCGAGATTTTCTTATTCCCGGGGAAAATCTTTCCGGTGGTTGGTTAAGTGCGTTTGAAGCTTTAATGCGTTCAGGTGAAATGTTTGTGTGGTGGAATTTAATGTTTTGTATGTTTCTTGAATTGTTTTTTTGACATGTTGTGGACGGATCCCATAATTTAAGTCATAAATGTAGTATGGATTTCACTTTTGTTCAATTAAGTCTGGTTTTGCGCAGTACAACATGCAGCAAGAAGCACGCAGCACGAAGCGTGGTCAAAAATGAGAACAATGGGGACCCCAAGAAACATACTATATTATTCCAATTGTTGACCGAACTGCATGCTGTGTACCTCTTGCTCCTTGTCGCGGTACCCAAAACAAGCCTTTTTCTGTTTACGGACTCAACGTCATTCTTGTGGGAAAAAGCAACATATTGATAAAGAATGAAATTAGTTTCATATTAGTTTCATATCTTCAATTTAATTAGACTTAGAGATTTTTAAATCCAAACAATTATAAAAAAATGAGTAATAACGACCACTCAATCATGAACGTAATCAGACAATAATCGACTCTAAACATCTAACTGAAAACTCAATGATCGAAAGCCTCGTTTTAATATTCTAACGGAATTCTCATTTAAATCAAAATTTGTTGATAATATCGCATAAGAATGCTTTTCAATTTATTTTCCTCCACGATTTGGTCCCAAAATGAGATTTTTGGGGTAGAAATGCACGCGGGGCGGTCCCTTGCACAAAAATGCACCCCGCTGTCAAATTTACGACGTGTCGATTGCACTCTTTTTCAGGGTGGGAAAAAGGTAAAAGGTGTCGTCGGGGTGCAGTTTCCTTTTTTTCCATTTCAAGTGGGAAGGTATTTTTTTTCCTTCCATAAATGACGTTTTGCGGTATTCGATTCGATTTCGGATTTTTCTCCGCTAATTTTTTCCAACCATAAAATTAGAGTTAATTGGCGTTTATTAATTCGAAGTGGGATACCTTCTATGATTTTTCATAGATCGGAGAATTAATTGAATATGTGCGGCTGAGTAAGAATCAATTCGTTCGAATTAAATTGATTTATTTTTGAAATTGAATTGTTTCATAAACAGCATACGATTTGAATTATCTTAACATAAATATGCCATAACGTAGAACTGATCTTTCGAATGTTCAATATAAGTGAAATTAGCAGCAGCTTTATCAAAATGGTTAATTAAAGATAAGCAACTTAACCAAAGACTGAAACATCGTCTCTATAAAAAAACATAGATTTACTACACATCTTAACAAAACCTTAACGTAAAAGTTCAAATATTTCTGAAATTTCCATTCTTGAACCAAACAAGCAAACAAAACAAACGAATAAATTGAAATATTTTAGTAATATATTAGGTGTTTTGGCCACGTTCGTTCGCCTAGTTGATTTTAACAAAGACCATGACCGAACTAGAAATGCAGAGCTTGAGTGCATCGGAGCATTAGTCGAAACTCGGCAATGCATGCAAAACTGCAACGTGCTGCTGCAGCTGCAGACAGCACATGCATCTGTTGTATGGGCTCCTTTGTTCTTGAAACAATGCACGACAATTGACCGAAATTAAACGGATATCCATAAGGGATTTCCGCGGAACATTTTTGAATTTTCAATTATTCCTAGATATAGTAAATGCCAGTTGATAGTTCAACTTTGTGAGTGTTTATGCGTGCTTTATATGGTTTAGTATTCTCGTGATGATGAGTTCGATTTTAGAATAATTAATCAGTTTGATTTGTAAAATAATGTATGTATTTTGTCATTAATACTTTATGATATGGTTCCACAAATAAATCAAATGACTTGTATAAGATTGACATTGAATAATATTAATGTCATCTTTAGTTCACTGATTATCATGTGAGGTGTTTATTCAATTTGGCAAATGATTTAAAAAAATATATATACCTATACAAATTTAGTTATCGTGCTATCATTTTTTCAAGCTGTGTTTATTCTTCTTTACTTTGGTTATCTCTTGATATAATGTGTTATTATCAATACATATATGTTTAAATTCATATAATTAGAAATTGACTGCAAATTACTTTTTGCTTTTAATCTGCACCATGCTTTAAGTAGATTTAATGATGGTAGGTTTTGAAATCAGCAACTGAGAAAGACAGTGACATAGATCGACGAATTGATCAAAATGCGAAAAATAAGGCTGCTTCTTAGGTCCAAACTTAGGTCGCTGTCACTCTCCATCGCTGATATTAAAACCAACATTAAAAAAATCAATAAAGATTTTGTCTCAGAATATAAGAGTTATATAGAAAAATATATAAAAACGAAAAATTTAACAAAGCCGCACTGTTCGCGAATGTTTACAGAGCACCCGACTATCTATGCAAATACCTAAACACTAAAGAAACACTCTCTTTAGGGACAAAGAGGTGTTTCCAAGAGTGAAGCCAGACACCTAAGTACAGATCAAAAAGTTCACCGACGAGCAAAGTAGCCCGTTTTAAGCCACCGTATATGCGTCCTTCTCGGGATTTACGTGTGTTTGCGGAGAAAACACACGTAAAACGCTGTGCGGAGCTGAAAAGCTGAAGGACCGAAAGTGCTGAAAAGTTCGCCGATGTTTGCCTCGGGGGTGAAAGCTGAAAAATATCGCGGTGTTTCTGCGATTTCGATGCGGAAACTGTGTTTTTTTGTTAGTGCTGTTTGAACATACTCTATGGTTTGAACTGATGTTTAATGTGCGTTATAGATCAGGGGAGAATCGGATAGTTTTGTGTTAAACGAAAAAAATATAATAATTTTGTATAGAAAGTAATTGATGAATGAATTTTGATAGTTTTTTCGAATTGAAATTGAAATTTAGAATTAATTTGATATTAGTTAATGACTGAAAAGGCTGAAGGGTATAAGTGATTTCGAGAAAAATGCTCTCAAAGTTGAGCATATTCCTATATGTATTAGTAAAAGGTCGAGTTATTTGATGATATATCTCGGTACATGTTCCTAGTTCGTTCATATCCCTTTGCCTCAAATATATAAAGTGATTCCTGTACTTTACTCAACTTCGGCAAAAAATTCACTTGTGCCCCTTAACCTTTTCAGACATCAATTATATTTACAGGTATTCTACATTGAATTAAATATTTCAAAAATAAAATTGAAGCTATTTGAGAATGTCATTGTCAGAATGATTCTAGCCGATTTGATTCAATTTTCAAAATATCAAACATTAGATAAGAATTATTTGATTCGAATTGGAAAATATTTAAATAAGAATCTGAAAAAAAAATGTAGTTAATATGTATAATGCTTTAATATCAGCAATTCGAGTTTATAATGAGCAATTGATAACTTCAAAACTCTTCAATATATGTTTTTAGATGATCATCATTCTAGATTGATATCAGTATAGTTTCCGATCAACATTGAACCAGTATTCAAAAAATAATACTGGCCATGTGAGAAATTCTTCTTATTTGAACTTTTGAAAAAAAAAACTGATTAGATCAACAAACGCTAAATGAAATGGATGAGAACGTATAAAACTAATTTAATTCTAAATCATATTAATATAACTAAATTAGACGAATCTCCCCTATGCGACACATCAAACTTCCTCAACAGAACACAACAATTATCTCCGTTTACCTTTCAACAAAGCCAATTTATCGCAACAACTATCACGAAAATCGGAAGGTGTGCGCCGCAGCACAAAAGAATGAAAATTTAATTAACCGCGATTTTCCGGAAGACAATACACACCTTAACACAATGCGACCGAATATCCGTCGTGTCTCATAATAACGGAATTATTCGGCAATATCGGGCCGAGGGTAGAGAGAATCTCTCACTAGGTGGGCCCAAAGACAATATTATTATTAGTGGGTGAAACTCGGCCCATAAATCGTAAAACTGTGAATGAAATTCGCACTTCCGCCGCGAAAATAATTCAGATATATTATTTTGTTTCCGTTAGGGTCTCTTCCGCGTGTCCCCATACCATTTTCGAACTTTGCGGCGTAATTTATGGGTTAATTTCGACTGGAGGCTCGAAGCGCGTACGTATAACCGTCGCAAGGCGCTTTCTCTTTCGGGTGCGCGTCTTTTGTGAATTGTTCCGCGAATTATTTTATGGCCGTCTTGAGTTTTGGGAAAATTAATATTTTCACTATAAGAGTGTGCTGAATTATAATTTTGCATATTTCTTTAGTGAAAATGTGCGTATTTTATACATAGATTATTATTTTAGAAAAGGGCACGTGTAAAAAGGTTTGAATAATGAAAGCAAGAAATATGTGTAAGATTGCGATTCAAACGTATCTATAGATACTCAATTTGATGATATGGCTTAATAAAAAAAATATTCGTTTGATGATAAAGCATTTATGCACACTAAATTTAAACTTTTGCGAAAGTTTCCATGTAACTGTTCATAAATTATGTATTTAATATGTACATTTATCCATATTATATTGAAAAAAGTATTAATTTCATACTCTGTCTTCTTTTTATAGTAACTTTTTCTGAATTTAGGTGATCGGTCATATTGGTGGTTTCGATAGGAATTTAAAGAAATTATTTCAGCTCAAATTAATCCTGATATTAGAAAGAAATGATCAAGTTCTTATATCAATCAATCAATTAAGAAAAATGACACGTGGTTCTTACCAAGATAAGACTCGAACCCATGCATCCTAAGCATACTGAATCGACACGTCATCCACAAACGATTTACACTGCTGCGCTATCATATGACTGGTTTTTTCACTGTGATAACTATTCTTATCAATATTAGAAAACTCAAATCTATCATCCATCATTCACACAAATAAAATCTTATTTAAGAAAAAAACCTTCACACACTCCTCAAACAATCCTCTATTTCCTCCCATTCTAAACCATTTAAATATAATTCCCTCACACAAAAGCACCGCCCGAAGCCATACGAAATTTATTCGAACAACCTTTTAAACCTACCACATAAAACTCGAAAAGACCTCCACCCTTACAAAGGAAGGGGTGCGAATTGAGAATTTCCAAACGAACACGAAATATCGATGTCTTTCGAACGCCCATAGACCACTCGTCTTTCTCTTGAAAACCTTAAGGGGGATGAAACTCTTTTAATCTCCACCCCCGCTTTGCATCGTTACAATTCAATTGCGGTTCGAATAGGGGGTGCCTTCGGCTATTTAATCCGATCTGAAGAAAGTGCCCTTTCTTTTGAGTCTGGTGTATTTTTTTATGTTAGGTTGTTTAGTCTGAACATATACTTGAGCGTGCTTGGGAAAGCTTTGGTTAAATTTTCCATGGAAATGTTCAATTTTTTTTTTTTTTTGATATTTGTAAGGTTTTCGATTTTACGTTGATATTGACTTATAAATAAGAAAATTCGTAATCAGTAAAATTATACATATATTTTTTTAATTGTGAGGAATTTTTTATGCCATGAAATGCTGCTAATGAGAACAGTATCGTGAATGAATGCGAAACTTTTGAAAAAAGTTTGAAACATTCTAACATAATATGTAAAATATACATTTATGTATTTTACATAAAATTTTAAGTATAATCTTCCATGATTAAAATACTGCCTGAGTGTAGTTAATTTTACTTTTCATATTTCATATTCAAACTTTTTTCGAAAGTTTTGTTCTTCCTCACGATAGTTTTCATTTGCGGAATTTCTCGGTATATTTTATGAAAATTTGAAAATCACATGAACAAGTATTTTATATAAAAAATAGTTTTAAGATATAAATGAAAATGCGAGTTCGAAAAGGGATTAATAGCTATCAGATTTACACATTTACTTTTTAGAACGTTTCAGCTTAGCATTGTATTATGTAAAGGTTCGAACTTCGGGTACACTTTTATATTAGATACAATGATTTACATATTTTAATGAGAATAAAATTGAAATCAGATTAAATTAATGGAAATACAAGGATTTTAATAACAAAGTAAACAATTTTTGAAGGATGAATACATTGAACCTATGACCACAAACCACAAATGTTTTTACAGATCTAGAATATTCAGACAAATATTTTTCTATCGTAACATTGTTTTTCAAATAATTATCAGATATAACTTCATAAAATTAATTGACCACAAAGTAGAGATTAAAATTCAATTTTATAAAAAAAAAACATATCTAGAGATGTTATATTCTTACAAAATCCCTTTTATCTTATCCATTTCAAATCGATAACGATTTGAAATTACTATAGGTAGACATATTTTTTTGCAGTGTTGATGTGAGAAAAAACAAGATACATAGAACATTTTTAATAATCCCGTTAATCAAAAATATAAGTTTGTGGTTTAGTTTCCTGTGGATATTTTTTGTTTATTTGAAATTATCTATGAGTTAAATAACAGCATATCTACAGTTATATATGTATGAATATATGTTATCTACATATAATATATCTATACATATGTTATCTACAGTATAAATAACGAAGCTTAAGTCGTCTCAAAATCATTCTTTATCTCGTAAGAGAACCTCTCATCAAGTCGTAAACCCGAAGAAGAAATAGAGAAACAATGGACCAAGAACCTATCACCAGTCATGCAAATACAGATTGCAAATGCAAATGCACAAATGCATGTTGCCAATCTAAAAATGATACTTTGATGGTTATTGGCGGTAAATCTGTTGAAGTAAGTCTTATTTCAGGATTTTATAATTCGACTTTGACATTTTTTGAGTTTATTTGAATCGTTTCAGGAATCGCAAGTGATCGAAATATTCCATGTTAACTTGAAAAAATGGATTCAAATCGGCTATGCAGAATGCGGTAAGTCACGATTTGCAACGGCTCTGATTGACGATAAAGTTCTCATTATTGGAGGATTCTTATATGGACCACTAAAGACTGTATGTAATACTTTTCTTCTTTAAAATCTTCACTAATTTTTCATTTTCAACTTAAATTAATTTTTTTTCAGGTTGAATATTATTACTTAAAAAGCGGTCGATCAGAATTGATGCCACAATTGAATCAAGCAAGATTTTATGCATCGGCAATTAGCTACGAAAACAACGCTTTTGTTTTCGGCGGATATAACAACGGTCCCTTATCGAGTGTTGAAAAGTAAACTAAAGCTGAATCAATGGAAAAATCTAGGAAAAATAATTAATGAGTTAATTTTTAGGTGGTGTCCGAGGACGAAGACATGGCAAGTAGTTGCTCCAATGAGTGTTGCTCGAGAAAGGACTGGAGTAGCAATTTTAGACAATGAAATATTCCTTGTTGGAGGATATGGAAATGATAGTTTATCACTTACTGAAGCTTATAATCCGACTACTAACACGTGGAGGAAGTGTAAAGATTTGAACCACAAAAGGAAAAATCCAGCAGTTTGTCATTTCTCTATATTTACGAATTAATAATACAGTGAATACATTCTTCAATGTGCGTTGTTATAATCTTATCATCATAATTTTCAGGTGGCTGCTGTTAATGGATATCTACTTGCTGTTGGAGGATTTAATTCGATAAGTTTAAATATAGTTGAAAGATATGATAAGTCAATCGATAATTGGACTATAATACAACCTTTGGGAATAGGAAAATTTGCAATGGCCGCTGATGTTTTTAATGGTCAAATCGTAATAACAGGTATGTGTGTTATGTGTCCTTAATTATGATAATGATTTAAGTTCAAAAATTTGAATTATAATGAATATGAAAGATTAATTCATATTCTTTTAATTTGTTTTTAAATCACTATGTTGATTTGTTTAATTCATTTTTTTCCTACAGGCGGATACGACGGCAGTTATAATCTGAATTCAGTTGAAGCATATGACGATAAAAAAGGCGAATGGATCACTTTACCGTCATTAAATCTAAATCGAGTTACTCATTGTGTCGTACGAGTACCATGGACTATGGCTGAACTAATGTTAGAAAGAAAAACCTGTTAGCAAGAAAAAAAAAACGATATTGGGATCAATAAAATACATGAATGATAGGTATAAGAGATTTCAACGTATACCAGTTTAAAAATTTCTAATGTAACCATTTTCGTATTTTTGGACATTCCTATTTTGTAACTATTCTTTGAATAAAAAAAAATGACCTTGAAAAAGTATGTCTTTGTAAAGATATGGCAAAGTTTTCCTGGGGTATTTTCCAACTAAAATGTTCTACGAAATTGGACGTTATTTAATTCTGAAAAAATAACAGAGTGATCGTTTAACGTAAATTACAAATTGATTAAATATATTATTGTTTACTAAATCATTTAAAATGCATGTATCTTGATATGTCTCAATAATTTATTATATCGAAACCTGAATAAAAATGTAAAGTATCGCACTCCACGAATGCGAACATGGACAGGCGAAAACCGAATCTATGTACATTTTGAATCAATAGACACATAAAATCGTTTTTTCCCTGACAAAATTGTTATTCGCACGAGTGCTTTATCTCAGTCTGCTATTGATTTATCGATATATCTTATCGAGTACCTTAAAATAATTACTTAGAATTTTGTTTAAAAATCAAATATACCACAAAAGGGTAAAAAGGGTGCAAGTTGAACTTGAAAAGCCTCCGATCGGACTCTAACCGGAATTCCTGTTTTCAATTAAATCGACGGTCTGTCGTGAAAACAATTTGCGGCTTGTCCGACTCTAATTGTCGCCACCCTTGGACTCATCATTGGGGTTTTCCCCTCGGAGGCCTCTACAATTGGAGTTTTCCCAGACGACGGGAAAATTTCACGTTCGGAAGAGCCTTTCTCCTAGACGCTTCACGGTAGCTCATTAAAACTGAAACGTTTAAATTTTATGTTTTATGTATTTTTTTTTTTTTGAAAATAATATTGCTTGGAAATAGTAAAAGATTTGTGTAAATCGCGTCGAGATCAGTTTTTTGTTACAATGTGTTTGAATCCTGATGAAAATCGCATGTATTTTTTTATCAATTAATCTTATGAATGTAAAAGTTTATTATTTCAATTATTGATAGTAATTAATCAGCATTAGAGGCTGTCAATTTTTGTAGGAAAAACTTGGATAAAATTTAGACAACCTTAACCAAGGATTAAAATATCAGCACTTTATCCGTTCGATATTGAGAAAATAAGTATAAAGTTGACTCATTACAAATCAGTTGCTCAAATATTTGTATCTTCCAGCTTATTAAATTGGAATGATATTGATTAATTTTTGGTACATATTTAGTTCGTCGATTTATCTTACAATTGGTTTGTCACTTAAAACTGGTCATTTAATTGCTGAAGTTAAGTTACCATAGATTTACAGGTAGTTCTTTAATTGTGAACTTTCAAATTTCGAGGATTTTCTACAATTCGCAGTTGAAGAGCTGGCTATGGTTAGTTAGATAAATCAGTGAAAAGTTTGCCCTTAAAAGAAAACTTATTAACTTTTAAATATTTATGGTCAATATTGTCTTCTATTTTGATGCTTACGTTGGCTCTAGTTTTGAGGTTGATGTTTCACTTACAATTAGATGATTTCTTGATATGTGGTGCTTCAATGATCGTTTATGTGTTTCATCATTTATAACTAAAATTGTATTAAATAAATAAATATATTTTGGGATTATATAAAAGTTTCAATGTACGAAACGGTCGTTTATTCGGTCGGGAAAAAAAAATTAAAAATCGGTCCACATACGTCCGCAAAACGACCGAGGGTTGGCGATAATGCGTCGACACGTGTCCACTTCGCAAAGGGCGGAAATTAAAAACCCTCGCGAAAATCTAATCATCGTCGATGTCGACGGCTACGAAAAGGGCAAAATAAACACTCGACATGTCGGAAAAAAATATCCAACGCGAAAATATGCCCCGTATAAAATAAATACGCCGCAAATAAGTGTGGAAATGACGCACGTGTCGGACACGTGGCGGGAAAATCGCGGCTTTTGATTTAACACTCGGATAAGTATCGGATTGTGATTTGTTCTTTGTGAATCGACCGGAAATTCAAGATGCTCTTGTGTGTTTTGAATGAATATAATTCATTAGATTAATGAATGGATTCGTCAAAGTTTTATATTGTTTTATACTGAACAAGCAGTGAAACGTTTGAGGCATAATCAGGTCCTCTAAAAATCCCAGTGAGTTCGATTTCTTTGTGAACTGTAATTATCTATATTATAAATACGGTAACGATGCTCGAAATTTTCAGCCACAGCCGTGCCTCGAATCCGCGCATTCAGTTTATTGACCCACTGCCTTACGCTCCGAGCTACAAGTCATAATTACGAAATTGCAACTTTTATTATTATAAAGTATAGTAGTGACCATAAAAAAGCTCAAATCATAAAGTCTAAACATCTTGAATATAAAAAATAATCTCTAAATTTCGACTGACTGCAACCTTCGATCCCTTCGAAGGTACGAACGACCCTTAATCCGATGCAAGTGACGTTTTAATTTTGACGCTTTTCCACCTGGCCAGGATGACGCTTTTGATCGACCGTTCAAAATTCCACACCTCCTTTGTGGAGCCTTTGTAGTCCTGGAGGGCGACAATCGGTGGCCTGATGCGATTTGTGACACGTAATTGCCTTTGTTGCAAACGCGAAATTAAACTTCCAGCAGGGCGAAGGGATAATCTAGCACTTGCCTATAAGTGTGAGTTATTGCAGAAATTTGATTATGGGCTGTTTTTGAAGGGAATGACCTTTAGATTAAATTTAAATGTATGATTTTTTTCATCAGATGTCCTTCAGATGATCTAGACATTCATTAATGCTTAGCTTTGATTCCCTATTTCTCTAGAAGCCTTTGCATTTTTTAAATTCTTAATTTTTCATATCTGTTTTTCTACCAAGTCTCATCAAAATCAGCGATCAGACATTAGTAAGTTTACTCATCTAAAAAGAAATAAACAAATCAATCAATTTCACTAAAAACCAATGTATGAAATCGATCCGAAATCGACAGAAGATATTTCAAAAACAACTGTTAAACAAATCTCAGGGGTGTATCGAAGTATGTAACTTCTTAGAACCATCAATTCTACTAAATCTGATAAAAATCGATTATATTGGATATTATAACAACGTGAAATTTCAACCAAAGCAATCAATCTTAAGATATTTGGACCAAATCATGCGGAACACACGAAATTTTGTCACTATGACAATTCGTCCATACGACTTAAGCATTTGGTCCAATGATATTTGATCCACATAAAAATTCGTCACTATGAAATTTCGTCCCAGCAACTAAAGCGTTTGGTCCAATTATAATTGATAAATGAAAAGCCAAAGGGTACAAGTGACATTTTTCCTAAATTGAGTTAGGTACAGAAATCGTCTCTATATAACCTCATATATTTGGTGGCAAAAGGATATAAACGAACTTGGAACGTGTAACGAAATGTATCACCAAATCACTCAACCTCCTCTTAATACATGTAGCTAAATGTTCAAATTTGAGCGCGCTTTCTCGAAATCACTGCTAAATCACATGTACCCCTTGGCCTTTTCAGTCTTATCAAAAAAAAAAATATTTTCATCAATTTTGAAAATAAATAACTACAACAATCAATAAAATCGATTCTAAATCGACAGACGATAGTCTGACAGGTCGCAGGGGTGTGTCGAGGGACATCGTATCCCCGACCCACCCTCAACCCTTCCGGGTCCGCAAACCCGAGTGGCGCAGTTGGCCTAACGCCCGGCTTACCGAAGATCAAACCCGTTAGCGCGGATTACCAACTATGTCTCTGTCCTATGTATTACCATGTATGTGTGTGCGTTACGTGAACGTACCCCCAAAGTACACATCACCGCACCAATTAAATCGCCGACACATTAGCGCTTCGGCGATGGATGTTTGTTTGATTTTGGGTTTTTCGACGAACGAGGGTCAGTTTGCGTTGGAGAGGGTTGAGAATGTGCGTTTTAAAATATGTGTTTTTTTCTCTATTTTTATATTATTTGTACATATTACTCAAAAGTTTGATCGAAATCTTATCAGTGGCTTATTAGAATATAGAGTGCATTCATACAAATAGACATATTCGTAAACATTAATTTTTATACATATACAAGATATGAACGACTAAGTTTTGTATCTGTGATACAATATATAAAATATTATCGGGACATAAACATGTGTCATCAAGATAGTATTAAGCACGTTTCACACGCTCGATAGATAAACGCTAGCGATTCTAAGATTTATACACAAAAAGCAGCATCTCGTACGTACTAAAGATACGATATCTCAGGTCTACACCGAGGTCAAAATCACAAGTTACACAAATGAAGCTTTTTCGTTTAAATTTACGACCAGATGCGACATCATTGTCTCGACACCTACATAAACCGAATTCGAACTGAAAATAATGTAGAAGGATTTATCTAGAAGAGTGTTAGATATGTCAACTGATGTTTTAACCTTTAGGCTACATCCACACTGAAAATTTTTAAATGATCGCGATAATCTTTAATACTTCTTAGAACGAACTTTTCGTTTGTAATTCATTACCTATGCATCTGAAGATGATTGAATTATTATATCATACTTTAGTATGAAAGTCTAAAGATACATTTATACGTATTATACTGTCCGCAAATGAAATCTTAATGTTCTATATTATATGCTCTGCTAATCTATTGATACTTTTTGAAGAATAAAAATGTTTAGTTAATTATATTGAGAATATTGAAGCAATATGAAGGCGTCCTTAGCTTTCGCGGTTCGTTCACACGACACACACATCTGATAAGGGCTTAAGGGAACCGTTAGCGAGCTTGTTAAATGGAAACCTCCACACTGACCCACAACAGAGTGAAGGTTTCGTATTGTTGAGGCTTTTTCGAACCTGCCACGTGCCACATGTCGAACGGACCTACGATCGACGATAATGGGTTTGACTTTGCTGAAAAAGGAAAAACGTGTACGAGAAGGCTTATTCGATAATTCTACGGAAAGTCTTATTTTTTTACAAGAATTCAAGGACGATTCGATGAAAATATGTCAGGGAAATTTTCACATTTTCAGAAAAAGTCTCGAGGGTGCGTGCTTTCGTCGGGTGCGCCAGATTAATTGATAAAATTATCAAACAAAAAAGTTCTTTTTCTGGTGTCCTTTGTGGCCACCGTTAGCCATAGGGATCAAATGAATGGCAAACATTTGACTCTCCATTGAAAGCCCCCGGTGAACTTTCAGAAACAATGGCGCCATTGTCCTGAAACTTTCCTGTCGAGAGGTAAGAAGTTTAAAAAGAGAATAGGAGAGCGAAAAAAAGCAAGAGAAAATCTTAATAATGGAAGTTGACCATTTTTTTGGCATGAATTTAAAACGTCTTTCTGTGACACGTTGTGGTATAGAAAGTCTCAACTCAGAATCATCACGTTTTTTTACAATATTAGGTATCTAATATTATGAAAACATCTAATGTGTATAATAATAATCTGCATTTATGGTGTAATACTTTGGTGTATTACTTTGAGAAGTCAATTTTCGATATTTTATGAACTAAAAATTGTGGACAGTGATATTTGGCAAAACTCGTATCAAATTTAACACATCTTTTATGAAAGTGTCATATGTGAGCATAAATGTACTCGTTTATATACCTGAGTAAAAATGTGAGACATTGCGCTTTATATGTACAAATACGAACATGTTGAAGCAATAACTGACTCTACGCACTCATTGCTTCAAAAGAGTCAGTTATTGTCTGATCAAATTCGGGTTCGCAGGAGCGCAACATCTCACTTTTCCATTCAGCTATCGACATATAATCATCACGTACTAGTTTCTGCAAATACACGTACCAACCATCGACCGTTTCTGATCTCCAATCCCTTCTGCAAACGGCTCGATGGAGATTGCACACAGTGAGTGCCGCGTCCATTTGCTCAAAAGATGAGTCCCACATCCGAAGGTATTATATGCAGGAAGGAAGGAAGCATTACCTTAAAGTACCCAGAGGGTACCTAAAGGTACGGCCGTACCTTTTCCGCGTAATATGAGAAGTGGAGGGCACTCGTTCGCGAGATTGCTCCGCACCCCTCGCACTTGGAAGTTATTAACAATCTATTGTGTGCGACGAAGATGTTTCCTACCAAAGGGACGACGATTATGCAAATTACAATGAATTCGTTCTAGGGACAAAGGATTTTGGGTTGGAGGCTGGGAAAGTTTCGGTATTGTGCCGTATTAAAAATTATATCATTATCGTGCTCTCGAAACTTAGATGATATTGTGTCCAAGCACTAGTGATATTGTGCTGAAGACATATATTCAATTTTACAGGTAGCTAGATTGAAAGAATATGAAGTAGTGTGTTTACTCTAGTCACATTTTGTGGAAAAGAGAATCGTCGAAGTTAAACTAAAATTATGTAACTTGTATACTATACGATTGAGGAGACGGATAAATGTACGTAAATTGGGTTACGTATTTGATTCAGTCAGGTTGGGTTGAGTGTTATACAAATACCGAATCTAAAATCAAATTTGGATATTGTAAAAGTACAAAGCTTTTGGTTAAAATTTGCTTAATTCATAGGTGATTTTGACCATTTCCCATTAGTATAATAATCAAATTATTATCTAACCTATTAAACAAAATCTACCGATGCGAAGTTCTCTCTGTGTAACGATCTCTAGAGTAGATATCCATTTCATCGCTCTTTAGAATTACAGCTAGGTTTATCAAAATGGAATTATATCGAATGATGTGAATCTTTTAAAAATCTGTCGAATTCTCAATATGCGAAATTAAAACACTCACCCCCGTGAAGGACTTTCAGCCCCGATCTTTAGCGGGTGAAAGTCGAAAAGGCCTTACACTTGTGTTCGCATTCATAAAATGCAAAACCACGCAAGCCTCGAGGATCCGATGCCAGATAAAAAGCAGGGGTTGAAAATTTCTGCCCTATCGTTGCGATCTCCCTTCGTATCTGGCTCCGAGGGCGATAAACTTTGCTCCGAGGGCGATTTTAGATGTCTGACTTGAATATTTTTGAATTCGAGAGAGGAACTCGAAAGACAGACTTTCGGTGATAAAAAACTGATTGACCAACTTTTTCTAAAAAAATCAAATCGCAAACTATCGAACTCAACTGTAACGAATTGTATATGAACTATGCAATATGTTACCTGTGTTGAATGTAGAATCAACCACAAGGCCTAGAGCCGAAGCAAACATCAGAAAAGACTAGAAACATTTCGACAATCATAAGTCCATTCATAGACGAAACGAGAAAGCAACGAAGATTAACAACTTGCACAAAAGCGCCACTGCTCTAATGAAAAATTAATTTTTAATTCCGTCCAACGCGAAACGTATAAGCGTTGCCTACTTTGAGTAATTGAATACTCGATTTCCTTTGTGCCTTCGGTTGAAAAGAAGGTCAGTGCGGCATTTGGGAGGCCAGATAAAAGAGCCTGACGTGTCCTGAAGGGCCCATTGACTTCGCCAGGTACGTTTTTCTTTGGCCAGAGGTTCTTAACTGTGCTTCGAATGAAGCTCGCGGTTCGAAGTTGAAAACTGCTGGCTTTGAATTCGGATCAGTGGAAGAAACTTTGTGAAAATATAGTGTGGATGCGAAATAATGGTGAAGAACTAAAGGGTGCAAGTATAATATTATAAGGTTATTCTTAATTAGGCAGCCTTTGGCTTTTAATGTCCACATACACAACTTTGACCTACGCTAACTGAAAAATTATTCAGAGTTGCATTTTCGATTTTCACCATTGTTTTATGTCAATTTAAGCTACATTTCTACCAAGTTTAGATAAAATTGGTGTCTAATGATTTACATATAAGGTCCCTTTGCCAGACCAAGGGAGTCGAATTTTATCAAACAGACCTATCGAAGGACATACACTTTTGTGCATTCATAGATTTGTATTTTGTCGAGATATGAATCGCACTTCATTCAATATTGAAATTCTTTGATGCCTATTCGAAACATACCTTCTCGTTAATGTAATTTTGTTTCAATCGATTTCTTAAATATTAAGGATATCGAAAAGTTTTTTTTTTCATTTTTATTAAGAAAATCCTTCAATTATTTTTATCACTTGCATTTCAATATAATATGTGCTCGAATTCGAATATATTTAGAGGTGTATGACCACACATGAGGACCCTTTGTGAGACTGGCTCCTTTTCACGGGGTGACATCACAAAGAACCCCGACAAACACCCCAAGAGACCCGAGTCCGTGGCTTTGAACTTTTTTCTTCTCCTCTTCTCAATGTGGCCGTGTGTTTTTTATTTATACTGCCCCGTTCACACGGAACATATCCCTCAATTTTTATTCTGATCCGATTTAAAAATTTTCAACGTTCAGATCTAATGTGGATGGAGCCTTAGGTACGTTGTAAATTTTTTTCGTGTTTTCATCGAGAAATCTCTCTTTTGGGTTTTCGAGTGTGCCGCTATTGAAAATCTTCGACCGCAAACGTCACGGTCATAAATAACCAATAAAATATCCATAAATTTCACGGTGAGTCACATATTTGTATTATGACGAAAAGTCGCTTTTTACTTTCGGTTCGGTGTGTTTCTTTGATGTCTACGTTTTTTTGTTGTTGAATTTTTCAAATAGAAGTTTCTTCTGTTTGTTACGATGTTGAATTGTGTAGGTACTTTTTTTAAGGGTCGCATTTGTCTTGGATTCAGTTTGATGAAACAAAAAAAGGGTGGATGCACTGAACTATCATAATAAGAATAATTTATTTCTATTTTAATTTTGAATGCATTAAGTCAAATTAAAATATTTTTGTTGTGGACATTTCGCTGAACTTTCGCACTTAGAGCGAGAAAATAAATGATTTCTAGCTAGAAAATATAAGCGTTTTTCTAAAAACTATATATTCGAAATTAAAACAATTTAGTAAGTAAATGAATCGCTTTTTCTTGTATTCAAATTTGTTATTGGGAAAAATAAAGAGGTGTTAAAAATAACTTCGTTCCAGGTAAGAGTTTCATTCAAGTCGTGCTATATTTTATATTCCTACCAAGTTTTATTTTAATCTTAGGCCAAAATACAATACATCTCATTGTGAAAAAATAAAATGAACTAATATCGAAAGGATTTTGAAAGAAGATATGCATTTTTTTTTTCAAGAAAAACGAGATCTATCAATACGAAATTTCGGACAAATACGCATAATACCCAAGAAACCTAAACTACAACATAACGAACAACGAATGATCCGCACAATGCAAACATTCACTTCAAGATGTTTTTCGATTCTTACGCAAACATCTGCCATGTATGTATAACATTATACCTTCGGCACTACACCCATTGTTGGACCTTCACTCGATTCCGACAATGGCCTAATGATAATAACGCCGCGCTACGTAGGTATTCTAGATCGCGAAATATCCGTGTGCGAGAAAATATTTAAAATGATCCGAAAGAATAAAGGACCATTGTCAGGATCGTTTGTAAACCATTTAAGCCCATTGACAGCCAGAAGGACGCGTTTGCTTCGCGTCGAGTACTTTTTGCCATTGTGCAGTGAAGGATCTTTTTTCTTTTGTGCTCTTTGTGGATTTGTACGATTTTTCGGGAATCGCGAAAAGGTGCAAACACGCAACTATCTATAGGATTGTGT
Organism: Cheumatopsyche charites; assembly: GCA_024721215.1. Classification (NCBI taxonomy): domain Eukaryota; kingdom Metazoa; phylum Arthropoda; class Insecta; order Trichoptera; family Hydropsychidae; genus Cheumatopsyche; species Cheumatopsyche charites. The sequence goes on from CM045579.1 coordinate 1,231,489, forward strand.
TTAGGTGAAGCGTGAGATTTCGATGAGCCTTAAATCGATAATAAATGAAGTTAAAATCATGCTAAAAAAGTGATATGATCGTTTCACTCAACATATTTAAAATATATATCAATCGATAGATATTAATAATCTCATGATATTTCATTAAAGCAATATCAAAAGTAGATTTGGAGATTATTGGAAAGTTGATTTTATTTATTCGGTCTTCTCTTTGGCCTTCATCATTTCGACAGCTACCGATCGTTCAAAACGTGCACTAAGTTCCCTATCGAAACGCGCGTAAAACACCTGTCATGCATACATGACCTTACAGCTATAAAAATAAAATTAACAGACATATAACGACCAAAAAGGCCAAAGGGTACAAGTGACATTTTTGCCGAAATCAAGTTATGTATAGGAATCGCTTCTGTTAATGCTCATTTATTTGGTGGCAAAAGGATATAAACGAATCCGGAACGTTCGCCAAGATATTTTATCAAATCTCCCAACCTCCTCCTAATACATGTAGGTACATATATGGTCAACTTTGAACGCGATTTTCCCGAAATCACTTGTACTCCTTGGCCTTTTCAGTCGTCATATGAATCGAAATCTAATCAAACTACCCAAACCATCAATCAAACAAGAAATCTCCAACAAACAAAAACTAAAGACACTCTCAGCAGAACACAGACCAGAAAGAAAATGCAACCGAGGAAAAGAGGAAGCGAAAATTCACCGAAAGCATATTTTTCCGGTCGATATTATATTTAACCCCCCGATTTCAGCGACAGCTTGTATGGGGCCTAACGAGCCCAGCTCCAACCCCTAACCTAACCCTACTTGGACCGGCAAACTTGAGCATTACCACCCCCCGCCGAAATTATATGGTATCGCGTCTGAACCGCATAATTTACGGGCTCGGGGATACGAAAACGTTATTATCGTGTTTGGATTTGTTCATTACGCACTTGTTTGCGGTTAATCTCGCGGAAATCATGGCCAGATCGCTCGTTCGTTCACGGACGGGATTTTCCGGAAAAATCTCACATTTCCGAGAAGAAAATTTTCGCAGTGAGAGTGGGAGATGTTTGGCTTTGAATTATATATATATTTTTTGAATTACTCAATTGATAATCGTTTGAAAAAATGGATAGTTTTGAGGAAATCATTGCTGGACCGCTTGTTAACCAAGATTTTTCCGGAAAAATCTCACATTTCCGAGAAGAAAATTTTCGCAGTGAGAGTGGGAGATGTTTGGCTTTGAATTTTATATATTTTTTTTGAATTACTCAATTGATAATCGTTTGAAAAAAATGATAGTTTCGAGTAAACTATTGCTCGTTGGCCAAGATTTTCCGGAAAGATCTCACATTTCTGAGAAAAAAGTTTTCGCAGTGAGAGTGAAAGAAATTTGAATTTGAATATATCATATAATAAAACAAGTCTAGTCCATTTCCATATTCTATCATGCTCTGTCTCGCGAGTTCCATTTATCTATTTTATAATACAAAGTCCTACCCATAAGATGTCAAACGATTAAAAGTTGCTTCTTCTTCTTAATAGATGATATTTTTTCATGAAATTACTAGAGTATGAAAAAAAAATCAGACAATCTCGTGTGAACGTAGCGCAGCTTTACAAGATATTTGATTGATAGAGTAATTATGTACCTTTTTTATGTGACTTTCATGTGTGTAATTAATGTCGTGATTTATAGGTTTATTTTAGTTTCTGTGTTTTTTTATCTGAATGAAATCAATTCAAGTTCGTTAGTTGAATAAATTGAAGCAATTTTTAACTGGAGTACCCTTTCATTACAATAGATTTGCATGAAAGGTTCTACTCAGGATTATATCAAAAATATAAAATGAAAAATATTTTTTAAAATAATTTCGAAATAAAACTTTTCTTTTATTTTTATCTCTTTTATCTATTTTATCTCTTTAAAAAAAAATTATTCTAAGTTAATACTTTCAATTATAAACATCGTATATAAACAATCATGAATATGATAATACCCCCAGCGATAGATTTATCTTAACACCTACAGAATTAATCAAAACCCAAATTAAACCCCATCCATGTGACGACTTAAGAAGGCATTAAAATTTCAATATTCATATAAAACGATAAGATCTAATATTGAATCAAAACCAGTCTCGAACTGAGCCCAATTTATCAAGATGCCCATTAAGAGATAACAAACGTACAAGAACCAATCCGACTAATCTTATTACGAATCCACTTTCCTTACAGAATCGACTACTAAAATAATATATGACATTTACAGAATGATTCAGTTCCTTTCTAAATGAAATATTAATTGATATGCTATTGGTTGGTGTGAACTTAAAATTAGTTTATTTGAGACTATCGATTATATAGAGTACAGACAGATAGTAAATACGTTTTTCAATCGACTCAAAACAAATAAATCAATTAACACATTTACTATCAAATCTGTACAACTACTAAAAGTTCATGGAAAAAAAACCAAACTATCCTATTTTTTTGTTGCTATTGGTAAAACCAATCGGCTCGAATAATGGACATGCAATCAGACCGTCAGAAGTGCAATTTTCGCTTTTTTCAAACTTTTTTATTTCCAGTTCGGTTCGACACGTCCAATCAGCGATCTGAAAGCTCCATTTTTTTCAGATTTCAGGATTCAGAACCTGAAACGAATCGTCGGATATCCATAGGTCGTTTCAACCCAATTGCAGCATGCAGTTGTTGGTCATAAACCGCACTTGTGCTTTATAAGCTTGGATATAACCTGAATTACGGGGAGATTTTTCCTTCTTTTGAGACTTTAGATTTCTTTTTCTGACTTAAAGTGTGAGAATTAGAGTTAAAAAGGCAACAGTTTATAGTTGAAACAACGAGAAGCATTTCTTCTCATAATCCATTCATATTTATCATAAGCGGATATTGTTTAGATAAAAGAGGGATTTTCAAATGTAAATTCAAATTGTGTATAATTGAAATTCTATTTCATGTTTTGTTTAATGAATCCGATGATTAATATTAAATTTATTTCACATGAGATTCAATATTATTCATTGTTATACTAGTTTTATTAATTGTTTATAGAATTGCACATCTACAGTAACCGACGAACTTTATTTGTTGACAAATAAGCTCATTATGCAATTGAATTCATCAAAATCCATTTGAATATCAATATCAAATTTTTATATGAAAATAAATTCTATTCGATCCTAAAATAGAATATCGCATCTATTTCAGATTCGAAACAAAATGACTCGATTAGAATTTAATTTGTAGAACTTTTCATACAATAATTAACAACTGACACTCAAAGGCAATAACATATCTCGATTTTCACACAACCGACGATTCACCTATCATCAAATTTGTCAAACGATAAACCTGTACATTTATACATATATACGTACAAATTTCATTCGAATTTCACACAAGGGCTAACTTTGGCTTTGGGGGAGACTAGAGAGAGAGCTCGGTTTGTCGCCGAACAACCCCCAAGCAGAATCCGTTCCGATATCATATAATTTGGTCGGATTTATTATCATCGAAGTATCTGTCGCTTTGAGGGTTTGCGGCAATCAAGTCTCTCTTGTGTGGCCGACGATGATGATGTAAATACGAACTAGAGGATGTATTCAGCTGAATATAAGTCGTTATGTACTCGAGAGGATCTTTATGTATGCTTGGATGAGGAAAATGCTACACGTTTCACGATGCATATATATTTTTTTCATTTTTTGAATGTGAATTTTGTTCGATATAATATAATTATTTTATTATATGTATGAAAAACTATTTCCTTCTTAACAAGTCCAAAAATTACACAGAACCTAAATGTTATATTGACTATAAGAGCGTTTAAGATTCGAGACACAAACAATTTCGATTCAAAAAACGAACATTTTAAATTCGAGATACGAATATTCTCAATTTAACTTCCAACATATTTCATTAGAGATACAATCAGTCTATTCCAACTACGAATTGTCGAAACAGAGACAAACATACAACAGTTTATATACATATATCTGTCTCGCAAATTTTTGACAATTCATAGTTGAAAGTCTGAATGAATAAGAATTCTTGATACGACGTATGATCTCATTCAATTCGAGATACAAAGATTCTCATTTCAACATACGAAATTGTTAGATTCTAGCGAGCATGTTTAGTTAGAGATACAGTCAATCTATGTATTCCAAATACGAACTATCGAAACAGAGTCAAACATAGGTACAACAGTTTATATGGATTTTTAAGAATTCTTAGTTAAAAGACTGACTGAACAAGAATTCTTGATTCGACATCGATTCGAGATACGAACGCTCTAGATTCGAGATACGAGCATTTTCGAACCGAATGAATTTTCCATTGGTTCGTAGCGAATCTCCCTTGCACTGATGACGTTTAGGTGTGATAAAATTATATATGCAACCAGTAAGGAATGTACCGGTTCTGAACCGCGGTTTATACGATCAGTACGTGACGCAAACCGTAACAATTCCAATGTGCAACTCAGAGAACTGTTCGAATGACTGCAGAACGTGCCTCGAACGCAAATCGATGCTTCAACATCGAACTATTGAAAACATTCTTAAAACGAGAGTTAATTTCAGAACTTCGATCGTTTTTTGTAAAGGTTTTCAAATATTATTTGTTGTTATGATGCGTTTTCATATTGCTATCGCCTTTTGTGATAATGTCGCCTTTCTTTTTCTGTCGTTCGTACTTAACCCTTTCGTTGATGGTTTCCCAGAAGATAAATTAATCATAAATGAATAATAAGAATCAGAGTTTCGTAGAAAACATATTTCCCAACCATTTTAATGATACTTTCAGTTGTGTGATTCTTTTATATTTTTCACATGGCAGTATTCATTGTAAATTCAATTCAATAAACATCTTTCACATTAATAAGGCGATGTAATTAGTTCGTAAGCATATGAGAATATTGTTAAGTTTACTATTAACATATGTATGTTGATAGAACGATAAAATTGTTATTAGATAATATACAATATTTCTATTTTGACAAAACATGACTTTTTTTCTTATAGCAACGATAACCTCTAAAATACGGAAGTCGATAAATATTTAAATTTTTAAATAAAATTGTGCGATTATTATTAAAATGATTCAGTATACATAAGTACGTGAGTCAAACAAAACGAATGAATATGATTGAATGCAATTCTAAGCTTTTACTTTTCGTTAATTTGTTTGTGTTTGTTGTGGGTGCAGGTAAATATTACGTGATAATTTCAATTTTATGTTTCAATTAAACTTTCAAAACATTCATTTTTTTATGGTAAGCAAATAATGGTTATGAATATTATCCGAGTATTAATATTCACTACAAATTACATAAAACTCCGAAGAAATGGCTCGACGCAAAAATAAAATGCTCTGAGGAAAATGCAGTGCTCGCTATGCCTGCGAACGATAAAGAGGCTGCTATTTTATTTGGATTAATAAAAAACCCAGATCAACTATCAGACATGAATCACAATAACCTTTTCGTAAATTTTCATAATTTGTACAACGAGGATGAATTCGTAACCGATAAAGGTGAGTCGATTTTGGTTCTCATTTTCGATTTCGACTATGACTGCATTAAATTCGTTTTCCAGGAACTCCATTACAATATTTCTATCATAAGTTTGCAGACAATCAACCTGATAATTACAAAGGTTCAGAATATTGTGGATGTTTTAGATACATGGATGGAAAACTTTGCGATTATTCCTGTGATAAAGAGTTTCGATTCGTTTGCCAAAAACAAAACGTATCTTATGAATCGACTCTAGTTTCTAAATATCGTCAAAACTATGACCCAGGTTATTTAACATAGGTACCTTTATAATAAATGAAATATTATTTTATGAAATTACCAATAATTATAATTTATATGTAGAATATAAAGTTGAATCGTCTTCGGGAAAATATTTCAAATTCCACATGTATTCGAAAAATTGGAATGAAGCTCGTTCAATATGTCAAGCTGAAAATGGTAGATTGGCAGTCATCGAAAGCAAACAAGAAGAGGATTTTCTGGTTAACGTTTTAAATAATCCCGTAAACAAAATTGGCCATGACAATTATGATAACGTATTTGTAGGAATTCACAGTATGTTTAGAGTAGGCCAATTTTACACTGTTTCTGGTATGAAAATGTACATAAATATTATTATTTTATTACTGATTTATAAAAAGTTCAAATATTATGAAAATTTTCAGGAGAACCTGTTTCAAATCTCAGATACCTTAGATGGCTTTCAGGTAAACCAGATCCAAATAAATGTCAATGTTATTGCGGATCAATGACTCTTTCTGGAGCTTTAAATCATATTTATTGTTCTTATAGTAAACCATTTTTCTGTGAAAAGAAATTAGTCGTCTAGTAAAAATATTGATTAAAACCATTTAATCAAATATCTGAATTGTTTTTTTTCAAATATAACAAGATCTATTAATAGCCCGTTAAAATCATAACGAATATAGTAAATATAATACTTTCCTTTTTTCCTATATCGGAACGATAACCCCTAAAATACGAATGCAGATAAATATATAAATAATTGAATAAAATGATATGAAATATTAAAATAATTCATTTCATGAAGATATAACGTAACGAACGAACATGTTTAATGTAAATCTTTTACTTTTCTTCAGTTTATTTGTGCTAGCTATAGTTACAGGTAAATATAAAACATAAAATGTGATATGTTTAATCTATTTTAATCAAACTTATTAGAATATTTCGTTTGTGTTAAGCACAAGATGATTATGTTTACTATCCAGAAATAAATATTCACTACAAATTACACAAAACTCCAAAGAATTGGCTAGATGCGAAAATAACTTGTTCTAAGGAAAATGCTGTGCTTGCTTTGCCCACAAACGACGAAGAGGCTTCTATTTTATATGGATTAATAACAAAACCAAATCAACTTTTTAACCTTTTCGTAAATTTCCATGATTTGTACAACGAGGGCGAATTCGTAACCGATAAAGGTGAGTCGATTTTGACTCTTACTTTCGATATCGATTATGACTTTATTAAATTCATTTTCCAGGAACTCCATTACAATATTTCTATCATAAGTTCGCAGACAATCAACCGGACAATTACGAAGGTTCAGAAAATTGCGGATGCTTTAGATACGTAGATGGAAGACTTAACGATTATTCCTGTATTAAAGAATTACAATTTGTATGCCAAAAACAGAACGTGTCTTATGAATCGACATTATTTTCTAATCTCTGCCAAAATGATGATCCAGGTTATTGAATGTTTTTTAGTAAATAATATATATCTTTCATAATATTAATATAAAAAATAATTCATCTATAGAATATAAGTTAGAATCGTTTTCTGGAAAGTACTTCAAATTCCACATGTATCCGAGAACATGGAATCAAGCTCGTTCAGTGTGTCGTGCTGAAAACAGTAGATTGGCAGTTGTAGAAAGCAAACAAGAAGAAGATTTTTTGGTCAATATGGTAAACAATCCCCAAAACAAAATGAACCATGTCTATGATTATGTATTTTTGGGAATCCACGATTTTTACAAAGAAGGACACTTTTATACCGTTTCTGGTATGAAAATGCACATATGTATTTTAATGATGTGCTTGAAAAAAAAATAATACATAAAAAATTTCAGGAGAGCCAGTTTCAAATGATAAATATATGAGATGGCTTGCAGGGAAACCAGATAATCAACAAAATAATGAACATTGTGGATCCATTACACCTACAGGAGCATTAGATGATATTCCGTGTTCATATAATAAACCATTTTTCTGTGAGAAGGAAAATGTTTTTCCAATTAATCCTAGAATAGAAGGCAATTTTACTCAGTAATATTGTAGAGATTATAATATTTTTTCAAATCTGTATTTCAAGTTGATTTTTTTTCAAATACTTTCTTTTACTTAAAAATATGTTTGAAAGCAATATATTTATTGGTAACTAATCTTTAATTCAATCTGAAATGAAAAATATAGTTGAAATCATTTTATTAATCAAATTTTTGTTTATTTTTTTTCGATATAACTACAAAAAAGATGTCTTAATATTTTCTGATGTATATCTACATGTAAAATAAAATAGGCAATTCATTTTGAGATTTTTTTTCAGTCGTAAGTGAAAATGCAGAATTTGAAAATTTAAAATTAGTGAGTTAAATTGATACAAATAAACTTTGTTATCTCAATTGAATTTTTTATCAATAAATCCTATGTATGCATATAATCAAGCAAGATCATTTGTGCACACATGCAAAATAAAATATATTATGTTAGGTATACAATATTACACAAATGATAACAAATTCAATTCTGTTTTTCCACTGTAATAAGTTTTAATTATAATTAAACGCAGATATTTAAAGGGAACAAAAATCCATTTTTACGAGAATCGAAGCATAAATTGTTCAATTTTTGAGTTTGGTTCAAGTGTACGAGTACATTTGATAGGAATGTAAGGGAAAAATAAAGTTTAATCATCAAAAACGATCGCTGAATAAAAATTAACTCTGATTGAAATGCAAAATTTACAACGTATCAAATGTGATTTGACGTTTTCAAAAATAGTCTTCATTTTTGTAATATTTCACGGTAAAATCATGAGTTAATTGTTTATTTCTATAGCACAACAAAATTTTAATGGATTTTACACGTATTTTATTTTCGCTAAATTAGGTTTTTCCCAATCGCATCGATAACCATTGACATTTCGATATCAATAAACTGATTTATGTAATTGTATAAGTACTATGAAAATAGTTCAGTTTATGTGGGTATAACGAAACGAACGAACATGCTTGAATTAAAACTTCTACTGTCATTTAATTTATTTTTGTTTTCTAGTATAGTTACAGGTAAATGTAACATAATAATTTTAATACTTTTCAATTATACTTTTTTTCATATTTTTTTTACTTTTAAGCAAACGATGATTATGTATATTATCCGAATTTAAACATTCAATACAAATTTTACAAATCTCCAAAGAATTGGCTCGATGCAAAGATTACATGTGCAAAGGATAATGCTACACTTGCTTTGCCTGCAAACGAAGAAGAAGCTTCTACTTTATATGGATTTCTAAAAAATCTCCAAACTGAAGATAAAGGAATAAACGTCCTCAACAATAACATGTTTTTGAATTTTCACGATTTGTACGAAGAGGGCGAATTCGTAACTGATAAAGGTAAGTCAATCTTGATTCCCATTCTCAATTCCAATTATAATTTTATTAAATTTGCCTTCAAGGAACTCCGTTACCATATTTATTTCATAAGTTTTCAAATGGCCAACCGGACAATTACCAAAACAGTGAACATTGTGGATCTTTATACGGTGATGGAAAACTTAACGATTATCCCTGCAACGATAAATTACGTTTTGTTTGCCAAAAACAGAACGTGTCTTATGAATCGGCTTTATTTTCTAAATTTTGCCAAAACGATGATCCAGGTTATAAAATGTTTTTTTTTATTAATAATATACATCTTTCATAATATTATCAAAATAATAATTTATCTGCAGAATATAAATTAGAATCATTTTCTGGAAAATACTTCAAATTCCACATATATCCAAGAACTTGGAATCAAGCTCGTTCTATGTGTCATGCTGAAAATGGAAGATTGGCTGTAGTTGAAAGCAAACAAGAAGAAGATTTTTTGGTCAACATGTTTAATAATCCCCAAAACAAAATTAATCGAGCCAACTATGATTACATATTTGTGGGAATTCACGATTTGTACAGGGAAGGCCAATTTTATACCGTTTCTGGTACGAATGATATACATTATACTTTTGTCAGGAATTCAAATTGATTTTAAATAATGGGATTATTTTCAGGAGAGGCAGTATCTAATGGTAAGTATATTAGGTGGCTTTCAGGAAAACCGGATAATTTTAGAGGTGGTGAACATTGCGGATCTATGACTTCTTCAGGAGCACTAGATGATGTTCCGTGTTCATTAAAGAAACCATTTTTCTGTGAGAAGGAAAACGTTTTTCCAATCAATCCTAGAATAGAAGACACTATTGCTAAGTAAAATTATAGCAATTATAATATTTTTTTCAAATCTGTATTTCAAGTTGTTTTTTTTAAATAATTGATTTACCTAAAAAATCTGTTTTAAAGCAATATATTGGTAACCACTTCACTAGATTTGATTCAGATAACCTTTGTCATATTATTGAAATATTTTTTAATCGATTGATAAGTAGTTTGTGCACACATATTAAATGTTTCTGATTAATTTAATTTTGCTGTTCACTGTTTTTATGAAAATATTTTTTTCATTTTATACTACTGTGTTTTGATTTCTTACATACTCACGTATGTTTAGCATGCTCGAATTAAAAAAAAAACGTTTTTTTTTAAGATAATTTGAATTCAACTATGAAAATCGCATTTGCATGAAAAAATAATACATTACGAATATTCAATTTCGGCCTCGAATTAAAACGGAGCGTTTCCTCGTTAAGACTATACGGTCACGAGGGTGCCGTCCGAAAAGTAATTAAAATCGACTGTTCCTCTTTCACCACCCAGGTTGTTTCCCCTTTTTGGCAACTTGAAGAGCCTCTGAAAAGGGCTTAGGCTTTTGAGTGCAGCATTATGAAAGGAAGAATCAGCGCACAGTGGAAGCATTCAACTCGGACAGAAATTAGGGATTTTAGCGAAAAACGGTCGAGTTTTAGGTTCGGTTCGAGTGTGGATGAAGCGCATGAGAAAAAAAGAGGGTTGAAACATTAAAAACGCTCGCTGAATCGAAATTAACTATGAATATAGTGCAGGGTTTAGGGTGTAATCAAATGCGGCTTGGGTTTTCTGAAAATAATCTGTGTTCTTAGTACAGTTGTTGCAAATGAAAGGTTTTCAAGTGTTCGATTATATGTGAAAGTTACATAGATTTTTTCATTTGTAGTTTTGACAATTGAGAGGAAAAAAGGAATCATTTGCTTTTTTTTAGAAAACGATCTCGATCAATTGGTCAATGTATTCAGGAATATAGATTTCTTATTTACTACCAAGAATTTAAGAGGGAGTGTTGAATTTTGCAGCACACATAGTATTTTTTTCATAATATTGAACTTATGTACATAAAATTTGAATCATAAAGTGCAATAAAATTAAAATTATGAAAGATTTTAGATACATGTATGCATGTCACTTCAAATAATTATTAAACTCTTAAGTCCCCGGACGAAGATTTGATAATAACAGTTCCAGCAATCAAGTTCACTTTTAATTTCCCAAACTTTACACATTTTTTTATTGGTACTCGACAGATTGAACACACACATTGAGCTTTTTAGCCAAAAACTATAGGTACACATATTCAAAATTCGAGTCACAAAACCATCAAAGCGACAATTCGCAGCCCCCGCACTAAAACGCACACCCTTAATGTAAACTGGAAATGTATAGTGGTGAAAGTTAACCAACCCCCTCATCTGGATCGTCTAGAAACCGCAGATTATGCGACCGCAAACTAGATACAGCAATCGTCGAAAACTAATAAACGCAAACCCGTCGATAAATCCTTGCAAAGTGAATGCTTATGAAACCGTAAGAATTTGCAGCATTTTTTTTTCAAAAGGATTTTGAGAAAAGCGCGCTCAGTGATGAGAATTTACCTACACGTATTGGGAGAAGGTCAAATGATTCGATGATGTATTTTGGTACACGTTTCAAGTTCGTTTATATCCTTTTGCCACCAAATTTATGAGCGTACTTAGAAGCGATTCCTGTATATGTTCAAGAATCGGCAAAAATGTCATTTGTACCCTTGGTTTTTTCAGTCATCATTTATTTCCTGTATTTTTTGTAAGCAATTGTATTCATTAGTCTCGAAAACGTTTATTTAAATATAAAAAATATGGTTTTATATTATTCAGAAGCTCGGATATCAACGAAATTAGTCATTTTGGAAAACTCAAAATGGAGGACGTCTAACTGTCTAACTCGGCGTTCATCTAATTTGGACCAAATAATAATTATTTTTTGCGAATAAAATCATTCTAACAATTTACGAATTTCATTTTCAATAAAGATTCAGCAAAGGTCTATCTTAGAAAATCGGGAAATCGATTAATATCTATATCTATATCTGCACCTAGAATTGAGTTACTATTGCAATATTCCAAAATCATAATGAATTGACATTAGTTACATAATAACAGAACTAATCTAGATAAGTTTGAAAATCCATTGATATCATAGTAAATTCATAGATCATAGGTATTAGTCGCCGTTCATGTGTGCGGAGTAGCAATATCGCGAGGATTACGAAATAATACAACATTAATATCGCCAAGTTTCCCGCTGCGCTAAAAGCTTCGAAATCGTCGTGGCCAAGAGCAATATTATTATGTTTAATATCATATATAATATAATATGATATGTGCATCTTCCAAAACTCGCAAGCTGCAAGCCAAAATTTCGAACGCAGACTTTCACGCCGCGTCGATTCCATCTCTGGGATTAAACTCGTACCGAGATGCGATTTAGATGCACCATAACTTTGCACTGAATCGTATTAATTTGATAAAGTTCTAACGCATAACTTATTTACCCCAATAGGTAGCAGCTAGTGTCGGTTAGTTTTCCTGGAAGAACATTTCTGTACCGAATTTTCAATTTCTATTAAGTATCAACATCTAGAATCTCGTGCGATACAGCAGCTGGTTTTTATATATTTTTTAATGATTCGTCTACATTTTAAATATAAATCGAAGCATTTCTTTTATATTACGTGTATAATTGGTATGTTGAAGATGCTCTTAGACCAAAAGAAGAAGCGAGCGAGACTGAAACACCTCGAGGCTAATGGTGCGCGACCCATTTCACACCGACAAAATAATTTCGACTAAGCTACTTTGAATGTAAAAAAAAGAAGGAACATCCAGAAAGCATTGACGTTAAATAATGACATTTTTACGAATATATTAAATCGAGAGTCAGATTTAAATTTAGATTCCACGCAGAACCGTATCTTAGCGTTCCCCTGAGCAAATACGATGTTGCATTTTATTTATCAAGTTATTGAACTTTCTTCGAAACTATCTAAATAATATTTTTATACATATGAAAAATAATTATAAATATTGAATAAAATATTAAATTATTGTGGTTTAAATAAACTTTCATTTGTTTTAATGTAAGTTTTGTGTTAGATTTTTCTATTAAGCATATTATAATGAATGTGCAAGTTAAAACATAATTTTCAACTAAATATAAAAAAATCTAAATAGATTATTTTACTATAATATAATCAGAAATAAAAATAATAATATAAATATACATTTTATATATTTTTCTATAATATTTATACAACTATCATAAACACGGTCACAGTTGTTGTCGTGTTTCGATTTGCATCCTTGTTCACTAGATCGCCTACATCGTCTCGTTACAGAACAGTGATCTCGAAATTTCGCAACCTTATCCCCGTCGAAACATTAATTTCCCGAGATTTCCCGGGAAAACTGAGCGTATCGTGTAGCAGACCGAAGCTCAAAGGATAGCTCGTTCCCGTTTACGATCCCATTCTTTGGGGTTGGGCGACCATGCACTCAATTATACCTAAATATGACGCTATCTTACAGAAAACACTTCATAGACATTATGCTCGTAAATAATTATTCAAAACTTATCTATTGCAGATTTTATATACAGTTGGTACTCTACTTTCGCACGATTAGTTACTGTAATGTGTGCGAATATCGAAATATTCGAAAGTTGAAGAAATAGGGTCGAAACATGATTTTTTTATGGATAGAGGGATTATTATTTTTATTCTCATTTTATTAGATATACAGAAAATTTTAAGGAATTTATAATATAATGAAATAGCCTTATTGGTATTTTCAGCATCCCTAAATGGATGTGAAAAATTATAACTTTCATATTTCATCAATTGAACATATCTTTCAGTTGAAGCGCACATAACTTTACTCAAAGCTTTTGACGAATCTTCGTATAAATCTTGGGTAAGTATAGAATTTACTTAATAAATAAACTAATCTCTGGCTCGTGATAGCAAAAAAATTGAGAGTTGCATTTCTTTCTTCACCATTATTCTGTATTTGAACTTACACTTAATTTTTACAATGTTTCATTGAAATCAATAGGTAGAGTCTCCTTTAATTAGACTTTTTTGTTGTTATATGGAATATGTCTATCAGTATATGAAAATTAAACATAAATATTTTTTTTTTTATTATCGACGAAATCATTTGAATATTCTTGTCTAAGAGCGAATTGTACTAAAGTAAAATGCGCGAAGTGTGCGAAAGTGGAATGCGCAACAGTAGAATGTACGAAGGTAGAATACATAATACAAGAAAATGCTTAAGTAGATGATATTTTTTTCTGAAAATATACAAATTTTATACATTTGGTGTACATTTTAAAGGATGTCACGCCAATTTTCACTTCTGGTCTCTCAGTAGGGAACGTTTCCGCTCAACCGACGAATGTTTGAGGTTTTCGGGCTTCCTCGGTCCCTAGCCGTGTTGCGGAGTATTTACACAGTAATTTAGTACAGTCTAGTGCTATGGGATTCTGTATATGTGTGTATTCGGGAATACTTACGTGATTAATTTCTCGGCGTTTATGCCCTGGAAACCTTTTCTCGAATGCGTACGTCATGCACTTGACTGTTATTAATGAGGCGTTTGTGTTAATGCGGCCCAGGTGTGACGAATCGAATTTTATTTTCGGGTTTATAAATAAAAATATGAGAAAATCGTTAGTTTTTAATGAATATTATAATTTTCGGGAATCAAGTCTGTGGTTTAAATGGTGCAAGTTTTGGTTTTTCGCAAAAGAATACGGTGACAGCCGAACAATCTGAATCGTTCAATGTACCGAAAACTTGCATGCAACCGCAATGTTCCTTGCCTTTGTAATTGTCTGGTTGTCTTTCGCCCCATTTCAAATCTTTGAATTTAGAAAGTGGCTCGCCTAAAATTTAAATATGTCGATAAATAATCAGTTTGTATGAATGTACGATAAGTTTTTACCATAGACAGTATAGTAGCGGTCTTCAAAGAATAAATCGTGGAATCCCAAATGAGCGCATTCTCTATAAGATCCAGGTTTAATTCTATTATTGGGATCACTGAACATTATCTTCAAAAATTCTCGTTCAGAATTGCTTTCTATTAATGCCAATCGGCCACCTTCGGCTTGACACATTTCTCGAGCTCGGTTCCAATTTTTCGGTTGTATGTGGAGTTTAAAATATTTTCCAGAATATATATCCAGTTTATACTCTAAAAAAATACATTATATTAATCGACTTAACTTTAAAGAATTATCATTTTTTATGTACCTGGATCATCATTTTGCACTAATCTATAAGATACTTCGCGTCTTTCACAAATGAAAATTTTCTCATCGTCACAAGGGAGATCGTTGAGTTTACCATTATTATTCATTCCTCCACAATTTTCTTTATTTTTATTATTATCGGGTTGACCCCATTCAAACTTATGAAAGTAGTATTGTATCGGCAAGCCTTCATTATGAAATTAAAAATATACAAGATGTGATCAAAAATTATGATAAATGTATTATTACCTCAGCGACTGTTGAGACTATATCCATTTGAAGTATTTGTAAAAATAACTAACTTACTAACCTGAATCAGTTATATATTCTCCCTCTTCAAACATATCATGAAAACCAAGAAAATAATTATTTTTGTCGACTTTTTTCGTTGCTTTGTTATTCGGAAAAGTTTTGAAAATTTCGAATAAAACCGAAGCTTCTTCTTGATTTGCAGGCATAGCGATATAAGCACTTTGCGAAGCACATCTCAGTTTTGCATCGAACCAATTCATAGGAGTTACAATAAGCTTGTAATGGATTTTTAAGCTTGGATAATATGTGAAGTCATCGTCAAATGCTTTGACTAAATACGAAAATATTATATTTGAAACAATATTATTTAGTGAAATTTTGTAAAATTTTATACATACCTGTTAAACAAGCCAACAGCAGCGATTCGAAGAAAATTAAAAACTTTGATGTGCTCGTTAGCATTTTCGTTAGTAATGAACCAACTATTTCTTCAAACTCTTATATTTATAATATTAAGTAGAGGTCAAATCTGAACATTATTGAGGCTATCTGTATTCAGGATAAAACACTGGGAAATTCAATACGGTCCAATTTTAGAAAGATTATTTCTTTTAGCTTTAATCGAAACTTGAATAATTTGAACTAAGAGAATGTTGATTTTTAATTGACTTATATCTATTAAAATATCATTTGTGTTGATTATAATGATATACTGAAACTAAATTTATTCTCTTAGTGTTTTAATATTATAAAATAAAACAAAAAGTGTAAGAGAATCAATTAAATTTAATTATTATTTTTGCTCTTCTAGTCTGACGTCGATAGGAAAAACAGTAGACTTTTCGCAAAAGAAAACAGTGACATAAGAACAAGTCAAATCATTCAGCGACCCAGAAGATGTCATAGAACCACAATGTTCATGACCTTTATAATTGTCAGGTTGTTTATTGGCCCATCTCATGTAGCTGATTTTTGAAAATGGTTCACCTGAAAATTCATGAAAAATTATCTACAATTATTCTCAGTTCATACGAATCAAAAATTTTACCAGTGACAGTGTAGAATTGGCCTTCTTTGTACATATCGTGGTATCCCAAATGTGCATATTGGTTATATGATCCAGTTTTTATTCTATTTTTGGGATCATTGAATATATTCACTAGAAAATCTTCCTCTTGTTTACTTTCTATTAATGCTAGTCTACTGTTTTCAGCTTGACACAATTCTCGAGCTTGGTTCCAATTTTTTGGTTGCATGTGAAGTTTGAAATATTTCCCAGACGATGGCTCCAGTTTGTATTCTATTAAGGCATAATGTTAAAATGATTATCAGATATTTATTAAAATATATCTTTCCTTTTACCTGGATCATCATTTTGGCAAAAATTCGTAAAATGCTTCGCTTCGAATGATACATTTTGTTTCTGACAAACGAAAACTTTTTCACTATTACAAGATACATCATTCAATTTGCCATCATTAAGCAATGCTCCACAATGTTCTATTTTTTTATAGTTATCAGGTTGACCAGGTGCGAATGTGTGATAATAATATTGCAGTGGTATACCTTTGATATTAATTAAATACATATAAAAATTAATTCCTTGTATAGAAAAAAAAATAACTGCTCGTGAATTAACTAACCGCTATCGGTTACGAAATTCCCTTCTTCGTACAAATCGTGAAATCCCAAATACATGTTTCGAGTGTCTACTTTCTTAGCAGTTTCTGTATTCTGAATACTTTTAAACAATGTTAACAAAACTGAATGTTGTTCTTCGTTTGCGGGTACAGCGAAAATTGCATTTTCCGAAGAACATGTTATTTTAGCATCGATCCATTTTTTTGGAGTTTTATGAAGCTTATAATGAATTTTCAAATCCGGATAATATACGTAGTCATCTTGATTTGCATTGACTAAATAAGAAATTATTATTATTATATACAATGAAAATTGTTATAAAAATAAATTCATATAAAGCACCTGTTAAAACAGCCCACAGAAAAAATATTGAATAAATTAAAATTTGAGATGTACTCGTCAGCATGTTTGCTTGAAATGTACTGATTAATTTCAAAAACAAGTATGAAAATATAACAGATAGATATATGAAGATATCATTGAGGCATATCTGAATGTTTATATGTATTTATATTCAATAACGTTATTGAAAAAATGGAATATTTTGTTTATATTTTATTTTAATATACAATAATAATTAGAATCGTTAATCTGTTTCTTTTGCTCTGACGTCTATTGATATTATAGATTTTTCGCAAAAAAATACAGTGACTGTAGAGCAATTTATATCATTTAACGTTCCCGAAGCAGTCATAGATCCACATTGTTCATTATTTTTATGATTATCTGGTTGATTAGTATGCCATCTTACGTATTTAGTTTTGGAAAGTGGCTGACCTGAAATTCAACAATAAAAGTTATATTCACATACGAAACCATTTGATTAATCTTTATCAAATATTTTCACCAGTAACGGTATAGAATTGTCCTTCTCTATAATAATCGTGGAATCCCAAAAGTGCATATGTATTGTATCCAGATTTTATTCTGTTTTGAGGATTATTGAACATATTTACTAGAAAATCTTCTTCTTGTTTGCTTTCAATTATAGCCAACTGACTGTTCTCAGCTTGACAGATTCGACGAGCTTGATTCCAATTTTGAGGATGCATGTGAATTTTGAAATATTTACCAGAATGTGGCTCCAATTTGTATTCTATCAAAAGGTTAATAATATATTTTTAGTTATCTAATATTTAGTTGAATCAAAATTAATTTCGAATTTACCTGGATCATTGTTTTGACAATAATTGGTAAAGTATTTCGATTCGAAAGATACATCTTGTTTTTGACAAGTGAAAAGTAATTCAGCTTCACACACTGCATCGTTCAAATCACCATTAATATCTAATGATACACAATTTTCTGAATTTTTCCAATTGTCGGGTTGACCATTCGAAAATGTGTGATAATAGTATTGTAATGGTATACCTTCAATATTGCACAAAAAAATAACTATGGAACTTATTTTTAAACACAGAAAATAATTTTACTAACCAGTATCCGATACAAATTCTCCTTCTTCGTAGAAATCATGGAAACCCAAAAACATAAACATGTTGTTGACTTTTTTTCCGATTTCGGTGTTTTGAATGCTTTTAAATAATCCAAACAAAACTGAAAATTCATCTCTATTGGCAGGTTTAGCAAGAGTTGCGTTTTCCATAAAACATATGATTTTAGCATCGATCCATTTCTTAGGAGTTGTATGAAGTTTGTAATGAATTTTCAAATCCGGATAATATACGTACTCATCATGGTTTGCATTGACTAAACGTTAAAATGATTTAATTAACTGATTTCATAATTTAATTAATTAAAAATATTTGATTATAAAGTGGTACAAAAATTACTTGTTGATAAAGCAAATAGCAATAAATTGAAGAGAATCAAAGATTTTTTCATACGGGTAAGCATGTTTCCTCAATGTGAACTGATTAATTTCAAGTCTATTTATGTTTATATAAGACGTGTTGTTTATCAATGGGGTTATCTACAAAGAGCATTAAACATTGGAAAGTCCAGTAAGATTAAATTCAAGAAACAATATTACATTTAATAACACCGATTACAGCATTCTTTATTCGCAATATTCTAATTAAAAGGATTTTTAAAATCATCAATTAGACCAAGAACAATACAGTTGATTGGTTAGTTGTGATATTTTTATCAGATTAAATTGAATTCTATAAGATTGTATTACGTTAAGTCAAATCGTACATCGCACTTAAAGTCAACACCACAAATACCGATCTGCAAATCCGATTCATCTTGTTGAATCAAATCTACTAAATTAGCAGTAAACAACGAATATTACGATAATAAACACCGTCTCGAAACCCTACACCTATATTTATAAACATGAATGAGCACGATCTTAGTTCATAACAGTAAATATCTTGGCGCATTCGTTTCACTCCAGGAGTGCATTAATTATGCGAGAAAAGCACACACAGAATCGTGTATTCGAGTGCATAAAATGCATCGATGCAACGTGTTTTGGCACAAACGACTCAACGGCCACGCAATTTTGTATTTCGATTTTCTATATGAAAAGCCGCACGCAATAATTTTCCGAGCGATTCGCTCGAACGAGAGTTTTGCTTACGTATGAGGGTTACGTTGATAGTTAATTCGGTTTGAATATTATGAAAAACTAGCGATTAACTCGTCGAATATATCAATGCAGTTTTGGAGCGTTACATGGACACACAGATTAGCGTTATTATGTAGTTAGCATAGTGTCACTTCAGGAGCATACACATACTGACAAAAGAATTATCATTTTGCTTTGTAGATTATTAAAATGGATTTAATATCAAATTTAATTATTTCGATTAAAATACACCAATAAAATTATTATTTAATTTGCATTTTATAAATGCAAAGTTCATTTTAATAGATCGTTTGATGAAAAAATCAGTTAACGATTACATAATATTGTAATTCCATTCTAACTTTTTTTTCAAAATAAGAAAAAACTTAATGATAGAAAATATATCACAGTTTCGTTTTCATGATTTATTGATACAATTATATTGAAATATACGAAATTCTGCCAATAAATATAAATCAAACTTACAGAACGATCACTTCACATTACGACCGTTTCGAATCGTATATCTGTCGCCGACGTAAAAATACTCTTTTGATCTCGACACATTCACAGGAAACAATTTTCACTTGACTAATTGTCGACAGAAAAAACAAATTTTCTTTTAGAGCTTTTTCCGATAAAATTTGTTTATTGTTAATGGTATCCATTTTTTTTTTATTTTCGTTCAATAGTCTACTTTGAAGTGAATAAGCAGTCTTTAGGTGTAGAGTAATTAGCATTCTAGAGTTGGCACTAAATTCGATTGAATTCAAGGATTGGTTCCATGTTTAGGTAGTGATTAAATTAAAACTATTTTTCGAAATGGATCAATTCAATATCCAACAGAACTTTAACATTGCGAAGACACTGAAACCCGACGCGGTATGCATTGAAGCTTTATACCGCAACCTTTGATATAATATAATATAACATAATAAAAAAGTGACAATTCACGCACTACGGGAAAAAAACTATCGATTTTTCTCGGCGAGTTGCTTTCGGGTCGGAAAACTGTGGAAAATGGTCGGGAAAACGGTGATTGTTTATTTATGAGACGGTCGTCGGACGAAACCTATTATCTTAAATAACAGGGGTGGTACTACAGACAGTCTGTAGACCACTGGGCGCCGAAAGGGGAGGATTTCCGACGCCCTTTTGGCGTCGGATGTGTCTTTCAACCGTTATTTTTCAGCTGAATTTAAAATGTGATTCGGCGTGAAATTGCATTCGAATATCTCTAAATGGTATGTGGCGTCAGAAATGTGATGTTTTTCAATTTGAATTAATATTCGATATGAGTGAATGCTTCAGAATTTTTCATTTATGGTACCTTTATCTAATGAGAACATAAATTTGAAAAATTTTCAAACCAGAGGTGAAAAGACCAGGCCTTAATAGACGAGTATATCTTTCGATATGACACTTTAGTGTGTAAAAAAAATCATTTAGAGGAAGTGCATTGAGGGAATTCTAATCGGTCCATTCTAGCGAAGCTGCAATTGTGCACAGGTCTGGTTCGCCAGCTGGTGGACTGCATTATTATGCAAATTGACGCATAAGGATCCCTCGAAATGATGGGAAATTCAATATTGCGAATCGTGTTTTGGATATCCAGAATGTGCACATTCTGTCTGCATAACTAGATAATCATACATTATAATTCGTTTGATATTATTTCATACAGAAATATAATATTGAAAACGAGCTAGTGAACGGATTTACACTAAATTCAATAGTAGTAGTATCTAATTGTAAGGTGCTATCGTCAAATTGATTTCCACAAATTTAATTTGACAAGAAAATCTTTTGAATCTAAATCATCGATTTTGTTGAATTTTGGTAGATATGTGGTGTGAGTATCAAATTATGTATGAGATACAAAAAAAAGCGATTCTCAGTTATTTTTTGTATCCTATGTATTTATGTATATCCTTTGTTTAATAAATGGTGATATTATTGTCTTTATTGCTTTGGTAATACGTCAAAATCCTCAGTGTGAAAGTTTTATGTTAATGTGCACAGCAAATGTACTAAGCTTTGACATTTGATAACTGAAAAAATATTCAAATTACACTTATATTGTCCCTAATTATAGAATATCAATAATTTCTCACAAATTTTACCAATTTCGTTGACCCCAGGTTCAATGAAATGTATAATACATTCTAAACAAAAGATTCGAACCGATGATGTTTCAACGATATGTCTTTGGCATAAATATGAAATGAGTCGGGTTTGAATAATGAAAAATTCTCATTCAAACGTTTCTTAGTCCCACCCTGTACTTGTATCAAAGACACCGTGGGGATAATAAGTATGGGATTTGATATGCGACACGTGTAATTTTCTTCGTGAATTGTCGGTGAATTTTTTATGCGATGGTTCGTGATATATCCGTTCTAATTTCTAGCTCGAGTGGCCAATTATGGGAAATTGTAGTGTGAAATTCGTTTTCTATTGGAGGAAATTGGTTCTTAGAATATTCTATTGAGATTCCTTTTAATTGTATGGAAATTAATTGATGCTATTCTGTGTATGATAATAACTACATTGAGATTTTTATATTTCTAGATATAATTTTTACCTTCAGTTATATTTGAATTATTGAGTATGTATCGATTATCTATTGATAATGTTATTAAAATATAATTTAATGTACATTTTAATTATTTTAACAGATGTAGATTACTATGTAATTTTATATGCGAGCACAAAATGAGAGCAAAACAAATGAAATACATACAAGATCATATATTTTATGAACCATCAGAACTATTTAATTATACTTAATTAAATTCCAAATGACATTTATGTGTCATATGAATATAATATAGAAATTATATTATTCAATAGATATGAAAATTAATTGGAAATTTCAAATTATTTAAAAATATAAAAGAAGTGCTTTGCAAAGATTTTCTTAATACATATTTCACCAATGACACTTTTTATATTTTATATTTACTTTTGAAATAAAAATAAAATTCTTAATTTTGAATCTTGAAAAACAAAGTCATGAAAATCAATTTTAAAAATGGCACACTTTACATAATAATATACAAATTATATTCTTTTCAAATATCATGATTCACTTGCGTCATAATTTCGCTCACTTCTGCAATATTTGAATTCGTCTTAAACTAATTATATATCTATCCATAAAACAATCGTCAAGATCATTATTCAATATCAATCAACGTACAATATTAATAAAAAAATGTTGTGAATTCACAAGAGTCGGTCGAATAAAAGGGCATCGGCTCGGTTAGTTATGAAAATAGCCAGGTCCTCTTGCTGCGGTTGAAATGCGGGTCGTAATTTATTAGGTTGGTGCGACAATATCGCCCATAAATATTCATGCTGCGAAAATAATTGTCGGCGAAATTAAGTCGGCCCACGTACCGGAGCAGTGATCTATGTACTTATCCCCAAATGGGACCTTCGAGGAGTCTTCGTTGAAAAAAAAATGATATGTGCATAATCTTTTTATGCAAATCGTATGGGTGTACTACTATCTTAATATAATGGAATAAAAAGAAATATGTTTTATTTGAATCTGTATTGTGTGGTTATAAATTTGAAATCTGAAATTGACACTGAATATAAGAAACAAGAATTGTTTGATATGTCTGAAAATACGCGAATATAGAACGTATTAATAGAGGTTTTGGTGTATCAATGTTGCTTTAAAATAACTAACGACTCAATATACCTAATTTAAATGGAAACTCATTCATGCGTTCGCTCACCAAAAATTTGTCATTAAAAGTCAATCAAGTTTCACGCGTACAAAATATAGATTCAGCTTTGTAATTTGAATTCGATCATGAATAAAGGAACTACACAGTATTCAAATTTCATCAATAATTATTAAATATTCATTATTGGACCGATTAATAACATTTTGTATTTTTTCATGATTAATTATTCAAATGAAAAATCTTTTAACTGAAACATCTCACACAGTTACTAATTAATCATAAAAAAACACATACATACAGCGATGTAATTCGCGACGTTCCATACAACTTGGATTTGAATTTCAATGTTATTCATGTAAATCGTAAATATGTACTACTCTTGCAACAACATATTCTCCTAATACATTTTCGAAAATTTTTTCGAAAAATCATTCGAATTCAACGTTTCGACGGAGAATTAACTCGAAACTAGCCTCGAATCGATGTAATTCGCGATGTTTCATACAACTTGGGTTTGATTTGAGAATATTATTCGATTCCCGATATCTCCAGTATCTTTGCGATTTGCAAGTTACTATTTATCTTAGAATATTTTTTCTGTACACCTTTACCACATTTATACTAAATTTCTACTAAATTTATACTAACTCTCCTTGTAAGTATTCGAGCATTATTTTTCGATTTGTATCCAATACACCAGAGAAAACACTACAAGTCGGACAGTGATCCGTGAAAATAAAAGCAACACTAGCTGATCGTTTCGGCTCACCGATTTGTCATAATAATCCATCAATTATTTCGAAGGTAGGCAGGCAGGCAGGCAGGCAGGCAGGCAGGTAGGCCTCCGGGGACTCTTTCCTCGTTATTAATTACGCTCTGGCTCTTTTCTCGTTGTTCTTCGATGTAAAACGGCGTTCGCCTTAACGAGAACTAAGCAATTTACGATACTAATTACCTCCTACAACCTGCCAGAGGTGCACGTGTATGCTTGTATGTATGGATGAGATGTGTGCATAAGAAATTCGTTTATTGGAATTCTCTTATTGTAAAATGTCTGATTGTTCTTATGTGCGATGTTTAATTGTGAGGATAACGTTGTTTTTTTCTCCTATTTTCTAGTTATTATCATCTACCATTCTGTTTTCAACCTATAATCTATTAATGAATTTTGATTTCTTGTTTTCATCAGCCTCCTGCTCTATCTCCTGATTTTTGCCTTCTGATCTTCCGTTTTTGTTTTTCATTTTTTATTTTTTGCACTGTCTCATTGTTGAATTTTCTTTCATCTTCCTAATTCCTTCTTCCTCCTTCTTTTTGCCACACATCTTCTGTTTAAGATCAGTTTAGACTAACGTTCGAGTGTTATACTAATGAAATGTTCCACAAATAAAAAAATCTCACGTCTAAATCATATATCACCTTACATATGATTCGATTTAATTAGGCCCATTAACAAACCTCTATCGTATGCGCTATAAAATTTACTCAATTACAACTCGATTCTTCACATTAAAGTGAATGATATCAATCGATAAAATCATGTATGAATCGATACGAAAAAAAAAAGATATTCGACGACTAAACGAGAGCAAAAAAAAGCATCATTGTCACCGAAGAAAATCCGAAGACACTTCGTTCGGCTCGTGCACAAAACGTGGGCTCTTACGACCACAATAATTTACATCCACCTCACAACGATTCCGTCATTGTTTATAGGTCCAGATACGGAGTGCACACACGCTCCGGTAGTTGGTTATTTGACGCCCACCGCGTTTTATTAACGCCATAAAAAATCCCGGCAATGATCCACTTCTGACGCGACCGAGGACCATCGCATTATGGTAATCCTGGTCGTTTGTATACCCACTTTCTTAAGAATTCGCATTGTTGTGCGATGGTGGAGGCCCGCTTAATAATTTCGGATCGAGTCGATCGCTTCGGGCGCTCGAATTTTTATCGCGTTTCTTATTTGCTTTCGAATGTGTTTTATGTGCGATTTTATTATCGAAATGAAAATAGTTTATTGATCCATTAGGAATTATTAATTCAATTTCCTTTATCTCGAATAATTCATACTGCAGTATTTTTTGATTTATGCTATTCTCGCTTCACACGATTTCACTGCAACGTATTCAAATAAAACGTTTGTTTGAGTTATTATTATATTAGTTAACCGAGTTTATTTAATATGTTCATATAATACTTATGATGCAAATTTTCGTCAAGACACTCTTAACTATGTTTAATTTAAGGTTTAGTTAGTATTGTTCGAATTTATTATGCAGATTAGAAAAATAATTGCGTATCTCATTTCATATTATTCAGTAGCTCTCAAATTTTTTTTACTCAAGCACACGTAACTAGATTTTGAAACCAGAAAAGCCCTGATGTGCAGATTTTCAATGTTAATTGTAAACCTACTATAAGATATTCATAACTAGACGAGTTAGGTTAGATTAGGTTACATTTGAGTTTGGGTCTTTTTTTCACATTTTTTAAAATTAGGTTAGGTTCAAAATCGTGCCGATGATCTGATCTTTAAGTACATTTTTAATCTTCAGTCGTTAAAGGGTTAAAAAGATCGTCACGAGGGACGCCCACCCACCGAGCAATCAGCATGCTCCATATATTCAGCAACTGCTTTGGCCACAAAATCGCGCACACGCCACAACTACGCTACAAATAATACTAGAACTCTAGAAGCCAAAATGTATAAGGTACACACGGCCAAATTCTAAAAAAACTATATTAAAACATGAATATCTATTATGTTATAATTGAAGAGAGTATTAGAAAGTTGTCAAGCGTTCTGATGATACAGATCTCAGAATCATTTCTATTTTTTTACAAACCAAACAAATTGACATATTCAAAGCAAATTTTTGAATTTGTCGCTTATGCCCTTTGGCTTTTGGGGTGTTCGTGTGATGTTATAGTGTGGCAATAGTTCAACGTCAGCCCCGAGGTGCTTCCACGCATCCGAAGACAATAAACGCCGTTCTGTATCGCGGTCGTGGCGAACGTGCGATTTATCACTGGGTCGCTTCTTATATGTAGATACTGGATTATTAATTTGAAATCGGATCGTTCGATTTGATCTACAGTGTGCTCTCGATTATTTGGACGTGAAAAGGGACATGGAATGAGTTAAACAGAATACATAAAGGAATCGAACAGTCGTTAGTTAATTATTTACTTAGATAGATTCTGATTAAAATTAAAAACAATATTTTGAAAATTAGGAATGTCATTTATTGTTTTGGTCGTATAAAAAGTAAAAATTGTAATTTTCAACCATTCCTCGTTTATGCAAGAACGGATCTGTAAAAAAATTACATTTGCGAAACTAAATCTGTTCTAATGTACACAAGAAGCAGGCACTCAAAACTATCACATATGAATACATGTTTGTATCATTAATTTGCAAATGAATCGTTAAATCATATCGTAAAAGCGTATTTACATAATTTAATGAATGGATATGTTTATGTGTGTATTTTTATTGCAATCGGTATTTAGCTGCTCTCAAAATTGGGAATTTATCTCCTGTGCATAGACCTCTAAAGTCATCCAATGATAGATCATTGATGGCGACTCCACCCAAGTTCTTGGCTCTGTAAAATTAATTATTTATTTTTCAGTAAAAATGTTTAATTAGGGTGCATTTTAGAAAGTCTTAAAATCCCATTATGCGGACTCATTTAACTTTAGTTTAATTCAGTGGCGTGAAGGAAATGTTTCAGTTAAGATATTTTTATGTCAACATGAAAAGTTACAGTTTTTTTTTTGGAGGGGAATTCAAGAATTTTCTAAATCATACAAAAATAGATTTAAATAAACGATATATGTATAATCAAAATTAAATAGTTCAGCTTGAATGGAGATTGTATATTTTATTGAATTTTATTTGTGTGGTTTTAGATAAAAGTTTATCTTTCTCCATAAAAAAGTCTCTTTTGCTTTGAAAGAATTTTCTCCTGTTTTGAATATATTTTGAAAACTTATTGTTTAATTCATAGAATCAACCGAGGAAAATTCTGATGGTATTTACATCTCAGAAATTAGCAAAGATATCACAGCCAGTCTTTGATATCTGACCCTACACAAACTACCACTAATGACACGAAAACATTCACAACAATTTCGTCAATATCATCAATTTACATCCTCAAACTCGCCAATATAAACAAAAACCCAACACATTCACCCAATTTTAAAATTCCAACCACACCACTGCCCCGAATCCAATTTAAAACCGCCCCGATTATAACGACTCGAGTAATATTTAAACTTGAACACGCCATTAAGACAAACAACGGCACATTGTCGCGCACAATTAGCGCTCGTTTGCACATTCATAACCCTAAAAACAATTGCTAACTGGGGAAATTCAACTTGCCTCACGTATCCAGCCTTATTTCCAGCTGTGTCTGCATCTTCATAAGACACCCACATTCCTCCATCGCCGTTGTCGTCAGGTAGACGGAACGCGTATGTTCCTGTTGGACACGAAAACATGATCAATCGTATGCAAATCATAGTCGAAAACATCTAAAAGTTAGCTACGTTAAAGCAAGAGGTGATTAGAAACGCGTGAGGTTAGCTGAAAAGCCACAGTGATTTTTTGTATCTTAATTATACCGAATCGTTTCGTTAAGGTGTCGTCGTGTTGTAGTAGGTCATCTAAAATGACTGTACGATTATCTTCTGAAATTTATCGATTTTTCTATTAAAAATTTAGGTAATTGTGGAATAGTCGATGGATTGGATTAGCCGATGATCTAATTTATAAGTTCCATTCAATTACCATAGCGTTTGCTGGGATCGGTGACTTTTCTTAAATGTGTGTGGATTCCTTTGGCGTTGCTTGGGTTTTGAAGTTTGGTGCAGATTTCTGGGTAGCTCAATAATCCTTCTTGTTTAGTATAAGGTCCTAACAAAAAATAAGACTTTTAAAAATTATTCAATAATAAATTTAAATAAATAATTAATAGATACCTTCAGGTGCAGCACCATCAATATGTAGAGGTGGTACTCCAGAGATAGCTGAGTCCGAATCCATTTTCCAGGCTCTTCCGTATGTGGGCATTCCCAAAATGAGTTTATTAGCAGGGAATCCATTCTTTATCCACCATTGGACCAAAAAGTTGATGTTCAATTCGGGATTACGTTCGAGCAACTCGTACAAAGGAGCAGCATAATCAGCTTCCTTGGGATTGCGAGCTGGGGTGTTGTAATCGTAACCGTCCAAGATCACATAATCGAGATTATTCATAATGGCATGCGTGTCAAAGTACACTAAAAACAAAAATATATCGATAAATAAATAAATAACAATGCGATAATTAAAATATCAGATGATTACGAGAGCTGTTGACGTTGGGAAGAACGGTAGCTGTCAACATCATGTTATCATGACGAAGGGCATTCTTGGTCTCTTGAACCAGTTTGGTGAATTGTTCTCTGTGCTCTTCAGACTTTTCATCCACTGGTTTCGAGCTGAACGTCTTTTTAATACCGTGCCAGATGGAACCTGTTGCGAATCGTACAAACAATGACTTTTTATGCGCAGTTCGCACGAGACAAGGTCGAAATCATTCTAACAAGATCAATGACTCACTGAATGTGCCGCGGATTTTCTTCGGTTTGATCAGAGGGAATTGCCAAGCCAAATCCAATCCATCGAATCCGTAATTTCTCAAAAGGACTGAAGCTGAAGCTACGAAAGCAGTCCTTGCTTCAGGAGATTCGAGCTGCATGAAAAAAATAAACAATCAAATCTTTAAAATCACAAATATAGATCAAAACAAGGTATCTTTAAAAAGAATACCAATTCCATGTATTTTTCAGGGTTTTCAGTATCAGCTCCGCCTCCAACCGAAAGCAACACCTTCAGATTGGGGAATTTCCTCTTCAGCTGAGTGACGACTCTATAGTTTCCATGTCCTTGATCCAAATCCAAATTTTGGTTCATAGCCACCAATTTGTGGTTGGCATGATCTACAGCAGCATATCCGTAAATCAAATATGAGCAATAGTTCAGAGCCGGGTCCATATCTTGGGGAAGCATCTTGGCTTGAGCTGAAAAAAGCAAATTTTAGCTGAAACCATATTTTTCTTATCGTTGTTTTGCATCTTCTTGGATCATTAGCGAATGTTAAAGAGGCCACACAACAATGGCATGAGCATGCTCAGAATTCGCAAAAGGAAAACGCTCATTGGAGATAATGGGTTTATTACGTGATGCGTCGAGGTCTCGTCGTGGTCCAGCATTTTAAGAGAAATCTGTTCAAATACGAGATTTTGAAAATCTCGTAAAAACAACGTATGTTTGCGCTCTTAAAGTCACGTGGACGTAAATCTGTTGACGTATCGTTTTAACGGAGACGTAAAACGTCCATTTAACGTTTTAAACATTATTGCATCTTTCAGTTTGCTTTGGCACTTTTTAATACGTGTTTGAAATTTTATATTATTTGTTTTAACGTGACACGTTAACCTTTCCATAAGTGTAATAGATGTGCACTTGGACTCGAAACGTTATTATTATCTACGTTGAGTTGAGATAAATCCGTTGACACTTGGGTCAAACGCTGATATCTATAATTATCATTTCATTCGATAATAACATGGAAGAAACCTATTTTTAAGTCTGAAAAGAATTTATTCTAATTGAATTTATTGTGAATATTAATATATTATATTTCTGAAATCCCAACATAATGTTATCAAAATAAAATCTTTGCAACAATACATTATGTCAACAATTCGACAACTACACAACATGCGGTTAACGAACCGGTCAAAATTCATAAAAAAAACCCAACTACCTTGAAATCATTTTGATCAAAAAAAATAAAATAACTTTCTCTGAGCTTCTGTTAAATAACATCAGAATAATATTCGATATATTAAATTATTTCAATTGAAATACATATGTATGTGGCATAATTATTATGATAATGGTGTGAATCCAAATTTTGACATAAGTGACTCAATCTTTTTCATATTTTTTTTATTTATTATTGAATTTAATCTGAAGATGGACTTACACCATTATCAAATTTATTCACCAAAAATGTTAAATCAATCAAATAAACATACTTTCTCTGACATAGCTTCTGCTATCGTAATAGCAGAAAACCTTAGGAGGCTCGACGTTAGCCCAACACGTGGCCACAAAAGCCAGCACCAAAAACAGGAACTTGGCCATATCGATCTGGAACCTTCTTCGGTTCGTACTACACTATTTGCGAGATTCGATCCTCACCGAACGACCGATCTGGCCCAACTGAAACTGACTTTGATCCGCGAAACTGTCATAAATACACGACAATGCGACCCATACACGTACCGTACAAAACAGTCACCTGATAACACTGACTCATCGCATAATGAGCCACTGTTTGCGAATGACAATAGACTTTTGCAAATCGGTCGTGGTGTGAATTGAAACGTCCATTGCTAAAATTGTTGTGTTGATGTTATTTTTTGCGTTTATTAGATCCTTCTTTTTTTTATGTGTCGATTGTGTATGGTTGATTTTTGTTGCCGGTTTCGATAGATTTATTTATTCGCGGAGTCAACGAGGTCCTAAGTGTCATGTGATTAGAAGTATTTCTTGGTAACGTGTTTAGCATGGAAATATATTATAGAACGTTTGGTTTATCGATTGTAAACATTTCGAAGAATATCTATTGGGAAAATATTTCTTTTTTTACAAAGCAGGTCAATAATTAACATAATCTATGTATTTTCAGCAGAAAACTTGTGCTGAAATTGCAGACGTTGCAATGATAAATATTTCCTAGAATGTGACCGATTTTCGAATGATGTCATGCACTAAATTGTAACAAACATTACTGAATCATGTATTTGTCAAATGTACACAACAAGTCAGATATACGAACCCACCAACGTAATTAAATCGAAAATTGATTTCTTAACGAATATGTTGACATATTTTTTATAGGATTTCAGATAAGATTTTTGTTCGTATTTAAATAAATTTGAAAATGAAGGTTGAACAAGGCAAGATCGTTTTATGTAAGTCAAGGCTGCAATTCAAGTAAATCGAGTGAACATTTTAGCAATAACTTATTTTAATTGAAAGATTTTCACTGAACGTTTTCCTCAATTGGAAATGATTTAGTATGAAAATACATATGAAAATTAATGAGTACTAGATATGAGTCTCTATGCACTCTATCTTATATTCTCTTAAACTGTTCATTCGATATCAATTAATATTTTAAAGTTATCGTAGACGTATTTGAAAAAGTCTCAGTATCACTGAAATCATTTCAAAGCTTATATTATATACATTTAACATTTTTTGATTAAAAAAATACAAAGATTTAACTTAAAATTATATTGATGAGATCGACTAAACGGGACAAAATCAGTAGACATTTATCGTTCAGTATCAACATATAAAATATATCCTTATGCGGAAAGAATATTATATTTTGATATCGATTTGAATACTATTGATATTCACTATTTGAACTCTATCCCAAGTGCATTATTCAAATCGCATTACATGCACATCCTTCACGTTTGTCGTTTTGATCCACGACTGTTGATTTCACATGACGATATCTTCAATTACACATATGACATTAGCATATAAGACATTTCTTTCACTGTCGATTATAACCCGAACCGGTTCATTAAGCAATTTATAATTCTACGAAACAACCGCTTAATTGAGTTATCTCTAAATTGATTGAATAATGTTATCGCATTAAGCACTAGTTACACTCGTTTCGGAGCGACTTTTGAGAATACGATATTTTATAATTCGATTAATCATTTAGTAATTATTTAAATGAAATCTGCTAGTCGATCGTTTTTTAATTCATCGGCTTCAACTGTTGTCATCGTTTATAAAGTTGTAAGAATGTGTGTCATTGTCATGTTTGGATTAATGATGTTTTTGTTAATTATAATTTTGAAAATGAGTATTTACAGTTAAATTAATTTTATATGGTTATTATGTAGATTCAATTCGTTCAACAGCTGCTTCAAGTCTGTTAAGTTATAGGCTTGACCTATTGCTAAAGTTGACTAAACGTCGATAACTAATTTGCCAGCAATAGTTAAATGTAATATAAACGTTAATTTATGGCAAAATCTATTTCAAAAAATAAAACAAGAAGAGATAAACAAAGAAATGAAGAAGTCATTATATTAAACAGAATCGGAATACGTTATGTTTAAGTTTAGATTAGATTAAGTTTTGTGCCATTATTCACTTCTCGAGCAATATAAGAATATGACAAATCAAATACATAACTCCTTTTACTTACACCTATTAAAAAACATATAAATTTAAACACATTTAAAAAAAAACTTGAACACACTAAAACTCACCCTCTCGAAAACCCAACAGTTAGCAGCTTTCGCTCAGCTTCGAAAACCCTCATGTTTTCTTCTCGTCTCTTTCTTTTCCATACAAATCCCTCTACATTCATCCCCCTCTAACACAACAGAAGGGAACGGGAACGTCTGGCGAATATTTAGTCATGTTGTAGCTTTACAACGGAACGGTTGTGCTACGTGTTCCCTTTACTCTTCTCGTGAAATACGAAAGCGAACTTTCGAAACGAAAAAAAAATAAATCGCGCTTTAAACCCATTGAAATTTCTTGTAGTGCTCGAAAAAGAGTTTTTGATTTTGGATTTTTGGAAAAAAATGAAAAAATAGTTCGAAAAGTTGTCCCGTGCCGTGTCGAAAGTTTTGTTTGACTAAAAACTCGTTTTCGGTTCGGTTTGTTTTATTTTATTTCTAGAGAAGTGGAGATGCTTCGATGAGCTCTTAATGTTTCGACAAGTAAGTTTTTCTATTAGTTGGATGTTTTTATCTGTTTTATGCGTAGTCGTAAAAATATTAATCGTTTTGATCCTTTGTGGAATCGAGATATGTGTAAGTATTGTGCGGTTAATTGACTCGTTCGGAAAACGGAATGTGTGTAATAAAAGTCATAGATTCTTTGAGATAAATAGAGATGTTAATTGATTTGTAAAATTTATGATTTATTTTAATAATTAATCAGTAAAATTTTATTCATATCGATAAATTCTTGCATCTATAGAAATTTTCCTGTGAAGAACGTTTAAAATGATTGAGCGATAAAAAGCAAGTCAATGAAAATTTTTCACTTAGAGCGATTTCAATTAAACTTTCGGAAACTCTAGTCATTTTTACTGTTTTGAATATAAAATATTCAGTTCTCTTTGATTGCCGATAGTAAAAAGTTTTATTATAAATATTTCGAATCAAAGTTTAGTAGATGTCCGAGAGAAAGAGCATAGTTCGCAAACTGTACAAACGTAGCACTGTATAAATACGCAATAATACTGAAAAAGTAAATCTTTAACAGCTACGATGAGAGAAATGGAACTTTTCAGTTTTCCTTTGTGCAATTTCTTTCCAAAGTTTTACTCTTTGCTACGAAACTTTCGAGTGCAGTGACCATTCCTCATACTTTGTGATATATTAATAATACATTATATAGTTCGTCTTAACAAGTTAATCTATCGTGTTTCACTCGAACGATCGCTTTGAAATTCATCGCGAACTTTCCTCGAGTTGAAAAAGTGGAATATTGAACTTTTAACAAATGTTGAAATTGAACGCACAACTCTTGATTGCAAAGTCAATTGGTTCAGAATTTATTGATCGAGATCGATTGTGGTTTATTCGAGTCAGAGCTCATAGGTTTGTCGGTTAATTCGACGAGAGAAATTGTAACGATTACACAATAAATTAGACGATTATGTTTACGACAGCCAACTTCGACAATTAGAATCGGTTTTGTACCGCACAAACGGCTAATTGGGCCGATTAAGTCATTAAGTTTTGATCCTTGTACAGTTTCTCGATATTTGGTTTTGATAATAATTCTAAATTATAAATAAATATATGAGGAATTTGGGGATTGTCTAAAAAAATTGTGTACACAAACATTAAACAAATTTACGCATTGTACGTACAAACAAATCTTCGTGTAGATCGATTCTCGGAAAAGGCTAAATAAACATATGCTTGTTTCGGAACGAAATTGAAATTTTGATATTTGTCTTGTTAGAAAGAAAATTTTGATTATTTCTACAGATCCAAGCGATCGAGAGAAATTATGAAATTATTTTCATCATAGTTAGTTTCCTTATGAAATCAAATATAAAATATCCAAGTACATATTAGAAAAGATAAATTTATGAAACTGAAACGTTTCTAAAATGAAATCACAAAACGATCATTTTAAGATAATACATTTTGATTTAATCATCTAAAACTTTCAACATTCAAAAGCCTCAGTTATCTAAATCTTAAGAAAGACTAAAATTATCGTATATTCCATCGAATATACTTTAGTCGAGTGCCATCGACATTTTAATCTAGCGGTCAAGATTATTCAAATGAATGTTCACATAGTGGAAACGCACACCCACGCGTTGACAACTTCTGACAAACAAAACTCCCTCTAATTAGCGGACAATGGTGACTTGTCGACTTGTTAAGCGCACAGACGGGAATTAAAGGGACTTTTTTTAGAAATTTTAGTAATTGGTCTTAAAATTCCGCTTTTAGTGCATCCCGTTGAGCTCAATTGTTGGATGATTCAGAATAAGATTGTATTAGAACCGATATTGCTGCATTCTTTTTCAGAGTATCAAAAAAAATATGTTGACTATGTAGTTCTAGCTTATCTATTTTGTTTTATAGGTAGCTACCTTAAAAATAACAACAAGCTGTGCATCTTTCAATAATGAATGTATAGTATCCAATTTTAATTAGTTTTAGTTTGGATTTATTAAGTCATCCGTTTGCATAATACAACTCGATATCATTCACTACTGTGCAATACATAGCTTGATATTCTTTCAAGACAGCTACTTGTTAATGAAAATTGACTAAATCACTATATTCATATAAATTAATTCAAAATGATATAAAAAATAATAAATTTTGGTACTTAATTTATGACAGTATCACATTAATATGAGCGTTGAATAATTTCATCGTAATAAATAAAACAGAAAAAAGCGCATCCATTTTCTAGCTATTCAACTATGATTTATTATATTAAAATATTTTCATACGACGCTTGACTCTCGACAAAAAAAATATGTTAATACAACATTACAATACAGTAAATATTTCGAACCACAAAGACACATAATCGGAACAGTGCATAGTAGTTATGTAAATTGTAAAGTAAGCTCCGATGAGCCTTTCATTCGGGGAACGGGGGAGCTTAAGAGGATAGTGATTGTAACACATAAACCAACCCCTTTTTTACCTTTCAAGGTTACATTACGCACAAAAAGCTATATAGCTCCGAAGGGACCGTACATTATATCCCAGCTAGACAGAGGGGAATTTTAATATAGCCGTACCGAAAACACCTGGTGACAAATGCCATACATTTCCATGAGATTGTAAAAAATGCGCGAAACTTCAACGCAACATTTTTCAGAATATTTATATCGAACTGAATGTGGCTCCAGACTCTATTCAGTACAAAATAATTCTGAATTCAAATGGTTGCAATGATGCAGAAAAAATATCAGATGTCAATGCAACTCTGAAAAGTTCAATCGAAATCTGACGAATGTTAAAGACAATACATAGATAAATACAATTGTGTATTGTTGTATCTATGGTATATATCTATCGGAACATGTTAAGTTATTTAGTATTTATAGGCTGTCCTTAAAATTTGCTTGATTATAATAACCTAACATTTCTCGAAACTTCATAAACTGAAAGCTTATTATGAATTGGAATAATTACAATTGCGAACAATGCTGATCGAAATCTGATGAACGATTTAAAAGAATATACACGTATAGTACACAAAAAATGTTCGAACATTTTTTTCACATATACGACCTATAAATTCACAAAATCCATATTCGAAAGTATCTTTTCGTCGAATCGAATATCGCTCGAGTTACGAAAGGCTGTATCCCTTTTTTTCGTATCGAATATATGTAATACTAGTTCAAACCTCCCATGGGTGTGTTTTTTATACAGTATTTTTTACGTATATTATACGAACGCACTTATATCATATTCCCCTTTATACGTTGTACCATATAATTCCCATAACGTTAAGCAGGAATTGAGTTAGGGGGTAAGCAACACCTGGCAAGTGTCAAATACTATGTGTAAGTAGCGATTGCATCTCGATTCGTTAGAAGGGTAGTTTTTTTCAACTACACAGATGTAAAATTCGACAGACAAATCATCGACAATTTTATCTGCATTATATCCCCATTTTGAGTAATTGTCACCGTTGAAAATGTAGAGTCGTATTTCTATAAAAAAAAGATAGGAATCGAGGGTGTTTTGTGTGAAAAAGTTTTTCATGGATATAAATGATTGAATGCATGTTCGAAAACTCACAGTTTTATAAAGTTTTAATATAAAAATTCACCCCTGTTTGGCAGGTGTCGAGTCAGGGTTACGACCAACCGAAAGCCCATTGTAACCACTTGCCCACGTGGTCGTGCGTGTAATCCCACGTGTAAAGAACCCGAAAAAAAAGAACGGTATGAATGCTTCGTCTAATGAGAACGAGTCCGGTGAGGATATTCGAAGCCTCATTCACACCTCAGCCGAACGTTGAAAGCGATATTCAAAAATTAAAAAATATCTGAAATTTCCAAATTCTCACCCTTTGCTTGAATCAAAGATTTAGGCAATATAAAGGAAAACCCTTTTTTTCTAATTAGATTCAAGCTAGAAATTATTAATTTTCTTGCTCTAGGTGCGAATCTATGTATAAGTAAGAAAGACGATAATTTTTAGTTAGAAAATGATAAATGTTCCTCCTTGTACCATACATATACATATCTGACTGATTGTGAAACAATCATACATTTTTTTTCCAAATTATCTAGCTATCTTACTTTCAGGTTATTTCAATAGTATCATCATTAATTCAATCTATATATTAGAAAATAAATGTTTTACTGTATGTTCCATTTAAAAATTTGTCAGAATCCAATCAAGCTTTTTAGATTTATTGCGTATAAACCTTGAAATCCTTATAATAATATAATAAATTGGACTCTAGAAACGACTGATAATAATAGCAGCAATTCCCTATAAATTTCAATTGTTTGGTTCAAATGTGAACGAGGCTTTATAAACATTGAACCGGTAAAAAGAAAAATGCGACAAAGAAGCCACTGACGCAATGCGCGCGTGCTATTATACACTTTATTATATACAGCGTGTTCAAAAGTCTGAAAAAAAATCGGTAGTATTGAATTGAATTTAATCAGTCGAACGGATGCCTAAATTCGTGACCTAGGAATCAATGCGTGATTACTGGAGGCTTTAAATTCGGAAGATGGCTCATTGTGTTAAATATGAATACAGTTAGATATAAAAAAAGTACATATTGGGATCCTAGGAGCCAAGTGGTGTAAGTGACAAATTAATATCTTCGGAGTTGAGTGCAGAATATTTCGAAAGAAATGTGAATAGTTGTCTATCGACATGTGTATGTTTATTTTTATCTTTTCCTTTTATAGTGCGATTCTACTATTGCGTAAAACGCAGCTGCGTACTAAATAAATGTCGCTTGTATAATAAAATCAATCAAAAATTTTCTAATATTTTTTTAGTAGCAATTCAACTTTTCAATGCACTTCTACCTTTTAGCTTCTGGGGTCATAATAAAAATATCAATTACTTTGAAGCTGCGAGAATGAAACGAAAAACATACAAAGATCGAAACGTTATCTTAAAACTTCAGACGCATATAAGGAAAACTATCTTCTTTCAGCTGGAAAAAAAAAATCTCACTTGTAAATAAAAGACTCTTTCTTTCGGATAAATAGGCGCAAACAGCTTTCTTTCAACATTACCCACGGCATAATACAAAAGGGCCGCGTAAGTGTGCGGCTTTCATGCGAAATAAGCCCTGATCGCCGCCTGAAAGTGCTAATATATCATTTCGTGCCTTTTTTTTGTAGCAAAGAAGCCTTCGCCTTCAGACCGTAATTTTTCAGACGCGCCCATTACCGTTACATGTCGTCCACTCGATTTCTCACGTCTTTTTGTACGCGGCTTTTTGTCTACGGGAGCTTCGCTTAAGACTTGTGGAAAAGTTTGTAGAAATTCAATTTAGGATTTGTTTTTGTATGTGATTGTATTTGGGAATTAATATTTAGTGGGTTTTTAATGATTTTTTTGATAATAGAAGAGTGATCAGAGTACAAAATATGACGCTGAAATCAATTGAATTCAATCGATATTAGGTATACAATATGTATGAGGAAGAGGATATATCTTCAGGAATCATTCCGTTAAGTGTTATATTTAATTAACACTTTTTTTTAAATATATAGATCAAGCCATCATGTCAATTAAATAAGACGATATGTGACCCTAAATCCAACGCAACATGCTATTGGCTAAGAGACTATTTCCTAGATAAAGTTCATATTATGAATCTACATAACTATTATATATAATAGTACTATTCTATGTGTCTGTGTATCCATGTAACGCTCCAAAACTGTGTTGATATATTCAACGGATTGATCGTTAGTAGAAATTAAGAAACATCGTGTAAACTTAGTCTTACTGGACTTTGATGATCTGTAGACAAAATCGTGCTTTAGGTACATTTTAACTCTCACATCAAACTCATCATTTCATTATTATGAAAATAATCAAAAAAACAATCGACCAACTCCTTACAGCGTTTATAAAAATTGAATAACCCTCAGACGAGCGAATAAAAATTCCCAGAAGGACTCTCTAAGCGAGTTTACTGCGCAATTAGACGCTAAAGTGTAGGGTGACGTCATTTCACTTTCCTCCGATTGGAGTGCATTTTTGTGCATTTTTTTCGCATTCGCAGCTTCAGACGTCTGAAAGTGAAATTTCAGCGCAGTTCGTATTCCCCTCGAATAATAAATTCTCGCTTTAGTGCGCGTTGTTCGCCGCTTTATTGCGAATCATATAATTTTGATGATGAATCGTATTCGCGAAACTGGCGGATTTTATCGACGGGCAATATTATACGTATTAATGTGCAAGTTCGAGAGTTTGCGATGTAATTCAATTTCGTCGGAGTGCATTAATTTCGGGTGTGATTAGATGAATTAATTTGGCATTTTAATGCGAAGCTATGTACCGTTTCGTTTTGAGGTGATAAGGTTTTAGGAAATCAGAAATAATAAATGTTTGTACTTTTGGCTAGAATGAAATTTTACATGCATACTTGCACTAGTTAAATAAACTTATTTAAAATTTAATATTGGTACGAAATTTACTAGTCTATGACATAGATTTTGTTACTAGTAATCAACATAAGCTTGGTTAAAATAAACATATAAGACTTTATTAACTTAGCCTATTTAATGAAATTTTCTTGTAAAGAAAACTGCAACCAACTTTATACATTTCTACAATATGTACATGAAATTCTGCAACTTTTGATTACTCATAGAACTTATAGGTACCTTAACATTTTTTTAACGACTGAGCATTATAGATTTTTTTTAGCAATCTGACCACTTTCTCCACCCTAAGACGATTTTATTCCATTTTAATAATACGTATCCGTCTGGAGTCTTCGTCTCAGATAAAATCGGTTGTCCTGATGGGAAAGGGTGTTCCGAGATGGAGATGGAAAACCTTCGGGTCGACCCTAGCTCATCCACTCGCTCTTCTGCTAATGAAATACACCACCTAACCCCAAACCCTATGAAAAACCCCTAAGGGTGGGTCCTAATAGCTCCGGGTTATTATATGGTCAGATAAGGAGTATCCACACCTACGCACTTTAGACACTCAGTGTTCCATGGATATAAATGTTTATTCGTTTGTTCGTTGTTTTATCGTTGGTTTGATGTTCGGTGATGACAAGAATTGACAGCGATTTTGAGTGATGACTTGTCTATCGTCACAATAATTATCTGTTTGATTCGTTCAATATCCGACTGTTGGGAATCGATAGGTCAGTGGTTCTCAATTGTGAAGATAATACTCGATAGGTTGTTCTGAATCAGTTTTAGACTTTTTTAGGCTATATTTTTTCATAGAAGGTTATATTTAAGGTCAACATAGATCGAAAATTGTGTTGATGACCTGAACAAAAAGTATCATAAACAATAAAAAATCTTCTGTAGAAGTACAAAAACAAAATTTGATTTATATTTAAAATCAAATATTTTGATGAATCAAACCATTACAGAATGATACTTGAAATGAAAATATTCAACTAGAATGAGAAAATATCCTACTCGAAGTGAAAAGTCTGTATACGATCGACATTTTCGAGAAGGGTTAAACGGATCGTTTTAATCTCGCATTTCGAACTGTGCGAAAGTGTAGAAAATTTTTCGCCAATAACAAGCGTCAACATCGACATAAAAATGAATAACGTTCGGCAATATATTACGTTTTCGTAGAGTCGCCTAAAAACGGGACACCATGTGCGCCAATTCCCATATAACCTCTCTGCAAAGGAGACGTATGTGCGTAAAACGTATATAGAGCCCCATAAGTTATGATCTAATATCCTGTTAGCGACTCGAAGGCTTCGTCACACCTAAAGACGAAATAGAAGTTTGAGGGGGTCGGATTTATATATCGGCAGCTCGAAAACAAAGGATCGCAAATAGGGTTGTGGAATCGTTAAAAAACATGACTCATATAATATTTATTCAACACTTTTCAGTTTGCGATTTAATACTGGTGCAATTTAATACTATTTCGATTTCAAGAAAAGTGTGCGTAAAGTTGAGCATGTACCTTCATGTATTAGGAGTAAGTCGAGTGATTTG
The DNA here is from genome assembly GCA_024721215.1 of Cheumatopsyche charites. Classification (NCBI taxonomy): domain Eukaryota; kingdom Metazoa; phylum Arthropoda; class Insecta; order Trichoptera; family Hydropsychidae; genus Cheumatopsyche; species Cheumatopsyche charites. The sequence goes on from CM045579.1 coordinate 1,272,799, forward strand.
ATGATATGTTTAGGCGCACGTTTCAAATTCGTTTATATCCTTTTGCCACTAAATATATTCGTATGAGCGTACATAGAAGTGATTCCTGTTCATAACTCAATTTTGGCTGAAATGTCACTTATACCTCTTGGTCTTTTCAGTCGTCATATATTTGAAGCAAAAATTCGCACACTTTGATGAACTAATTATGTATGCATTTCAAGTAACAGATAAAATATATCAGATCTAATTTTTCGATATAAAGAGAGGTGAAAAAATTTCACGTTAACTTGTAGACATTAATTATTTATGACTACTCACTAATTTATAATCTAATTATATATTTTTTCATAAGTTTCAATGATTTTGGGGTTAAAAATAATTAAAACTATTCTATTGGATCATGAGCATATCAAATTCAAATTAATCTGTTCCGTGGGTGGGAATAGCTTTCTTTCATTTTTAATACAAAAAAAAATGAATTGAATAGGAAAATTATTAAGATTAATAATTTTTCACTAGGTATTCCATGATTTTAACTCCTCAACTTTGACTTCTATTTTCACAACCCTGATCACAATGCGTTTATTGCTCGATAAATATGCATTAGATGCGTCGCATGTGCTCGGCAATTATGAATATTTTACAATCGATCGCTTTTACGCGTTGTGCGTTATGTTGTTCGGGTTTTATGCGAATATTATGTCGGGCGTGCGAAAGAAATTAATTTTAGTGTTTTCCGTTTTAATTTAATATATATTGTGGATGCGTGGCGTGTGCGGGCCGCTTTATGATGTGTGCGCTGCTGTTAAACTTTGATGGCGGGAAGCGTTCGAATTTTCCGATTGCGTTTATTTCGGGGGGAAATTTATGTTATGGTTTTTCCGAAAGTGCTTCAGCTTTTTAATATAAATTAGTTTTTTGAAATAATTTAAATTTCATAATAAAAGTTATATTAGAGTAAATACGCTTCTAACTTAACCTAACGTGAACTGCACTGTACTGTAGATATATGAAAAAATATAATTTAAAATTATATGACAATATAATATTATAGGTACATTAACTGGTGGTAAATGAGTTTGTGGCTACTATGTTGAGCTTATAATCAGATATTGACATTGAAAATTAAAACTAATTGTATAAATAAATGCTGATGAAAGTTCGAATATTGTTTTTAATAATCGATATAAGTACACATATTATCGATCGTTTCTTTCAACTAATTCAGTTTGGAAAGAGTTTTAATTAAACGCTCTAACGATTACAAATTGAATCCTCGATTTTTCGAAAACACATTAAATCTAATTATATGCATCAACAATTGTCGGAATTGGGCGTCGTTTTGCTATAACTTCGATAGTAAGTAATGCGACGTCTATAGAGATGATTCCTTACTTTCCTTTTAGAGTGAATTTTCATATGCATATACAATTGAATTAAAACCAAAATTAACAGAGACAGACCAATATGACGCAAAAGAGATCTCTATATGTATAGCCTACTATTCTACCTTGTCTTTTAGTTTTGGTTTCAGTTTAGTTTCATACGCATGAACTTACACTCACTACATATTTCTGCACTTACGGGATCGATTAGTAGTTCATCTACCATCGACATCAACCTTTGCTAATTTAAACTTAAAAAATATAAAAATTAAGACAAGCACGCTTCAAAAAAACCCCCAAAGAGCCCCCAAGAGCCGACCCCGAATTAAGTCCAAGGCATTATCTGTCCCTTGAAATTTTACTTAGGGCATCAGTCAATGTAGTTTAGGAGTCGCACCGTTTCATTACTTTATCCTCGGGGTCCGCGGTGATCAATCATGATTTGCGATCGGACCGTTTTTCCGAAGACGAGGAGCTATATACATAGAAAATGTACATGGCGAAGGCTAACGACGTCGAAGGGGTTTTCCTTTTTTATATTTATTCCGTTTCGGGGGCTGAGGGATGATTTCGGGCGTGTATCGGGCACGGGAATTAGATTTACGCCAGTCCCGAAGGAAGACTTGATTAATAACGGGACGTTTTCGAGTTTGCTTTTTTGCCCGGGCTTAAATGGGATTCGGAAGTTTTCCGAAAATTCACGTTCGATTGTGTGTCGAGAGGTTTTTTTTTTGTGCGCGTCGATGTTCTTTTTCGATTGTGCTGGGTGCGGTTCGATGGGTTGAGGGGTTTTAAGAATGAGTACTTTGGTTTGAATTGTTTGTACCGAAATGAGATTAAAAGTCGAAAGTATTGAATTTTTATAATTTAGAATAAGTACCTACTATCACATAGGTATACCTGATTAATTGCTGAAACATGTGCGAATGAAGAAATGTATGAAAGCAGAGAAAATTTGAGTTTTCATCAACGATACGAAAAAAAAATACTTTTCCACATACGTTAGTTTCATAAACATTACAAGACTTACAATCGAAGGCAATTTTAATACTTAATTTTTTTCGGGATCTTCGACGCACAAATATAGATCATATCGTGTCCACTGTAATATATTTAATCGCATGCACATGATGTTCACCAACACTCAAATTCCATACAAATCTCTCAAATATACAAACACAGAATTCAGTAAACATAAGTAATATTAATAAAAACATTTTCAAATGACATGTAATTCTTAAAAGATCATATTATTTAACGAATTCCCACGTACTTCAGGTCAACGTACAACGCATCAAACACAATCGGATGCACTTTAACCGCTCGTTTCTTATCTTATCACTAGTCGTACGTGATTTTTTATTGACCATACCCATCTAGAAAGGTATACTGATTTGTTTGAACACGAAATTCGATGTCAATGCGTAATGTTTGTATCGAGATTCGGAATTGTTTGCCTTCGCGTCCCGCTTGTTTGACTTCTATATGACAGGTGCACTCGTCCGGCAAACACAATACGCGTACCGTTAACTTTAGAAATCGGATTAACACGTAGTGTGTTTGTACAACCTAGAGAATGTCGTGTGTGTGTTAAATGTACAGGGTGTTCCCGAATCGTAGGCTTATATATAATCGTGGGTGTAATTCGTCGGGGTTGATAAGCTTTGGGCGATAGTGTAACGTTCTCGCGCCTGGGACAGTTTAAAAATTCGTATGTGTGGTTTATCTTTTGTTTGTAATGTATGGTCGTAATAAATGTGAGGTAGAGTTACGCATTTTTATATTGGGGTATTATGGTGTCGGTTTGTCTTTGAAAGTCAGTTTTGAAAAATGATAAAAGGTGTTATACATATAAAAAATAATCTTATCAGATCAAAATGAGAGTTCATAGTATTTCATTACAGTAGTGACTTTTCTATCTTTTTTTCGAATATTTATTCAGAAAAAATATGTGAGATTGCTTCTAAAATTGAACCTTCAAATTTACAAAATCGCATGAAGTTGAATTGATTGTGAACGTCAACAATTGTGTTAATTGTGAGTTAATTTGCAAGTAAGCTGATTTTAAAAGTGTGGGACACCAGTAGAGTCCTAGTAAAAAGGTTGCATGGTAATTTATGGAAGATTGATATAATATCATATAACACTATATCCGAAAGTATTTTAATCTGCAATTTAAATATGTATTCATTGATTTTATATTTATATGCAGATTGTTATTTTTCATCTAATTAATAATCGTCCGACTTCAGTATTCATGCCGATCGAGTAAATCAGGTATAAAATAAAAAATTTTGTAAATTTGACTGTAAAACCGATTCGATTGAAATGAAATTTAAAAAACAATCTGCCAAAAAACAACCCCCAAATCTCGCCTAATAATCGAACGCCCAAAAACTCACAAAGTTTCTCAAACTTTTCGCAGCAGACAATGAGCGAAACCGCGACACGTACCACCGGAGGGCGAGTCGCGCTTTGTCTGCGAGACTTTCGTTTGTTTTGTGGCGATTTTTGTTCGGAACTTGGGTTATGTTGGGGTTAGGGTCGAGCCCAATTAATAGAGCCACCCCCTGTGTCTGCTTTTGTCGAATAACAGAAAGGGTTGTTATGAATACGGAACGAATTCGGCGGCGGCGGTGAAAGAGGATCGTTCGAGCTCTGCATTGCAGCTTTCGATTATTATTGTTTAATGCGTATTTATTGTGCTCTGAGTGCATTGATGTGGAAATGAAACATTTTAAATTTGGTATTGTTCGATTTTTTCGAAAATTGTTCGGGTAGTGCGTGTGTATGGGGTCGATTTGAATGAGCGGTCAGTCGTTCTGCTTTTGTGATTTTTTGTGTTTTTTCACATGTAGCGGACTTAGGGTGAGTTGGGGTGATATGTTTTAATTAGTTGTTTGTTGGTGTTAGATGTTAAAAATGTGAGTCTATAAAAATACAATTTATCGATAGTCACTAAAAATTTTAAGGTTTTAAAAGCGTTATAAAATCAGAATGGTCATAAATTTAATTTATTCGATTTCTAGCAAAAATCACACAAATAAAAGACCTTGATCGTATCCTAATAAACGTCTTCAAAATATTTAATTCAACTCAACTTTACCTTTATTCACCTTTACTCAACCATACTTAAAATCTAACTCAATTCAACCTAATTTAAATGTAAGTATTGTCTATTCCGTAAATATATTACGACTGAAAAGGCCAAGGGGTACAAGCAAATTTTTTGCCGAAATTAAGTTATGTACAGAAATCACTTCTATGTACATGTATTTGGAGGCAAAAGGATATAAACAAACTCGGAACGAGTACAGATATATATCATCGAATCACTCGACCTCATCTTAATACATGCTCAACTTTTCTCGAAATCACTTGTACCCTCGACCTTTTCAGTCATCATACGTATATATATTATATATATAGAGAAAAAAAATCTAAAATTGCATGATTGTAAATGCGCGTCACAGCGAATAGATAAAACGTCGAAAAGCCAAAAGCGCTTGTACAGCGTGCGTCGCATTAAATGCACAATTTATATTCCCGGCGTGTGTTAAAACGAAATTTATCATGATTCGATTCGAAAGTGCGCCCGTTGCAGCCTAATTGAATGCATACGAACGGCAGAATTCATTTCGTCGGATGGTGTTTGTTGCACAACTGCACCCGGTACTTTTTGAATAGATCGCGATTGTGAGGTCGGAAAGTTCAAAGATTCTCTTTTTTCGGCTTAATATTTTGTACAACTTTACATTTTGATCTAAACTACTTCTAATTCAAGAGATTTCCCATTCGATTTAAATAATTTTCAATTAAAGTTAAATAATTTTTGTACACTGTTAAATAAATAATTTCCAATTCATGTTAAATAATTTCAATTTAAAAGATTTTGTCAAAACATTTAAAGATTTCCACTGTCCAAATTATCCGAAAACGGTTTGATTGAAATGACAAAATATTAAGGTAATTCTGGCCATTTCTCCCGGAATTACCCTATATGCGTATGTTTGTGCTTATTGCATAATTTTGTGAGACGATTAAAAAGTAGAGTGATTGAGTTCCTTCTTCTAATTTAATTTGAAAATTCTAAAATTCTAAATGAATATGGTTTTAACACTTATTGAACGGTATTAAAGTACATATTTATGAGAAAAATACCCCTAAATAGTCCAAAAAAATATTTTAAAATTCAATGATCCTATAATTTATTTGTCGAACCGCAGATAAAACATACAAAATTCACGTAACATTTATGTATAGAACCGTACTTTGAATGCGAATCGAATAAATTTCAAATATTAGCACGTACAATCGATACGTTATTATGAACAGTACATTCATCTTTAGATCGACTGCACCTTTAACATTTTATATCCAACTCCTATCAAATATCAATTTATACATTCTCAATTCACAATATATCGATTAGCATATGATTTTCAACACATCCATTAATTTAAAACCTACTAAGCAGTAGCACATCGATCTCAAAACGATAAAAATTAAACGCAGCTTCGAGATACGAATCAATTCGTTACACGTGCAACCGAAAAGCGACAGCTCGGTATAAATCAAAAATTTTTTTTAGTCGATACATCGAAGCTAATAACTCTGCGCCTTTTACGGAGGATGGTATCTTTGGTAATTTTCTCGATTAATGGTCTCGCTTCCGAGTAATGACGAAATTGCACAATTACACACAGTATGGGAATATATAGAGTTTGGTCTGAGTCCATACATGGACTTATTGCAATTAGATCGGATTGTCGATCCTTTGTGGACGACCGCTTTGTCGACTTGTCCTCGTGGTCTCAATTGTCCTTTGAAAAAATTAACAAGTGTGCATTGTGGGTTTAATTGGAAGGTGAACGTGAGACGTCGAAGAAGCACGTTCGATTTGAACATTTTTTTAGTACAAAACTAGATTTTTTTTTTCGTATTGGTATCATAATTTGATTAGTTTTATATGCACATATCGGTTTTGAGTTGCAAAGATTGACCAGAGACTAGAATCGATTTTAAAAATACTTCTTGTCGTTTTATAGAAAGAAAAATTAACAGGTGTGCATTGTGGCTTTAATTGGAAGGTAAACGTGAAGTGTTAAAGGAGCACGTTCGATTTCAACTTTGGTATGAATTTCATTGTAAGACTAGCTTATTTTTTATTTATACAGGTTCTACAAACCAATTATTTTTATACAAATCGAAAATTAGCTAGAGGCTAGAACCGATGGTAAAAACACTGCATAATAAGAGAATCAAGAACATATCAAAAGTGTTAGATTTGATGAAAGTATAAGAAGAAAAGATGATTCATATATTTTTTTTTATAAACCATTGATTAGAATGGAAGATTCATACATACGAAGGATTCATCTGAGGGATCGTTTCATGAAGTATTAAATTAACTCTCATCAAGATCAGATAGAACTTGATTTTAGTATTACGATTATACTAAGCCCATCAGTGTATACATAAACGTTAAAACCATCACCTAGCTGATATCGTGAGATGAAAAAAATATGATAAAACACTATGAATTATACATGTGTAAAAGTTCAAAAGGATCGCTATCCCGTAGCGTAATATATCCTGCGTAAGACGAGAAAAAAAATACGAAACTAAGACGAAAAGCAGAAGAAATGGGAGAAAAGGGAAGACCCGAAGAACCTTATTTTCTCCGAATGATACTACGAAAAGGGGACAGGTCGAGTCGTAATTGATTAAGCTTCGGCATTTCGAAAACAAACAGCCGAAGAGTTTTCCCTCAACGGCGCGAAAAATCGGACTGTTTAAAAATTCATCGAGCGCTTAAGCCTTTTTCTTTCGGGTTGTAGCCTTTTTTTCGATTTCTTAATCGTTCGAGTGAAAAAGCTAACCGGTTCTCGGAGGATTTTTCCGCATTCGCGAGGAAATTGATTTTTCCGAGCGATTTGATGTTTAAACGTGAGATCTTGTGAATGACTACATTAGTTTGATTTAACTATTGAGAACCCGTCTTTCGATCGTTGAATATCTACTTATCGATTCGATAAAAATTTCATTAACTTTTTGTAAATAAAATTTGCGACAAGAAAACACTCATATGTAATGTTTAATTAACTGGTCACTAATCAATTTTACATCATTGAGGGTCTGTCTTTTCACTTCTGGTTTGAAAATAAAACGAATTCAAACTACACACGATCTCTCCAACTATGAGCTGTCAAAATCTGAAGGGAAAAGATGGACGTATGTATTTTAGTATGAAATGTAGTGTGTCTGTCTTTTTCAGCTTATAGTTGGAAGAACCACGAGTAGTTGAAGAGGAGAAAAGATCGGCCCTAAATAAGGTTTAAATTCAAAAGTTAACTCAATCAAAAATCTTGGATCACTAACATATAATTAAGCTTTAAAATTAAATAATACAAAACACAAAATGTCTTCCATTGTAACTAAGACAAATTCAAATGCCGTACATAAGTGGCTCGTTAGGCTGTTCGATTCTTTGAGGGTGCTTTTTAGGGGTGGCACCCCAATTAGCCCCCATCCGTTGCACGGTCGTCGTCTTCGTCTAATTGTCTTCGGGCCTCGTATTATTTACGATAGAGTGCCCAGGCAAAGGAGAAATGCGCTAATCCAGAAATCCAGAAAGCGTTCAAAAGTCACCTCTGACGAAATTAATCAAGTTAAGTGATCGGACCCTTGGATCTTTTTAATTTTTTGTATTTCTCTTTTTTAGTAACGCGATTATTTCGCGTCACTTTGTGACTTTTTTTAGATTGAATTTTTACATGGAAGTTAATGTATTTTTTGTATTATTAATTTGGATGAAAAAATATATCTTTCGTGCTTCGAGTCAGCGATTTTATTAACTGTGTAAGTAGAGATACAAAATAATTATGAAGAATGAAAATAAAGTTCTCGATATTTTGTGTCAACATTTATTGCACATTTCTACAAAATCATTCGACTGAGGTTCAAAAGATCTCAACGATATAAATCTTGTACATTTTTTTCTTGAAACTGTATTATGTACGATTCGAAGATTTATCGAGTAATATTTTCTATCTGCTAAAAAAAACTGAAACATTTATTTACGAATTCGCAACAACAACACATCTTCCCCAATATATTTCTCTATTGGGAGTTTATTTGCTACGCGAGCTCATTGTACGTTTACGTGCCGATACAAGATTTTTCCACCGAAAAATAGTATCATGGTCGAATCTAAACCTATACATTACTATTTTTTTCATGTTCCTTTTCAACAGTGACGATGAGCATCCTCGTACCCACGTCACAACTATCCTATCCTCTCTCCTTTGAACCGTTTACTGTGCCAGGGACCAATATTCGCTACTTTGTGATAAATGAAGACATCTCCGCTTCTTCGGAGCCCACCATATATCCACGTTGAATCGTGAAAAACAGTTTCAGGCCGAAAAATAAGGAAAAAAAGGATAAAACACGCGAGTTGAGGGAAAAAAACCCCAAGCCATCGCGACCTCAATTTTCATCAAGCTGTGGCAATCAATATACAGGCGCGTACATCATTTTGTCTCTTCGAAGGAGGAAAATCTAGTGGAAAAGCGAAAGGTGGATGTTTCACCGCGTGAAAAACATCTTATATTTTCCCATGTGTGGGGAAAACATCGATCTTTACATCCATAATGCAGAAGAAACCGAGCGAAAGTTTGTTTTAGGGTCTGATTATTTTCAGAGTTTTAGTTGATTATTATATCACAAATAATAATATGATGAGTTAATTTTGAAATATTATAGCATAATTAATATGTTTATTAATTTTTTATCAGTATTAGATGTAAATACAGATTAACTGATAAAACATTTCAATTGTTGTTGACTTAAATTTTGAATTTGTCGTTTAGTTTTGAATCGAATAAATTGTGATAATCAGTTAAATGCATTGATAATAGAATAATTTATTTATTTATTTTATAATTTTTAACCAAAACATGAATATTTTAACAATATTACAGCCACAGATGTATGTAAGTAAATACACGTATTTATATTATTCGAACAATGTTTTGAAAAGAACATCATGCAATAAATTACTACTTTCATATACTGTTAATTAATATATTTTTAAATAATTATAACAAAAATTAATCATTTTTTTATATTATACACGAAAATATATAAATATTTTATATAATCAACCGTTTTGAATTTACTTTGGGAAACTTTATCGGGAACGATTCCGTTTCATCTGCAGAACGGACTTATACATACATTTATAATGTAAAATCTTGATATTTCGATTTGATTACATTTTCCCCGAGAAGAGGGCAAAGTCTCCGCTTTCGGCCAGAGTCGAATTGTATCATTTTAAAGAAAATTCTTTTTTCTTTCGGATAGAGTTTAATCTGAAATCGACGACGATGTCGACGAGGCCTTCCTCTTATTCCCGCCCTCCTCTCTGTTTCATTCGCTCGCATATCTGGTATCTTTTGATAATTGAGTTTTAAAGTTTCCCGAGAATTTCCCAGAGCTAAATTGAAACATTTCTCGCTGCCTGAGTGAAATTTATGTGCGGAAAAGTCTCGGGGAAGCTAAAAATTTTCCGTTCGTCGCGCGGATAATCCCCGCCATTGAATGTGTCGAAAGATGTCTATACGGCAATATATTAAAAACTTTTAATATATAAGTTGCCTTATGATCAAAATTAATATACATATATGCAGTCAAAAACGTTAGTGTATGCTATGTAAGACTCAGTATTCTCGTAATATTTTGTCGCATCCTAACTAGAATCACATGTTTTTCTTAATCGATGTAGAAATTTTATTGTTTCTACCTTCTACCTTATTTTTGATACTTGTGATCGATATTTCATATTACAAGTGAAAAGAGCAAGGGGTACAAGTGAAAATATTCCCAAAATTGAGTTATGTGCAGAAATCGCTTCTATGTACTCTCATATATTTGGTGGCAAAAGGATATAAACGAATTTGAAACGTGTGCCGAGATATATCATCGAATCACTTGACCTCTTCTTAATACATGCTCAACTTAAAGCGCGCTTTTTTCAAAATCACCACGAATTCACTTGAGCCCCTTGGCTTTTCCAACTGTCTTATTTCTAAAATAATTGAATTGTGAATCCTTTATAAATAAATAAATATACATTTTCAACGACACAACGCCGAACAAAAATCATTAAGCGTTCGACTTTTGACTTATGGCCTCCGTATCGGTATCCTTCCGAAGCTCGTTACTATCGCAAAAGATACATCGTTCGCACAATGAAAGAGCGGATAGAAAAAAAAATAAAACGATAGTACGTAACGCTGAAGATGAAGAATGCCTACAAAAGGAAATGAATCTCCTGCGTCTATTGCTAATCATTTATTTTATTCAATGTTCAACGCTGACACTTCCGTAATCAATCGTCCCGTTTCGTTTCCTCTATCCCGGTTTTTCTATCTAACGTCGGATAAAACGGAGAAACCTTTTCTTATTTTTCTCCGAATGGAAAACAAGCGAACGAGTGCTTTTCGATCGGAACGATTAAAACGGCTACAGGCTGATACGAAAGTTTCAATTCGCATATAATATATTTTTTAACAAATGTAATTTTGATATTTTTGAATATTACGAATCATTATTTAAATATGAACGATCGATATTTATTCAAATCTTAACTGTCGTTATTTAAAATAAGACGATGGTCTGTCAGCACATAAAGGTTTTCAATAAAAACCCAGTACTGTTCAGTTCCTTAACTAACTTGCTTTAAACTCTTATCCATGACTTTTCTAAAAAGACACCTTTATCATCAAATGTCGATTGAAAATCAAAATATACATATATTGTACTAACATAGTTACTTTTAAAATATATTTGAAATTTATTACCTTAAGGCATTTGGAAAACACCAGTTCAGTTTACGAATCAATTCGTATAAAGGTTCTTGCCTGTTTTTCTATTGTTCATATGAACAGGAAACCTTTTTTTTTTACAAAAAATTGACGAATCGAGACGTTTATAGAACTCGTGTGTGGGGACCTTTTGTGTTTTTACACTGATTAAAAATTGGTTCACATACTTATCAAATCCGAATTTTCTATCGACTATTTCTAAAATCCTTCATATCCTGTGATAGATACTGTTTTAATTTGAATCAATTTATAGAATTTTCATTTGAACCTCAAAAAGACTTATAGAACCTATTTTTTTACTATTTCAAATTATAAATCTCTTAATTCTGATTCGAATCAACTCTAATCCATTCAACACACAATATCCGAGCATTCATAATATTTTCGCTCACTCTAAAAGCTCGTATAAATCACCATCATCCACGTGAGATTTATGCTCGTCCAACGGCGTAGGCTTAATAAAAACACTCTCGTTTAATTGTGCACCGCTTTCGAACCAATTCCATTTTCACACCGAAGTCGTTAACTTTTTCAAGCCGACGAACCGAGTCGTTTATCTAAATTAGAAATTCGCTTCGTCGTACGCAAACGCGAGGATATGGAAAAAAAGCTTATTTTTCATCCACGGAGAGAGCTTCGGTTCAGACACGTGTTAAATGTTCGAGATTAGAATGTGTTGAATCTACGCATTTTTGGATATCGGTGAAGATTGTGAAGTGATTTATTACTATTTTTTTTTTGTGTATTTTAGGAAATTTTAGATTTGAATGAGTAGCGTTTTCGGCCTATTTCATTTGGAAATGAGATAAGAATGTAAAATATAGAACAAACGGATTTAATATTTAATGAGATTTTTTTTTAAATATATAAGATTTTTATATAAATTTGAGATTATTCATGTCATTATGTTTCTTTAATGTCGTAAAACATTGATCTGATTCAATCAATAATTTTCGATTCCCTCTATTTTTATAAACAGTAACAGCCAAATTCAAAAATTTTACAATGATTAAAACATTTTGTCATATCATAATTGCAATCGAAAAGTGCTGATTAAGAATTGAAGAAAAAGTCGAAAGTTTAAATTCTGCATTCCTATCGAGTCACCCTATATTTCAAACTCACAGAAGTTGCATATTGCATGCGCATTAACTTCATATTCACATCGATGTAAAATAATAAAATCCGTTCATAAAAAGCACACATTCCGATTTCATAGAAACATAATATTTACAAAATCGCATGTGGGTTTATTAGTGGTAACATAACATCTCGGAAACATCTGCGTCTTTTGAACCAACTTGAATATAAATTGGAAGGCGTTGCTAAAACAGCATATGGCGACGTGAAAAGATGAATAATCGCATATCGGAGAAATTTTAATGCAGCCAATTAACAATCTCGCCTCATACAATAGCATATTCATACATTCATAATTTAAATATATAAAAATTAATGTATGTGCAGTAGTTCCTCATACTCTTCCTCTCCGTTTATTCAATCATGATGAAAGTTTCCAGAGTCATATCAAAGAATTAAATAATAAATCGATCTAAGAAATTCAAAATATAAAATTCTCACGATAATACAATGCCAAATATAATGAATATCTTGAATATTATCTTTCATATGGTTCTCGACAGTCAATTAATATTATTTTCGTATGTCAGTATCGTTCGTCAACGCATATGGGGGATGAACAGATGCGTTCGCGGTCTAATGGAAAAAAATTAGAAACACACAAAAACCATCCCCTCGATGGTTTAGAAATATCTTTATATCCATATATGCAAGATTTTTTTCGAACTCAAAAATTCGTAGACCCCATGGTGAGTCGATAAATCATTTTTCGGTTCGACGTTTGACTAGAAATTTGATACAGAATGCTCTAAATGCTGAAATTATTTAAGCGAATTCCATAATATTTACAAGATTGGTAAGGAAAGTAAACGAAGATTGATCAATATTGTATACAGCGTATCAATATTGAAGTTGTGCAGATTCCACGTGTGCTGCGAAAGCGGAATGCGAATATTTTCGTTTTTAATAATTTCCGAGTCGTAGGCGAAAATTTTCGTTATTTTGATCACGTAGTGCGATGAGCTCCAGTTTACCAGTGGTGACCAACTTTTGTCACGTCACGTACACTTGTAAATCCCACGAAGATAGGCTCTCTTGCACAGTTGGGCGATTCTGGAGGCAGGTGCTCTCAAATATTAATACTGCGCGAATTTATTCTGATTTTATCAGAATCGAATATTTTTCTGGTCGCTTCGGCTGAATTGTGATGAATATTTAACGTTTTCATGCAATGAAGGAATCGTTGATTGAGTTCGTCTCATTGTGCGAATGATTAGCTCGAAAAATCTTAATGAGAAAATCTGAAGGATGGAGTGAAATATAAGGGAAATAAAAAATAGCCCTGTTCAGTTTGATGCAGGAGAAATAATTATTTTTTGTGAAGTATATGCAATCGGTTCGACCTTTTCAAATTGCTTGTGGTGCGTTCACATTCGAGCCAAATAGCCACATATTTTCATTTATTAAAATTGTATAGATTTTTATATAATTAGCTAAATATGCTGTTTCGATCAAATTGTAAATGTAAATCTGCAGGTACATTTATTTTTTCACGTACGCATGAATGTTGGTATAATTTCCAAATCCAATACCATCATCTAAATGAGTTGTTGTAATACTACAATTTCACACCAGACACACAAGTACACAAATATGGACTAGTGATCAGCCCGTTGATATTTTCAATACATATTTTGTTAGAAAAACGTAATTTTATGTGAAAGTATTTATGTAGTGTGAAGCCAACGTAAGATTTGCACAGAAGTTACTCATAATACAATTCAGGGCTGCCAATCAGTTGGAACTGTCATTCAGTGTAGAACGTCAGTTTTCGATATCACTGCCCATCGCGAATTGCTGTGCATGTAAGTCGTCGAAAATTTGATTGGATAGTTCTTTTGTCATGGTTTTGGAGCGTTACATCGGACACAGAATAGCTCTGTTATATAGTTTTATAATAGGTTGCGGTTACATGCAGATATTGTACACTCAAATCTATACAGATTCTGTGTGTGCGAACAATTGGTTATTCACAGACTCATTATCTACATACAGTCAATCATTCAAAGATACAGACTGCATATAACAACACACACTTTGGACCATCGCTCGGTCCAAGTGTGCACATTCTAAAGCCACATACCCCGACGCATTTTGTTTTATTTCGCCTTTTCTGCGGTCTGGAAGGGGTGCGCACTTATTTTTTATTTTCGTATGGTTTACGACCCTCGATTTGAGAGAATCACAGGCTGCCAACCTCTCTCACGTCTCGCACAGCCCACCCATAAATAGTGTCGGGAGGTTCGCCACCACTGGAGGGTTCCGGGGCCATCTCGGATGGCCTCCTTTATCACTGTTTACCTTAAGTAAAAAATGTGATAAAAATCTTACGATTCGTTCGTAGGAAACGAGCTGTTCGTTCTGTATGCTCTTGTACTTTTGTCGTGGCTAGGTGTTGTTGAGTGCTCTTGAATTTATATGTAAAAATGATATCGAGGATATGTGTGAAATTATAAGTTCATCGGTGATGTCATGATTTCAAAAACTCGACTAGTAAAATCATCATCTAGGAATCGAATCTCAATCTCACTAGCTGAAACTATTAAAATCTATCAAGGAGGCAAGAATTATAATTTGAACTTTTCAAAAATAGGAAATGAATAAAAGAAACAAGAACCTAACCTAGCCCAATTTTTGACCTGTTCGCATATTAACACCAATTTATTTCCTATTCAAATTGATATATTAATTGATTTTTTTTGTCAATAATGCATATGATATCAGTCGATAGATACTTAAAGCGTTTTACGAGATAATCTTAAGTTGGTACTTCATTATCGTGCAAATGTCAAAAGTTATGATTTTACTGATGCAGGATTGTTAAATTACGATTTCAATTATGAATTCATAATCAGATATACTCGTAACTTCACTAAAATCACGAATTCACTGTGACAAATATAAGAAAAGAAATTATCAATTTATCTAATTCAAACAATAATCAGTCTGAATATTATCCAAACACAAAAGTAAATTAAGTAAGACTAAAATTTATCAAATTATATATGTATTATACATAGATTCTAAATTTTGTTTTATTTTTATTAAACTGCCCCTCAATTTCGCTACTACTGCTTCACACGCTTAAACCACCTTTCATCAACTCGTAAATTGTAATGTGAATTACATTAATATTTTCCTTATTTATCAACTCTATTACACTCCTTAAACTAATCTAAGAAGCGAACGTCGTTTAAATTTAGAAGAAGCATTCTTTTAACACATCCGACGTGAATATGATTTATCGTCAAGACATAACAAACGATTGTAAGAGTCCAGTCGAAAGAGGAAGTCTTCTCGTTTGAAGGATGGCCGTGAAAAATTCGAAAAAGCCTCGAGGGTTTCGATTAAAATATTCAAATTGTGCACCTCGAGGGACAGAATGTAGATTGTGCAGTTAAAAACGGGATATAAATTCCTTATGCACGATGCTTTACCACGAAAACGATCTCGTTTAATTGTGCTATAATTTTTATCAATCAAACTCAAATTATGAAAAAGCCACTTGTTTGTTCTCTTTGTGATTTTCAGTCGTCATTTATACTTTTTTCAAAATCGATAGACATGTAAACTACTTGCTTTTTCTCAGCAAACACAATAGAGACAAGCTTAAATAACTCGTCTTAGGAAAAAAAAAAACTATTTTTCAACCCATAGATCATGTTATGTTATGTTATGTTGAAAGTAAACCATGATGTGTAATCCTCTCGAGTATCGAGGATAACCTGACAAAATCAGGATAAATTGTGTGAGGTTATGTTCAGGTCATTTCGTGACCTGAATAGGGGAACACATTCTGACTTTTTATCTGTTGCGTGACCAGCTCGTTTTGCACCTCGACATTAGAGTCGGAAGTGTTAACAATAAAACGCAAATTTACAAGCAATACTGATCAGATAGCATAAGTGCATAGTATACTTATCGTTAGATACATAAGATGATTCTAAAATAAGCAGGACGAATAGATTCATTTTTCGTGTAACTAATGTGATTTTGTTTTGTTTCAGTGACATCGTGTTGAAAAAATGGCAAATTTGAAGACATTTCGATATGATTTCAAAATCTTTGCAAAAATTTAGTTTTTAATATGATTTAAAAATTAATTTCGAAGATGCGTCTCTTCATAATATTTTGGTTCAGTTTGTTGATAGCGATTGGAAGAACTTCTGACCCTAATGACTTTGAAGGTAATATTTTAAATTTGACTATAATTAAAATATAAACATTCATTTGTGATCAAAGCTCATTATTCGAATATTATTTTTTTTCCCAAATAACAATACAATCAACTGAATTCAACATTTAAGTTTAATTTGCAAGTATTCAATAGAGAAAAATTCTAAAATACGAGAATTCGAATATTGTAAGCTCTATTTTCGATATAAAAGTAATCACAACCCATTCGAAAACAGATTCCCATCAAATTTCATCGGATGTACCGCAAACTCAATTTCAGATCGTTCATATTCCGGTGCATAGTTTTCATATAATATGTGTTTGCTTTGCGGTGTAACCGATTCACATAGCAGAGAAAAAGCCGCACTTTCAAATTAACACGACCGAAAACCCATAATAAACCGTGGAAAATCGTTAAACCAGAAGGGAGCAAAGATTATTTATCCGAAACCAGAACAGTGGGTTTCGTTCTTCAAACGCAGGAAGAAAAAAAACGAACTTCGAGAGTTTTAAAAAGCGAGGAGCAAACAAAAGTCAATCAAACTCACGTGGGGTCTTTGTGTTTTGTATGCGGTTTGTATGAGTGAGATGTTTCGGTTTGAAGCTATCTATACAGTCATAACATTGAATAATCTAAAACGAATGGTATTTGAGATTTTTAAGGAAGTTTAGTTCTTATTAAGTATTTTTGGGGTGGAGTTTTGAAATTTTTCATTTTGTTCATTTTTATTATTTTCTTATCATTTTGTTTTATAAAGATTATATTATATCTAATTGAGTATAAAATAGCTTTATTTTAATTTAATTATTTGCATAAATGTTGCAAATGCACATTTGCCAGAAAGCGGAACTTGTTGTTAGTGAAGTGGCAACTGTGCAGAACTGAGAATAGCATAATATAAAATTACATTTTCATAATAATTTAACTATATAAATATAAAATAAGCTAATAAATCAAATTTTCGTAAGATTATTTAAATAATAATAATAATATTTATTAAAATATTCAATTTTTGTAATATTAAAAGATCAATTGAGTTGGACGTAGACTACTTCAACGCTATAACCACACTATGCATTTAATTCACATTAGAATGAAAAAACTTATGAAATTTTAATACTTTTAAAAATAAAATAAAATAATTTTAATTTCAATAATATGCTCCATCATTTGGATACAAATAATAAAATAAAGGAATCAAAAACAAATAAGTAATAAATCACAGAAGTTTAAATTTCTTAACTAAACTTTGGTAGTTCGAATATGACATTAGAATTTCAACTAGAACTTGAAAATTTTGTAAATAAATAAAATGAACGATCGAGAATATTTCTGCAACATAATATTGGAAGTATTCTCTTATAATTGAAGCAAAATGAACATTTTTAGCTGCGAAGATCGTCTCGGCTATTTCCGTTCGGAACACTTTGCTTACAGAACACGAATGGGGCGTCACCGCTCATTAACCGGTAGTCACTTTGCGAAATGACTGGGCATTTCGGTCGGTATTTCGGGGGATGACATCCTCTCGATGGTAATTCGATAGGTTTGTGTGTGCAAAATGCGAATTCCGCAAATGATAGATCGACGAGAGCTTCCCAGAAGTCGATTATTCAAACCGATTTTTTCCTCTAGACGTTTCGCCCTAATGAGTTGTTCGGAATCGATCTTACGTACGAAAATGTTCGGTGGAATCAATCAAATCGTTGTATATTATCCGGTTAATTGATCGATTATTTCGTTTTTCAGGAGTCATCGATCATTGGTATTGAGCGCGTATCGGATTCGGTGTATGATGTTGTTCGCCTACGTTAACTTGTAAACTAGGCTGTTTAGTGTTTAAAGATAATATAAAGCTGGATTCATTTTATGTGCTTTATCTGAAGTGTAGACTTTCTATCGAGAGTATTCTCTTTAAAAAAAGATGAAGAAATTCGATTTTTTTTAGAACAGGATAGAAAATATAAGACAGAGTATGATAGAATAAAAAAATGGATCGAATACGAATTAAAATTAATGTAGACTTAAACTATCCATTTACAATTACTTAAACAATTGTTATCATTCTCTGTCTCACGCATTAAATTTTATATCTATAATTCTCATCACATAGAATCAGATAGTTTGTCGATAATTTCCACGAGACAGACAACGATAGCGACTATTAAGCCATAAGCTAAGTACACACAAGAGTCGATATAATAATAATTCAATAAGTATTGAGTCGAAAGTCAGTTCTTATTTGGTTGTTATAAAATTCAATTCAATTCAAATTTATTTTATATCCATATTTCGGGAAAGAAATGCGGATTTTATCCTCGATTCGTTTCAGAGAAGCGATTAATTCGAAATTGATGAGAAAGCTCGTTTATCGATGAGCGCATCGAAATCGCATTATCGTATCCGCGGTTTAATTTCGTCCATAATGAGTGCGACACGTGCTGATATTTCAACGAGGATTTTCGAATGGTTAATCATTTTGATTTCAAATTTGATAAAAATTCAATTCATTTAAAACATTAATGAATTTCCTTTGTTCGTCAAAACGAGAATATACATATTAGACCAAAATATTTACTCAGTTACACAAACCGATTCGGTAACACCTCAAAACTGGGGGTTTCGCGAAAAAATAAACACGCATGCCTAAATTTGTATTAACGACCGTTAACACGTGGCTTTTTCTTGACAATAATGAGAAGGGCGCGTTCGTAGACAAAGAGCAAGAATAGACTCACACAACATTTTAGTTTTCACGTAAATTCACAGATTATTCAAATAAATATTTCGAACGTATTTGTTTAAAGTCGTTCGAAATGCGGAAAGCTTCGGCGAGTGTTTACTGTTTGTTCGCATTAGCGAATAATATGCACCCTCTCGTGACGCATCTGTTTTCGAAATGCATAGAAATTTCATGTAAATTTACGCTCAAATGCTAACATTGGTCGATTCCGCTGATTGATAATTAATGTTTCGATGTATCTATAATTATGTTTTCGATAGGTTCCGTGCATTGAATGCAATGAGCGGTTAGAGTTTGAAGTCGATACAACTTCACATTTGTATATCTATTGCAATTATATCGAACGTATCTTTTAATATCAAAGAATAAACTAATATATGACGATTGAATTGTACAAAGAGTACATGTGAGTGAGAGTAAGAGTAAGCATTTTATTGAAAGTACAGATAGCGGTTCTGTATCATGCATCATATAATATGAATATTGAAACATTTTCGGTACTTTTCGTTTCGATAAGAAAAGGTCACTTTAACTCATTGTGCTATTCATTCCTCATATAACACATTTACGGTGATATGCATAGATATACAATCAAAATTAATAAGCATTTACATCACATTTAGTTGTATGAAAAATTTTTGCTCGTCTACATTGGGTTTTGAAAGATTGTGAAGTCGCAAATGTTTTCACAACTCGATAAGAGTATAACTACAAGTTTTAACACATTTATAACGAATTCGTTCGATTTAATTAAATACGAAAAATTCGAAATCTCAATTCCAAACAATTCGATTTCACAAGATTGCAGAATCATTCGAATCGTTCATTAAAATAAATAAAGCGGCAAATCTTCTTAACTAATGACCAATGTCGGCATCTTTGAATCCAATCTTTCAACATCACATTCGAATAATATTTACACCACAAAATCTGCGACATTCACGAACCGAAGACAGTACAAATCGTCGCCATCGTCTTCATTCGGTCCAATAAACAATCGTTAAACTTTCATCCGAATCTATCAACGGTGGAACATCAAAAGCGAAATAAAACCGTAAATAATTCACGTTCTGGATAAAAAAGATCGGATACGGATTCACGGGGACGTGCTTCCTTCACTAATGAACAACACGTTTAATTTTCCCCTCGTACGAAAAGATCAAAGATGCCCAAACTAAAAATAATTAGACGAGCTCTTCGAATGAAATGTGTACAGTGAGTTCTCGATTCGTATTGTTGGCGAATTCTAGTATATTTTCGATTCTCTTGATGTATGTGGGAGTGAATCATGTGGGTTGTTCGTCTTCATTAGGGAGAAACGGTTCGGTTCGTTGATGGACGGAAGTCTCAATGAATTGATTGTTATGATGGAACGAAATGACATTTGACTATTCATAAAATAATTAGCAGAGGTTGAATTCGTTTAGAGTGCAGTTATTGATGCAACGGATCGGATGATTCAATCGTTGTGTCTCGATTGTTATTGTTTGATCTAAATTGCATTCAATACATGTTTTATATCTATGTAAGAATGACGAAATGACTTTTGTATTTATCTAGCTATTCTTTATGTTATATTAAACAGTTCATCTGATTTTGAATACAATTTTCACAATTTTGGTGTGCATATTTAGTGAAATTTTAGTGCAAAAAGTTCAAAGTACATTGGTACCATCTGTTTAAATATATTACCTTGATTACGAAATTCTTAAATACAATCTTAAATAAATGTTATAAACGACTCATATTTAAATTTTCAATCATAATAAATTCAATTCGAGCAATACCATGTAACAATAGATAGTTTTAATATACCTAAAGCAAATACATCAAACGTTTTCATTCAGTGAAACTTTCAGAAAACTAATAGAACTAAAGCAAACATGAAAATTTATCATTTCATTTCATGTATGAAACTACCATAGTTCAATTGAAATTACACTGACTAAATTAGAATTGATTGAGTGAATCAATTCGGTTCCAATTAACCATGCAAAATATCATAATTGATTCTATGACGAACAATCCATTCATTCTAGCATGTTATAACACAGGATACTACTAAGGATGCAATAATTGAAATAATAATTAGAAACCTAAGAAAGTACACGTGCAGTGACTTTAAAAGGGTAAAACTGAAATTGAGCGTGGCCCTTATGGCGACGAATGAGTATTATTAATGATCTTTCAAGTCTACTCACTTGGCTTGTGTATTTCGACTTTTTTTGTTCAATTTTTTTAAGCACAACGTGCTTTCTTATCTCATATCTTCAAGCAACGGGCATTTGGTGAAGGAACGCAACCAGAAAATTCAAAACGTACAACTCACTTAAGCTCATATCCTTCAACGTTAAAAAGATCTCTTTTCTCTTACAGAGATAAGATTTAAATTTAAAATAATTAATAAATAAAATATCTCATATTTACATTGAAATCAGCTAAATATACAAATGTGTGCATTTTGAAGTCGAGAAATCATCACTCGATTTTATCTCGGGTTGACGTGCTTCATATTTCACCGAAATTAACGAAGTGTGAAAAGCAGCCTGTGCTGAAAGCTGAAACATAGAGACTACCGAGTGTCATTCTGCACTTGAATTTTCAAATTCGCTGAAATTTTGGCGCCAAAAGCGAGCTTTAATCGAATTAGCCGCTCTGGGGCGGAAGAGTTCACGGCTATCGTGCGACAACGAATTTAATATTTATAACAAAATTTTTTTGTTAAATTACGTCGATTTTATTACATCTTAATTATTTTTAATGCTCAAATTTAAATTTATGAGAGATTTACGAAGCGAATACTCTTAGGATGTTTTAAACCTTTCGAGACTTATCCGCTGCAGATTATGCAAAAATCGACGTCACATTAAAACGAATCGAATTTCAATTTCGAAAAAGCGATCCTTAGAGGATTACCATTTGCTGGTAAAAAAAAATCCGCAGTCCGCTGAAATTGCATTTGGGAAAAGCTTCGTTTTGCTTTTGTGCGCGAAAATTCGCATACATTTTTCCGACGCGACAAAACTTTTTTTTTCAACTTTTCGAAAACTGCAATTTATTTTTTTCACTGTCAAATATTGACGTTAATACTGTTCTAGCGTGACCGAACGAGCGTGATTTTGACAGGCGCATTCAAACGTCAGTATGTAGTATTCGAAATGTCTATAATGAATTAGGGCTGCCAATGTAAGTGATACCGGAATTCCGGTTATTCTAAAATGATCGAAAACCCTATACGTAATAATAATGTTTAAAATAATTGTATTGATTTAAATCAAACATCTATTATTCTCAATTATATCTCATGTAATTATCTTAATGAGTTGTCACAGTAACATAGCGTCACACTGTACAGATATGAAATAGGGCTGTCAATTTTTTTTATTAATATTTTTTTTTATGTTTCTAGTGCAAAATTACATTGTTTTATATTGCAATTTTATGAAAATTCTCAATAGGTTTGATAAGTCGTTCAGAGCTAAACGTAATCAACTATAACAAAAAGTCGAGAAAAACAATCAAACATGTTTGATTCGTTTTTTTTTTAAATCCCCTTACATTCCCTCATTATTAAATTTTGTGGAAATTATTATATGAAAATACAAATATAGTTTATAATAATTTACAGATGTGGACACAATTCACATTAGAGCATAGAATTAATTAAAATGGCTTCTGAAATAAATTATTTATCATCCGGTAGCAAAAAAAATTTTGTCATTCAATGATATTCATCTTCATTATTCAAGAAAGATATTTCACTCATAAAAAGTTAGTCATTCGAACCTATTTTCAATTAAAAACTTTAAGCACTGAACGGCTCATACGACAATCAATAGCATTTATGAAGAAAATATACGCTACTAAACGGACTATAGGTGCATTCGTACGATATAATTTCAATGCACATTTAACTCTTACGATTCCAGCTTCAATATAGACTTATATTTCATGTATGCTATGAACGTTCACGAGCAGAAATGACATTTGGATAGGAATAATTGAACGGCCAGTTCTTCGGGACGTTCCAGACGAACGTTCCTATCTATATATCCGTTTCCATTCGGTCCGCTGAACAAAAATCCGCTTTGAAGCTTACGTAGACTTCATACGGGAATCATATTAAAGGAATAATCGCATTTACTATTGCTGTGTCGGCGGGTTTCGGAAAAATTGGGAAAAAAGTCGCGCAATTATAGATGGAACGGAAATGAACGCAGATCGTATTAAATGTAACGATTTAATCTCGTATGACAGAATTTCATAGATATAATAGACCGAATGAGTCTAATATGATATTTTTATTTGGAAAACGTTTAAATTTTGTTTTTGGAATAATTGTGAAAATATCTACATTTCTCTGATTAAATAAATCAAGTCTTACAAATGAATTTAATAATTTTGTAGAACTGGCTTTAAATGTTAAAAATTCTTTTCAAGCATAAAATTCAGACCAATACGTTCTTTAATTTATCTGAACGTATAAGAATAAATGTGTTTATCTTTGCTTTGAATTATTTTGAACTGTACATCAAATTGAAATTAAAATTTTCATAACTTATGTCTAAGTACATAGATAGATTCTATGTCATATTCTAAAATTTAATATTTACACAATATAAAAATAATCAAAACTCATTTCAAAAATATATATAACGTAATAATTATTATGATTTCTTTTGTTTGCATAAAAAGAAATTTTCATTTTTGTTCGAAATCGACTCGTTGATATCGGTTGCTTAGTTACATCGAATGGCGACAGAATATACGACGATCTTATGCGAAACCATCATAAATTTTCCAATTCAGCATAAATACGAATATCAAATCCTTTCTAAAACCCTCTTTTTAATATTACAGGCGATCTAGTCTCTGAGCATATTCCGGATCAGATCGACGAGCGGTTCGCCTCAAAGGAAAAGCCATCCCAGAAGGCCACGTCGGAAAAGGTCAAATCGAAGACGGACATGAGGTCTGAGAACGAATCCGAGGAGCTGAAGCCTCTCATCCCTCTGGACCCCGAACCATATGACCCCTACAACCCAAACCATAAACCCCCTGCCGTGGAAATGGCCGAGGAAGACCAGGAATACGACCACGAGTACGATTCGAAGGCTTCGAAGGGACACGAGGACGATGATGACTCCCATAGTCTCCTGAGTCCTGTGGGTTCTGATCATCTGCTTCAGCCGAACTCTGATAATCTTCCTGCCTTTTTGCTGGAGCCGAAGGATTCGTTCATCATCAAGAATAAGCCGGCCACTCTTCAGTGCAGGGCTGCTAATGCTTTGAAGGTAGCTTTTTTTTATTTGTATTCAATTTTCATCAAAAAGTTCGTGAATCAAAGATATGTTTTATGGCATGTATAAGAGGTTTAAATTCACTAGCTTTATCAATTATTTAAATCCCATCTATTTGAGAAGCTAAATTCAAATCACTCTCCAAAAGCTTAGAGTGTATTGAATGTTAAGTATCTCTGAGGACTTAAACTAGATTCATCTTCTATCGAAAAAATACAATTGATTCCATTTTGATTGCCGATTATTCGCAGTTACATTAACTGCAAGTATCTTCGTCCATATTTCAGACACATATTTTTTCATTTCAGATGTATTTCAAGTGTAATGGAGTCAGATGGTCATGTCCTAGTCAATTGGATATTGTTGATCCTCAGACTGGTGTTAGAGTTGTTGAAGTCGATTGTAATGTGACAAGAAATCAAGTTGAGGAATTTTTTGGAAAAGATCGATTTAGATGCGATTGTATAGCTTGGGCTGGAGGATCAGGACAAATCAGAAGTCAGCCTGCTTACATCGAAGTAGCATGTAAGTGACTAACTTATATTTACTTTATATTCATTGAAACGTTATGTTACTGTGATAACTCAACTTTCAAAGATTCTCGTATATACATACATATATTGGTTCAATATTGCTGTCTTTTAGGGTTTATCATCTTTGACGTTTATAGTCGTAAGAGCGTTGCTTATGTTCTTACTTGTACCTGCAGATACAAAAAATAATACACAACGAGTATGCATTGATGTTCAACGGGTCGATTACTTTTTTTTATTATATTCTTGATGAATATATGCGTATTTTAGTGTATTAGATACGCATAAACGTTCATTGTGATTAATGTAGATATTACATACAATTGTCGAGGGACGAATCAAAGGGATTATTTATTTTTGCATGACTCAACCGAATGCGGGCTCAGTACACAATAAAGTACAATCGTAACACTCTAATCTAACATATTCAAATCCGAAAACGATACTCGAAACGCAATTACAATTACAACAAGGGTTGAAATTTATGCTGGCTCTCTTTCACGAAGTTTCAAAGAAGGAAAGGAAAATTTTTCACGCGGAATAAACGCGTTTCTGCGATGACATATCGTCATTTTTTTTATGCTCGTAGGCAAAGTTTTCGAGAAAAATTGCGCGAATTGTTTATTTATGAATCCTTCGAGGATAACGTATGAAATGCGCATTCATCATTTTCGACCCGGGGTTAGGGCAAGGGCTGAACGGTTCGAAAAGTTTCGGAAAAGCGCGGGAAAACTTCGCGCCCGAAATAAATCATGCGACCAACAACTTTCGGGTCGATTTTATTTCGATATTAGCTCGCTTTTTACATATTCTTCTTCTCCTTTTGCCATTTTATACGATTTTCTTTACGGTGAACAATCTCGAGTTTATCTTTTGTGCGTACATTTTGCATACATCGACAAAAAAATCTTTTGAACATCATCATCGATTGTGTTGAATTTTGGAAATCATAATAGTCATAGATTCTACTTCCACTACCATTAGGATCAAGTTTATATAAAGATCAGTGAGTTGACGTTGAAAGGGGTTCTTTATAAACACAAATGTTTATAAAATTAATTCAAAAATATATTTTATCATAAGATCTTATCGGTAGCAGATCAACCGAACCGTGACGGATGAATTCGTTCGCTGATAAGCGCAAACGTCCCGTAAACGCGTCGTGCAAGTAGAATAAAAAGGATCCGTGAATAAGGAAAGAAGGAACTGGCGTCCCTTTTGAATATTTCAGACGAATCCTCCTCTCGTGAATGGATAATGCCGAGTTTTTCACGCGCCGAATACGACTCTCGTATTGCACGATTCCTATAACACATATCAGAAGCAGTCTCCCACCTTCCTTAAGGTACCTTTCCACTTTGGATGCAACTCAACGTCACTAATTTAGGAGTGTTCATATTGCACATATCTATTCATATTCATTTGAGGGATATCTACTATATAATAGCGCTAATCTGTGTGTCCATATAACGCTCCAAAACTGCGTTCATATATTCGATGGGTTCATATATACCCGTCTATCTCGCGTTTATAAGGCTTTACATCCATTTTTTGTCGTGTTATTAAAGCAGGATAAATAGCAAATAGAAGGTGATGTTAGGTGTGTGAACGAGGCCTTACGAGGACCGATATTGCCGATCTCTTCCGACCCACATCTAGCAAAGTGGTCTTGGCGAGAAATCGTATGATTCTTGCATGACTGCCGATCTCAGGCGTAAAGGACGATGTAATAAAATATTCCGAGAGATAGGAACGAAGTCGCATTCCGGACGTAGTATTGTCAAAGTTTCACTTGGAGAGGATGTGAAAAATGTCGAGGTGTATTGTCGGTTTTTAACTCGAATTGAACTGTGAATAAAACTGAAAAGTTTGATAAATTTCGCACAATATTTCCATCTAAATATACATAAAAAGTCAAAAACTATAATACGTAGTGTAAGAACTACGCGCTCAACTTACTTTTTTTTGTATTTTTCTTCACTTCGGTGATCATACTTAAACATAAGTCTGACATCAGATACCAAGTGAAAATCTTGAATCATATGCGTCTCATTACTTCAAAATTAGCATATCATAAAATGATGCAAAATTGATACAATTAAAGACACTATTCGTTTATTTTTAATCAAATTTATCACAGAATCATTGACGTTCGGCTTTTGCCATTATCTCAGATCTCAGCAACATAACGACATTGGTTTCATTACGATGCACATAAATATGATTCAAATTGAAAATTGAAGAATATTGTTCAAAAATATTATGATTCATCATAGTTTGAACGTTACTGAACCAGACAAAGCGTACAAGCTAGAAATTGCAGAGAAAAACCCTTTAAAAATTCATGCACCGAAAAGGGATCCGTCTCGCCTAGATATTGCCTAGTTGCGAACGTGTCACTTTATGTCCATGCGAATATTTTACATCGAGCTTTGATTCTTATAAAATACCAATTCGAGAATTCAGAATTCAGAACTGTCTCTCTCTCATAAAATATCCACAGCAAACCCTCTTGAATTTCATCAATGCTGCGTAAGGTCTAAATCTGTAATTCGACTCAGTTGTGTTGCTTAAATTTTGTAAACAGATCCAAATCTAGCCATTTTGCTCGTTTATGTTAAGAGATTATAGAGTTGAAAAGGTTTTGAGTTGAATGCCTCTTTTAAACGTTTGAAATTTCGATGGGTTTAAGCTAATGTCTTTAGATGTGACCCTGAAAGATTTTCGTTTTATATTTTTTAATAGGATTTTTTGAAATTTGAAAACTTAATATAATACTACTCGTTATGTCCCAGAAACACGACTCTCCTCTCCAAATAAATAAATCTGTGATATGTTCGCATTCATTCTGCAAACAGATAGGCCAAACGGGGCATCGAAGAAAAAGGACACAGTTCAAAAGCTCGCATATATATTCACCATTTACATATATATTGGATATGACCTTTGTGGACCCACAGCTTGGGATGCCCTGGCTGTCGAAGAGTTCAATCACGATAAAAGAGTCTGTCTTCGGAGACTCTGTTTATGCCTACACTTCTTAAACTATTTATAGTTATGCATCGTCAAAATTTGGAAAAAAAAAGTTTGAGAATCTTTAGATGAAAATAATATTATGTTTGTCTTTTAGTGATTGTAGTTTTTGATATTTCTGAAAAATTGATGCGCATTAAACAGGTGTTTGGTTAAATTTTAAACAGGGTTGAAGCTGTGAACATTCATGTAATATTCAGCGTGAAAGCCTCTTTGTTGAGTGTGTGAAGCTTTTAATTTTGAACGTGTGTATCTCATTGTTTTAATCAGCGTCGTTCATTAATTTTCGATTCTTGTCATTATAAAATGAAATATTTGTTCTGAAACCAACGCATAATTTGAAAACGCCACTTTTTGTTTAATCGTTTATCATAAAAATGGATCAATAACTTTATTACATATAGAATCAAACATTTATAAAAGTGGTTATTAAAAAATATGAAACGCAGTCATGAATGGCCTACATTTCTTCATAAACTGAACTTTGTTTGTTCATTAAAAACTAGTTGACTATTATGCAAATGATTGAAACACGTATCTTACACTATTCATACAAGATGTACTCTTTTAAATTCGTTCCACATTAACTATTAAAATACAGGCAATATGAAAAAATCACAACGACATTTTCATCAACGAAACATCGAGATTAATCAAAACCCAGCATATTTTCAAAGCAAAAACTTTCAACATTAACGCGAAACCCCTCAAAATCATTATCGCCATAAAAGTTTGAGAACCTCATCACTATACATATAAAACAAAAGAGGGTCTATGCATATGTACTATCCATGGGTGTTCCTAGTGTTGACATGTCCGCCCGGCATTTAGAGCTTCTGATAAAAGCAATTAACGTTGATTAGGATGGATGGGCAACCCTGTTCTGGCTTAGCTTAATCTGCGACGTTTTTGTAGCCATAATCTCTATTGTGTGTCCTGGCCGCATGAAACTTATTAATTAAATCGACCCCCTTTCGGGGACACCCTTTTTGGCTACTTTCGATTTTGAAATCGATTTTATTTCGAAATTTTTAAGTTAATTCGTTGAATATCGTATATTTAAGACCAATTTACATATAACTTGAGTCTTTTGTGTTCATGTTCCTTTCATACAACGATCACATCTAGTTCTCTTTTACACAAATGAGAAAAAAGACAACACGAATAGCTAGAGCTACATGTAAATCGAAAAATATTGTCGATATACAGAAATTCTGATTGTGACTGTTTGATTTTAAATGCAGATCACATATATTGAAATACTGACATAAAGAGATGAAAATAGTGACCAGTGAAATACAAGCCGAACAAAATTTATGTGACTACGAAATAAATATGTACAGCATCGCACTTAAGTGCAAATAAATCTATCAAACGGGACATTTGAATTGCGACGTCTACGATTGATTGCTTTACAAAAAAATCGATTAGTACTATATAAATCCATTGCACATCTATTTAATATTGAACGAACAGACAATATAATCAAATTTAAAAACCTAACCTAACCATAGGTTTTTGTACAGAAAATACCGAAATTGGGCTCAAACCACGCGTAAAATTCGTCAAAAAAAATTGCGAACATTTGAAAAACGTTGTTTCTTTCGAATGCAACCCTATCCGAACAATAGGCTAGGTTGACAAAGCGAAATCGCGCATTTTTTCTCATTGTCCCAAGCACGAATAATATCCCTTTGATCGCATACGCTCATTTCACAGAACGCATTGTTTCCCGGACTTTACATTATATGCAACACACCATATATTGAATTTTGTATGTGCTTATGAATAGCGCTTTTTGAACTCTTTGAGTTTTCCAATTGTGGGACATTTGATTAAAAATATATATTTAGTCAGAGTACAAAAGATTTTTATTAACAATCGATCGATTTAAATTCAATTGCTTACGTGTTGAGTATGAAATTTAATCGAGTTCAAAGTAAAGGGTCAGTTATTTGCACCAGATGTGAATGCAATTTAACAAGTAACTGATGTAAATTCTAGTATATTTTTTAGCAAATGCATGAAAAATATAACAGACTTGACCATAAATTTAAAAATTTAAAAAGTTAAAAAATAATAATTTATTGACAATATTATTAATCGCGTAAATATATAACTTCAAACGGTAACATTTAAGGCTTTTTTTTTAAAAAATCCCGAGACAAAAGTCGTTCAAGCCGCGCTGCATAAATGTCGCATTATGAATGCGCTTTTGCCTTTTTATCGCGGAACGATTTTACGACCGTCGTATTATTTTATATCATATTGTAATATGGCGGTGCGGTTCGCTGTTACGACGTCCAGTACGTGTTGCCTTACGATATCGTTTCGCTTTACGATTTATTGACCCATGGGAGAAATGTGCGAAGTTGATTCTTTTGCATGGAAAAATCTGTTTAAATATTCAAATATTGTTATGAAATTATGATTTTCAAACAATAAATGACTAATTCATAACACTTTTTTATGAGTCTATGAAAATTAAATGGTGCTATTACTGCTTCTGCTCGACGTTACTTGAGTTATATTTATCACGTTTGAATAAAATTATTAAATTTTCTGTTTGAATATTCAAAAAATTGTCTAATCACCTTATAATCAATTTCGTAACTAAGGCAACTATGTTCTATAAACATATGAATTTCAAATCGAATCTAAATTCAAATTTGAATTCACCAAAACAAGTGAATACAATTTGCACTGGATTTTTGCTTTTACTTTCCTGGTTTAATTTCTAGATATACAACTATTTTCAGATTGATAATAAAAACTTTCTCCAACAACATATGAAGTTCAATAGGAAACATTAACATCATCATCCGCGCACTTGGGTACAACTTAAGCAATCGTCGATAAATCAAGCGCGTCTTTCATGAAATATATAATACGTTATTAATGCGAATATCGACGCACAAGTCTCTGACCATATAAGAGAAATTCATTTTATGCACGTTGTCATAAATTTATGATCTTAACGCCTGTCGTTAGCTAGCGCTTACATTGCATACGTGTTATATGTTATATGCACTCGCACCGAAAATATGCAAACTGCATTCAACGTGCATTGCGATCTGCAAAACGTGATCGCAAAGCGAAACATTCCATTATGAACGATACGAAAATAAATTTATATTTCCAAGCATAACGATTTCAAAATAAACACGGCCGTGTTTAATCCTCAAGTTGCGGAGTTTCGATATTTCACGGTGTGTGTGGTGATTGAAAGTTTTGAGTAACGTTTTAATGCTAATAACGATTGAATGATTTACGGTGTTTGTAGAGCGAATCTAAGAAAGGTCACTTGATGAGTAAAGTTGGGATAGGTTATTTTTTTGAAATTGGGTTAGGTTGTGTTTTGAGTTAGGATAAGACGAGTTTTGTGTCGTAAATGCGTCTTTCATGCAATATTTCTGTGGATATGAAAAATATTATATAACAGGTTTGTGTTGATGCTCAACGAGTTGACGACAGACAAGGCCAAGGGGGTGCAAGTGATTTTGTGGTAATTTAGAAAAAAGCTCGCTCAAAGTAGAGTATGTACCAACATATATTAGGAGGAGGTCGAGTGATTTAATGATGTATCTCGGTACACGTTTTAAGTTCGTTTATATCCTTTTGCTACCAAATGTACTCAATTTTGGTAAAAATGTCACTAGTACCCATTGACCTTATAAGTTGTCAAATAAGTTGAAGTTATTAAAATTAACTTTTATTCAAATTTCATATATTTTTCTATAATGCGAGTTTTTATTTTATATTATGCGATGAAAATATTTCGTTAAAATATCTCAATAAAAACAGACGGTTTTTTTTATAAAACATTAACGCCGCAGATTTCGTATAAAAGCCGCTTTACTTTAATACATATTTTACGTCAATTTTTCGCTGAAAAGTCCTTTAAAAACACTCGAT
This sequence comes from Cheumatopsyche charites, assembly GCA_024721215.1. Lineage (NCBI taxonomy): Eukaryota > Metazoa > Arthropoda > Insecta > Trichoptera > Hydropsychidae > Cheumatopsyche > Cheumatopsyche charites. Next base: position 1,304,897 of record CM045579.1, read on the forward strand.
ATTCAAAAAAACGAGGCTTCGTCGTAAATCTGTTACGGACTACGCAGAAAATCCATTTTGTCAAAGCATAATATAATACGTAAACTTTCGGACCGTCACTTATATTATTCTACATTTTTCTATACAGTCGCACATCCCGCTGACTTTGAATGCGAAATTCGGCGAAAGCCTTCGGTAAAAAAGTGAAAAGGCTTGTATCGATATGGTTTATGAGATTCGCCGGTCTTGTTTTTCCCTCAGACATTATTTTCCCTCCGATATCCGAGAGCATTATCGCTTTTTTCCGAGCATATTTTTTTTCGGGGTAGGTTTTTCCCGGAAAAGCGGGAAAAATCCCCATTTTTTCGCCGTTAAGAAGATGCCCGGTCCGAAAATATATGTTTGAGTATGTATTTTAAGTACGAAATCGCAGGTATACTGTTGGATAAAAAAATGTATTACGAACGCACCCTTCGACGTCGTTTTATGTTAGCCGTTATTCATATGCGGAAATCCGGACGCTCTCTTTGTTCGCATTATGCGGATTTAATTCGGTGTTCAAACGTTCTTTTTTTGCTACTTAAAAGCTGAATTCTAGGTTTTCAGATGCTGAGAGTTCCCCTATTTTTATTTTATGCATTTCTATGATCGGATAATGAAGAGTTTTTCGAACTAAGGTTGCCAACAAGTTTTTCGTCAAAGAGCTTGCATTTTCTAGATATGATTTTTATATCTTCTTATGTTGTTTATAAGTGATGTTTACGGATATATCATCGAGATGATATTTAAGGGATTAAGTTAGTTTTTTTTTTTCATTTTTGAATCTGAATTTTCTGAAACTGAAAACTGATATGTTAGGTTATGTAGAATGTCAGGTTAATATTCTTTTCCAAAAAAACAAAATTTTTATAACTTTCATAAATTTAAACTTTTAAATATCTGTAGCATTTAAAAATCACAGATTTATTAGATTAATCAAAGTTCAAAGTTCCAAATAGTTTCATAAATCAATGAATAATTTTAATGATACAGTAATGAAATCTATGGATGTAATTTTCTTCTAAATATAGTAAAATAAATATAGGTAATGTCAGTCATCTTTTGATGAATTAAAAAATAGAATTTAATTAATATATTCTTAAAAATAATAAAAGCGTGTTTTTTGCGGAAAATACCTGTTATATCAACCTCAACGATAGCTCATCTTTATTACATTCAAACGCGATTTTTATCCGCAAAAATAAAAACTCACCACCCACAACAGCCCAACCCAGTTTCAGCACAAGACATAAACTTTCCAAACGGAACTATAAAGTAGATGGGAAAAAAAAGAGGTTCTAGCACATAAAACTCCGGGACACAGACGTGCATCACGATAAAAGGGTTGAACCTTCCGCGGAAGCAATCGGCCTAAAAACGGACAAACACGTAACAAGTTAAATTACCGCCGATTGTGCTAAATCGCCGCTGGGAAGGTCCGTTCACATAACCGAAGATTAAAAAAATTAAATAAAAGGTTTTAAGAGTCAGAACGAGATCGTTAGTTACGCGAACGTACCTTTGGTCGAAATCGTCGGTGCAATATGCATTAGGGTTGAATAATTGAATGGAGGCGTTATCGAATTAGTCCAGTTTTGTTGCCATTACCTAATGAAACCCTGGTGAGGGTGTTTCGAGAAAGTAAAATAGAACGGTAGCTCGTTCCGTTGAATGTCGATAAATTGAGACGATTGGTTGTTGTTTCGACGATCATTTTAAGTGGAGTTGGGATAGAGCTACAAGTGTCTTTTGTCCATTTGGCCGATTGATAGAAAATAAATTGATAGGAGATGTCCTTTTATCTAGGTTATTTTGGAATTGATGAGTTAAGTGGTTGTATCTTTGGAAAATTTGACATTCCGAATGTACTGATGGTGCGATTTTCTTCAAATTTTATGTGTTTTGCTGTAATAATGTATTTCATTGCATATGTTACAGAATAAAAGACCTTTTTTACAAATTCGTATACTTTTTATATCTTAAAGTTTGTGCAGCTTATTTCTATTGGACTTTTATCAGCAGTCAAATTTTCTACTAAAGCTAGAGCTGTTATTAAATGAAAATAATTTTCCGAAACTAAAGAAAATAAACTATTTTTTATTTAGAAAATAAAATCAATTGTTGTTTTACTCTTTAATGAGTTTCTACAAAGTCATTTAACGAAATTTTTCTGGTAATCTATTAACAGCGATCAGTCGATCGTAAGAAGAAAATTTGACATTACATCTTTGTAAAATTCTTATGTAATAGAATAATAGACAATTGGTATAACATACAACAACTAGATGAGGTCAGGTTTTCTTTTAAATCGATTTGAAACTTAAATTAGAGTATGCCGAACTTTAAACCAATGCTTTCGCGGGATGAAGATTATTTTTAATACGACCAAAGCGTTCACTACTAGTACGATTCAAGTGATTTCGGTTTTTCTCCTAGAAATTTCCTCAACAATAGAACCCTTGTATACATAAATCACCCAAATCAAATCGCTATCGATCTGAAGAACACACGTTCTCGAGCAAGTAAGACGCGACAAAACACGTTGATAATATAATACTGTAGAGATCGTTTGTGCGGAATCCGAAGCTGGTTTATATGCGTAATCAGCGAAAACGAAGCCTCGCAGGGAAAGCCGCTAATAAAATGATCAAAGGACTCCATTGTGGAGCGTCGAAGGATGGTGACGGTTGCCATGCGACTGCCACAATTGATGGGGAATTTTCACAGTTCACAGTGGCAATAATTCCCGCCAAATTCAAGGGAATTTTACTTGGCTGCGTCTCGGAAATCTGTAAGGCGTTGCAAAACAGCGGTTTGATATTTATACGGAATTTTTGTATTTGAGGATGCGGTGGATTTGGGAAATTTTCGTTGTGTTGTGTTGAGTCGAATTGTTGTTTGAAAGGTGTTTGGTGTTTGGGAAGATTTGAGTAGTTTGGAAAATACATGTAAGGAGCTTGGATATTTTAGGTCGGTTTTAAGTTATGTTTATATTCAGTCATATTGCAGATATTTTTTTTAGGTTTTCATATAATACATGCCACAATTGATGGAAAATTTCATAGTTCACCATGACAATAATTTCCACGAAATTCAAGAGAATGTTCCTTTTCCCTTTCTTAGAGATCAGTAATGCTTAAATGTGTAGGAACTAAAAATTTCCACTTAACTTAGTGTTTCTACCTAAGAAATCGTTAAGTCAGTCTTACAGTTCTTGTACGTATTCGATCAAATGTATTCGTGAAATCAAAACTCAATAGATGAAAATAGTGACATTGACATTGCATTTTCCCGATTTTACCGAAAATCTTATCAAATACATGAAGCACTGAAAGTTTTCGGAACTATCAAACTTTTGATTCATCAATCATTTTTCAACAATAGTTCAAGTTATCGATGGTGAAAAAATCTGCTAAATTTTATTTTACCACTGAAACGTTTCAGAATAAATTTTGCAATTAAATGACAAATTGAGAACAGCTAAAAATGACCTTTTAAAAATTGACATGAATACACTTTAATGAAAGTATTACAACATAATATTATTCAAATCAAATTTAATTAAAATTTATACGACAGATCGATCACTCGAGACACAGTAGACATCGCAGACATCAACACAATCGCACCGCAAGCACAAAACGACAACAAAGCTCTTCCTCAACAAAGAATCATTCGATACGTGACGTTTCTCTAATACCGAGATTGTTGGCTTTGTTACGAGAGTGGGTCCACCCTCCTTCGCGTTATTTATACAAGACAATCAATGTCGCTTTGAAAAATATAAAATCGATAGCCGACGACTGTTTTTCCCCCCGCCTGATATTATACGGTAGTTGTCGGTCGCATTGTCGCACGAAATGGAAAAACCTTACAAGAAATAAATAATCGAGACGATGGTTTGTGGGCTTCTTTTGTGCGTCGCTCTTATTGGAAACTAAACGGCCGCTAAAGCTTGCGGCCAATAAAAATGTTGCCGTTTGAAATATTGTCAAAGGTATTTTGGATCGTTTATGAATCGAATATTTATAGGATTGGATCGAAATTGGTCTAAAACATACGAATAATAGATTTTGATTTTATTTTCTTTTGTGGATAAATTGGAAATCCCTATTATTCGTATTCAAGCTAATGTACAACTTGTGTACCTTTACTTTTGTACATAATGTGTTAGGTGTTATTATCATCTAGAATTTTAAAGAGAATCATATAAATTTGAAAAGGGAGTCTAACAAAAGATGTCTTTTTCGAAAGTAAATATTCAATTCTGTGATTTATGATTTCTATTGCATTCTATTTGATTAGAAAATGCGTTTTCGACACTCAATGGAAAGGTTGCTCAAATTGCCAAAATTGCTTGAAATTAATCGTTTTACAGTGACATCTATGATTAGTTCAGATACTTTCCCTTCTGATCTGATCTATTACTGTCAGTTGCTTCTTTAATTAATTGTGTAGTTTTTCTACTATTGACTTAGTATTATATTTAGGTGATACGTATAAATTGTGGTCAATATTATATTCTGTTGAACAACATCGACTTTTTATCACAAATGAGTCATGAATATAGAAAGGGGTTCATCTTATACGAAAAATGTAAGTTGAAGGTCATAATTATAATACAATATAAACTCAATATACAGCATGTTAAGCATTATTTCCATCTGATGGATTGTAAAAACTTTTATACATAAAAAAAATCGAATCAACGTATATATATTCAACGGATCAAATTAGGGACAGACCTTACACAAACAACACTCCTTTCACATAGAGAGAGATCTCCCTTGAAAAATAATTTCAATTTGTCGGACTTTCACTGATTCGGGCACGTTTTTTGTGCAAACGGTCTGATTTAGTGCCGGCAATCTTGGACGGTAGCAATTTTCCTTTCCTCGCACACATATCCACATACACGCGTGTTTTTTTTATATTATAACCCAGCCAGGTTCCTACTACACACAGAAACACCCTGTACATACATTTCTGGGGGGAAGGTGGGGATATAAAGGCCTCGTACGCCAAAGATTAATGCTGGTAAAAGGGGCGCATCTATCTCGTCTGACCACTCCCCCTATAAAGTGGGTGGTGGAACTCCTCGGTTCCCCATATTTTTTTATTCGGTTTTCAGGAATGGAAGGTATGGTCTTGATGTGTTTGTTTATGCAAGGAAATTTGATTATGTCTCGTCAAATATACGCGAGTTGATGAGATGTGCATTTTAACCGGCGCAGCTTCATTAGGGATCCGAATTCGGTGCATAGGTTGTTTAGGGTGGGTTTGGTTTGTTCATATTTGATGTGTGCATATTTTGAATGAAATTGTGCAGTCTTGTATTATGTATGATACGGTCAATGGCCTAAGCGAGAATTATTTCGGAATTATTCAGTTTTGAAAGGTTCGGCAATAATATGATATGTACTAGTCATTTGAATTCATTTCTGTATTGGTTAACTTAAACTAATTCAATTTCAACAAATTAATCTAATATCTAATTAGAAATTGATAATATCAAAATCTACTGAAAATGCTTCACTCAAGGAATTTTTTCATTTATGCAATCTATGGTCAACTCAATGCGTTACGTTTTTTGTAAAGAATTAAATATCTATAGATAATGTTATTTTAGGATACTTATAAATGATTGAAGAATAACCAAAATTATGGAAGTTGTCATTTAGTGTCATCACGAATTGCATAAGTGGAAATATCCTTTCAAATCCTGACTATAATTTTTAGAAACTACTTGCTAATTCTGAAATAATCTTGCTTTAGACTTCGATTATGAAAAAACACATTAAGAAAGCCCAAATAAACATATTTTCACATGAATCCCTCTTCAATTTCTAAACGACACTGGATTCGCGCAACATACCACAACGAAATATCACAAAAATACAAATTTTATCCGCGTCCAACAAATGCTTTACATAAGGAAATAGCTTCGAGTCGCAGAAGGAAATTGTGTCTTTTGTGTCCGTTGAAATATTGAAAATTCACGTCAGCAACAGCGGAATGGCCGAAAAGTGCGGAAGCTCGATATAAAGTCGCCACCGGGAAAACCGGAAGTTAAAAACTATTTAGCACTAGACGACCGAAAGCAGACGGTCCAACTTTACTCTTCCGTCCGGAAAAATCTTCAGATTTGCACCGTTTCTCTTGCCCTTTTTTCTCCTCTCTCTCTGTTCTCTCGAAGCACTCGAACTTGGTCCGCAGAAAGTTTTCCCCTCTCTTTTATATGTATTATATGTATATGTACGTATATATGAGCGTATTTATTTTATTTTCGCCAAAGTTTACATCCAGGTATGTCCCAATACGTATCCGAAGCAAAAAAATCTTTTATTTGTCTTTACCGAGCTTAGGCAGCGTACGTACGTTTCGAATTTTTATCGTTAGTAAATTCAAGTTTTCTATGAAAAAAATAGATAAATATTATTTAGGATTCATTTTAATTACAGACTTCCAACTGGGTTTTATAATCAAATATATATTATTAAAAAATCTAAAATAATTCAAATGCAATAAATATCAAATATTTTAAATGAAATTGAATATATTTTAGTTTAAGTTCAATTCAGCTTTCTATAATCTGATTTCGATTAAATACTGTCTGATATCTATACATACTTTATTCAGAACTTCTCTGGTTTGATCTAGTTTACCTTTGTTTAAATTACTTCTACAGTTTATTATTCCTAGTTTGCTCTAGTTCATTTAATCATACCTCAGTCTTATTTATTCTAGCTTAACCTTAACCTAACTTATTTTTGCTATATTTAACTTACAATTAGTATTTTCTACTGTGCATTTGATATAATATTAGACCTTTAACAGTTTTTACCATAAAGTATTATATATATGGTAAAAAAAAAAATTATATCTATTTATCTCACGATGCTGTCCTTACAAAATGTAACGCAATTGACACAAGAATCAATCAAATATTTTTTTCATTTACAAGAATATTTTTCAATTAAAAACTAAAAAATGTTTAAAAATAACTTACAAAATATATTCAGTCTCATTTAAATCAATCTTTTATAAAACTAAACTTTGCAAATTCGCATAGAAGCGATCTGAACCAAAACAACTAAGCTTCAATTCCCTCCAATCAATTTCAAAGAACACCTCTTCAACGCCGTAAAATAAAAACTAGCCTCAACCCAAAGCAGTCTTCGGGCTTCTAAAAGCCCTTCCTTCACGGGTCCAAGTCTATTTTTTCATATTTTACAAAATTGTTGAGCAAACAGGGGGCAACGGTGCGTGCCCGACCCGGGGAGCCCAAAACCAATATTTGCCTTGAGGCCGAGTGCGGTAATTCGATTCTAATAGTTTGCTCTCCAAAAAGTTTGCTCCGAGTAATGCTGTTTGTCTGTCGTCGAAACAGACGCGTGGAAATTTCACCTGTAATGTGTTTGCTTTTTCATTTCGTGTTCGATGACGTTTTTTCGTCATGTCGAGTCGAATTTGCATGTTTGGCTTGTCTGTTTTTTTCAGTACGCGTCGATATTGCGCGAAAATTTACACGTCAATTAGCGAGAGCGGAATTGCTTCGGTGGAAATTTTTGAATTTTCACAGTGTGCGAATTGGTTCGGTTGTGCTTAAATTGATGTTGCGGGGGTGTGTGCGATTTTATTGCGTTAGTGTGACCCAATTATTTAGTTTGTGCGATATTTAATATTGAAACTATCGAATTTCAACGTGCAGTCTGTAGTGTATCGATGAAAATAAAAGCTATTATGAATTCGATTGATGCTTTGAATTTTTTTTGAATAATTATTTCTTTGACGATATTTATTAATGTCACAGTCAGTTCTCAAAGTAATGATGATTTAGGAATTGACTGGTTACTGTCGAAAACTTAATCACAATCTGATACATGCTTTTACAATAGTTTCATTTCAATATTTGCTAATTGAACAAACATAACATGACTTAAAACTAGTCGAGCCTTACCTTACTTAATCGGAAAGGCAGAACTCTTAACTTCTCTTAAATCAACATAGAAAATATCAAAATTAAATTCTCCTATCAAAAGTCGATCAATTCCGAATTTCTCTCGATTAGGCAATATTTAAAGCTGATTGCATAAAATTAAATATATACAGAAATATGCAATCAAATCATAGTTAACATTAAAAAAATACGACTGAGATCATCACAGACATACGTACGATCAAATTTGAACTATTTCATTACCATATTTCCGCAAATTAACCATAAACACATAACTCACAACGACAATCCACTCAGCCCTCCTTTCAAACAACGCCACTTCCAGTCGCACCTCTATATCACTTCAAAGCGCACTTTCCCCGTTTTAAAAAATTAACAAAAAAAACTCCCGTTTATTTTTTAAGCAGATCCATCTCCAAAGCACGCACAATTACCCCCATTAGGAGCATACCCGAAATCTCTATCCCCGAACGCATATAAGTGCAGCAAACTGCCAGCTAATGGCCTCGGTGCATTCGAAGGCAATGAATCAAACGGCACTCAAGTGCACATCCTCTTCACCCCCATGCGAAGAAATGCAACCCCCGAATTTCGTAGTCCGATCCGCTAATAGATTCTGTATTAAGTTTCAATTTGCTTCGCAGAAAAAAAATCACCCCTAAGGATGAGTTCGCACTAGGGCCGAACGATGGCCTGTTGCATGGCTGAGTCAAAATCTTGTATATTTGACGACTGAATTTCATAAATGGCACAAATGAGCTTTTTATCGATATTGAGTTAAGTACAGAAAATGGTTCTGTATATGATACTAAACTATTTTCTGTACTTAACTCAATTCCGACAAAAAAAAGGTCACTTGTGCCCTTTGTGAAATTCAGTCGTCATTTATAGTTTCCGGATTAACTTTCATGTCTTTTATTGTGATCTTCATCATTTTATTCTCAGATCTACTATTTGATCATCCTAACCTGAAAATAATCAGATGATACAAAAAACTCTTCATCAGGGAGTAAAAGCGAACGATTTACTTTTCTAGCTTCACTCTAGCTACACACTATTACTTTCTGACTATCTAGTATAATAGGCATATTAATTTTTTGTTAAAAATAAGCATCCCCTCTTGCACTGCATATTAGTTCTGGGCCCGTTTATGTACATCTATTTTTCAATATTTGAAAAAAACTTGTGTGTCCATCGATAATACACTTAACTGATTATGTAAGAAAAGGTTGGTTTAGGTCTCACGATCAAATTTTTGTTATTTCTTTGCATTAGACTAGATTCGGTTGAGTTTAAGAATAAGTTAGATTTACATAGTTGAATGCCATGCCGATAGTATTGTACACTTCTTTTGATAATTGTAATAGACATTGATTAAAATTTCGATGATATTTCGAGTGTTCGAAAGATATAATAATCACTAAAGAGATTATCTCGAAGATCGACTATGTTGTGAACTTTGCATGAGTCTTTACACACCCTCACTTTTAAAAATAACCAGAAATGTCATCCCCTCGGCAGTGAGGAGTTTACCCCCCGGGTGTGTTTTTGCCGTTCATAACGCGTCGTTTAACTCTTCTCGATGGTACGAGAAGGAAAAATGTGACTCATCCAAAGTCAAAGGGCAACGATGTCGAAGAGTATCTCCTGAGGGATGTTTCTGCGAAAATTTGACATTCTCTCGTGCTCCGGAGTTTTCCCGGAAATTTTCCTTTCGGGGGATGTAAATTTTTGCGCGAGACGCTCTTGTATGACGTGCGCGAAGTTCCACAATCGGATTGGCCTCATTTACACTCAAATATACTTTTATTAATAAAATTTTATTAGTTTTACATTTTAAATGAGGACTCTAGAAGCAAATCGATATTACTGATTTTGAATCATTTAAGTTGAGTTCAAAAATCATCTCTGAATAAGTCCATTCGTTCGATTCGTATTACCAATTCTTGAATTTGTATTGAAATAAATCATTAGATCATTTAATAACTCTTTAATGTTTCATTATTTTCAATAGATTTCCAGTTTTGAACGTGGCTTGATGAAAATTCAGTAATCTGCACTTTGCTTCTATAGTTCTCGAATTAGGTCAAATTTTTAAATCTTATCGTGCGAAACGATTATATTTTTTAATTAGGAAATACTTTCGCTCTATAAATTCGAAAACAATAAAAAGCAGTACGAAAATAAATATGAGAAATGGCTTCCGTTCAATTCTGTGTTTGAAAATTGGATTATCGCTCGGTACATTTTCATTCACGAAATCGCACCCTTATCGTTGGCGACTAAACGTTCAACCCTCACTTTTTCCGTGTTCATTAAACTATTAACGTATCGCATTTCGACGAAAGTTCTCTCGATAAGCCAGGAATGTGTACTTTAGGAAGAAAATTCAAGCTATGAACATATTAAGGCGACAAATCGCTCGAAACTGGCGAATTTTACATATTTTGTTGGAATGAAACTGAATTTGAACGATCTATTAGTAAAGTGTATGTTTATCTTATGGTTTCTTAGAAAAATCATCATGTCATAAGATGTCACTAATGAGACTTTTCCACTTATGCGTTGAGTTGCATTGTTTTAACGGCCTCATAATGGATCCAAGAATGATATAATCGGTTCGAAAACTCTTATTTTATGCGACTTATCCATAGAGTGTGTTCCCAGCTCAAATCCTTTTATTATTTCAACTCGTTGACAATCGTTACACGAACGATTTGACCGTTCGCGTGACCGTTAAAACGAAAATTAAGAGAACAAATCGCCCGTTAAAAAATCGCTTCCGACAGTTACGATTTTTATTCGACTATGCAATTATTATTTTTCACGTTTATGAACTATTAAAAATATAATATAAGGATTCTCGTTTTCGTGTAAAACGATTAAGGATGTCGAGCGAAGCTTTTCATTGTTCAATTCGAAACGTTTAATTGGACAGTGAAACGAATTGACGTTAATTCGAATTGTCATTAAAGATTATCTTATAATATTCTTTTTTATTTTGAAAACACGTTTTTTTTAATGTACAGTCACATTCAACATTCACAAAAAGAGAGATTCATTCTGAAAAAATATGATTGGGATATTTTATAATTGTCGAATTGTTATTCATCGTAATGTATATATTATTTTCGCATATTAATTTCAGATCCGTATATATTTCGGATGATGGATTTTTCTAGATATCAAGCACGTGTATCGGAAAAGCTTCGCAGAAACTCGAAACGTAATCCGCGTTAAAAATAAAATAAGAAAAATTGGATTTCACATGAGAACAATGGCCCGGTTCCTTTTCCTCGTAAACACGAAAAATATCGGATAACATCGTCCGAAAATTACGGTTCGTAAACAAATAATCATAAGAAGCAAAAAAACAAGGCTTTTCCGCGATTTTATTTCGTTTTTAGGTCGTGGGGTGGAATTCTCCGAAAAAAGTTCTCCCATAAAAGCGAACTGATCACTCGTCGAGTTCCTTCGCACATACTATAAGGTGATTCATGTACGATTTTTTTCTCATACTTTGTACAGTATCTAGTGATTCACGATCGAATTTTCGCTATATTTGCGCAGGAAATTGGTTGACATTTGCGTTGATATAATGCAAGTGAATCATCGTGCGGCTACTGAGAATTTCGAGAAAGTTTCTCAGTATGGAAGCAATCAAAAATAAATTAGCGTTGAGCCGAGCATCATTATTTTCTATTCAGAGCTTAATTGATTATAATAAATTTCGCAAAACGACCACCGCTTTTTCTAATGATTCAAATAAATTTGATTCAATGGATGAAATTTCGTTTTATCTTTTAACAAGTTTTTGCAATTTATTTTTGCATATACATATGTATTCGAAATCGTATTTATTAGCGTCACAGATCTGAAAGATGGTAAAATCAATAATAGAAGAACTTCGAATTGATCGATTATTAATTGACAAAACAGTTATAAGGCTAGATTTTAGACTTTAGACTAGGTTTGGTTAGTTAATTACAAATTAATTTTAAACGAATTTGTCAAATTAATTATTTCATTTGTGTAATTGTTTCAGTCAATATCAAATAGAATTAAATGTAATGATATTCGTAAGATTTCTTTCGAATTATTAAAATACACAAGAGTCTCACGCGGATTCGATAGAATTGAACAATGCACCTTAACATCATTGATTCATAAACATCCATATTTAACACAACACAGTAATCTTTCATATACATATTTTACAAAACCATACTTTATTATAATAAATTCACCAAATTTCCACGTAACACAATTACAACAGAAATTAATTAAATCCACTCGAAACACACAATCAACACACGTATGCCCACAAATTCACAACTCCTCTCATACAAATTCATACAATAACATCTCGCAGTGTTATTGTTTTTAATTAAAACCGTTACTCCCGATCAGCGGGCGGTCTTTTGGGGTGGCGAACCATAATAAGTCAACAAGTCACTCGAGCGAATGTTATTTCACGCAATCGCTTTGTAAACACCATCACCACCCCCGTTCCGAGGAGTCTTATGATTAATTATGATGGCATTTTGGCAGCCTAACGCCTCTAGCCCGACGCCAAATTGCTCTTATTTCGGCTTTCGAACCCTTCTCCTTCGGTGGAAGCCGAAGAGCGAAGAAACTGCTGAATCTCGAATCGAATTCAGAAAACGATGACGTCAACGCCTATGAATAACTAAACGTTTCACCCTCGAGTGTCTGCAGAAAAAAGAGAGACGTTTTCCATTTGGGAAACGTTTCATTTTCATTTTCGTCCGTTTTCGTGTTGAATGATTTATTTGCTTTTTTGAAGTTTTTAATTTTACTATCGTCCATAGAGATTTCTCTATCTATATCTTGCTATCTACAAATCGGTGTTAAGAAATAGTAGGTTTGCAAGTCAAATTAGTCATACTTAGTATATGTGAAGTGTCGACTCATGAACTCAACTGTTGTTTAATAATATCAATATTTGTAAAAAATATAATAATATTTACCTGTTTGTTTTTCTGAATTGTATATTTTCTTAAACCATTCATCTGATTTCGATGAAAGTTATCAAATGTTTATCTTCAAAAGTTTATGTATCTATATAATAATTATAAAATGAACTTTCAAGCAACTTAAATTAGATAAAATCTCAAGCAATTTCGAGCAAAAGCAACTAAGTAATACATACAAATAAATATATTTTATGCATCATTACGTTGACATTTGTATCATTATCTCAAAAGAAAAACAAAGTTAATTATTTCAATATATTTTTACGATTTTTTAATAATCTCTCAAAGAAAATTCTTGATCATTTATACGTGCGATTACGCTTCGTGCAAATGTATTATTTTTCTTTTCGTAAAGCTGAGATTTCATCGGAATTTCCTAAAGAAAACGAGAGAATTTTCCGAATATGATCAACTTTAGCATTTGAAAACTTGAAACAAAATAAAACGATATTCAAGCGAAATTCAAACTCAAACATCTCCGACTGTAATTAATTCACCCACCCCTTAAGATACCCCATCACTATCATCCTATAACATTATAGGGGTAGAAATTAGATCTGGTGCATCGGAAACTTTTAAAGAGTCTAGCTCCGGTACAAATTGCTCGTCTGCGATTTTTTCCAGTTGCACGTCCGCCTTTTTGCTCCGTATTAGTTGGAAATTGTTACCAATTTATTTGGCGGCCAAGTGCAAGCTGGGTCTTAACCAAAGCCACCAGATTAAAGGGAACCAATAAGCTCATTCTGGTGAACTGTGGGGTATTAGTTACGTGAGAACCCCGGGCTTCGAAACTGAGACTTTGACGCCCGGGTTTCGCTGAACCACACTTTATCTTCGGAAATTGAACTCGATTTGTACAATTTTAGATTTTTCTGCTTTAAAATTATGTGTATGATTGTATTTTCGATATTAAATTTAGAGATTTTTAAGGCTTGGCTTGTTAAAAATCTTAGAACTCGAGACTTATGATGACTCATGACTCTAAAGAGCAAATTAAATGTGACAAATTCGAATAACTGGATTTGAGTTCTTTAACACATTTTATTTAAATGAATTTGTTATTCGCTTTATCTATTTGGGTCTTCATTTGAAAATATTGGAGCTTAGAATTTCCAATATCAATATCCCCAATAACGTGAAGAAGCTCAAAAAGTTATATAACTTCTTGTATGTTTCATTTCATAACAATTGGCTATTTCAAATGTTCTCGCAATCAGATATGTTAATATTTTGAATAAATTAAATTATATAATAATATTTCTCACTTTTATAAAACCAAAAAGATTTGAGTTATGAAATTGTCTTATTAAAAGTCTCGTAGTAAAATTCTTCATACAAAATCCCTACTCATTAAAAAAAATCTCATTACTCTAACAAAATTTAAGGGTAATTACATGTTTAATGCATTAATTATCAAAATAATAAGAAAAAATAAATAGCTATATTAGGTTTAAATGCTTGTGGAATATAAGGTGCAAAATAATCGTATTGTACAAACATCAATAGGAAGTATTCCTTTCGGGGTCTTTGACTGATTTCTATACTTCGGAAGTTGTGTTAAGCCTTAATTCCTAGCAAAGCCGACAAGGAAAAGGCGATACCAGAAGCCCCACAATTGCCATTCTCGAGGATTTGGGTTAATTATCGTCTTGGAAATATACACACCTTAGCAAAGTTTGCTCGGGCGAAAAAATATATTACAATATACGAGATAGGAAAAAAAATCGTCAAGACCCCTAATCCGGGGATAAAGAATGGTGGTAATTTTACACGCGTAACGTGAGTTTTTATGTTTCATAAGCATTTTTTCCCGATTATTTATAAAAAATCATTTACGAAATAAAGCCAGCCGATAGTATAGGGGTATAAATCGTATGTACATGCAGCGTCGGGCTTCAGTATCTCGCAATGCTGGGTTCAAATTCTGACAGATCTTAGCGAGTATATGTGGTTTTCTTGATTGATTTTATGTCTCGATTGTTTATTTTATATAATTGATTCGATTAAATTGTTAGTTCAAATGTTGCTAATAAATAATTAATCCTAGATTTCGTGTGTGTTGATTGAATTGTATGGATCTTATCGTCAGTTTTCGTGCGTTGATCACTCTTTAGAGGCCTAAATGGCTGCTTCTTCAATTGAAATGTCAATGATTAATTGAAAAAATAAATTGAATCTTACACATGTATTTATAAATTAAATAAATACAAACTTTTTTATATATTGCTATATGTGGGAAAACTTGTGGATTTTAGGGTTTCGTCAATTAGAGCGTCTGTGTCGCCTCGGGACACTCAAACTCCCGCTGTGTGTTATACGCACTTTATATATTAAATTACCGAAATAATACTGAGCAATAATATAATGGACAACACGATATATACTCATATAAAAAAAAGACATTTTATAAATGATACGATAGTTTTTCTGAATTTTCTTCTGTCGTAAGATTCGCCTTCGTCGCAAGCAGAAAACAAACACATAAATTTCGTCTACGATGTAATAAGTGCTTTGTTTCGAGCCAAATGTGGATAAAAAGATTATCTTGTCCTCTTTTTCCACGAAATCGAGAATGTCGAATAAAAGCTTAGTGGACAACTTGTAAATTGCATTCTATTTCCGATACGAATGCAGAACTATCGAAGCGTAAAATCGTTAAACTGAAATGTACAAAAGTTTTCCGTATAAACAGTCAACTCTGATTCTAGAATTTCTTTGTGAAAAATAATTATTTTAACATTTTCAGAGGAAAAACTTTAAAAGCGTACCTTGAATGAAAGCTTCGCAATTAGGATTCGCATTACAAAAGAGCAAGAGAGTGCAGCGCGAATTTTAACAAAATGCATTCTAGTATCACAATACTACAAAGAGGAAAAAAATGAGAGCAAATCCTATCCAATTACTCTCAATGTTCTTTCTGGCGCTTTTCGCGATCGTTAAGCTAGACCTTCACTCGCTTTTTTGGAATCGTCGATCTCATTGTGAGTTCGTCAGGGGGTTCGGGAAATTTTTACGCTCGTCGTCGTTAAAATACACCCCCGTGAGGATCGCGAGTTTCCCGCCAAGGGATGGACGTATTTGAATAACAATATAAAGTCATTAAGCACTCGAATATGAAATTTCGACGAGGGACGTCGCATAAAAAGAGAACCACTTCGCCGCATCGCAAATTGCAACGCCCCTCGCTTCGTATTTATATCGCATTTTGCTAGAATTGTGCGAATGCTTTTTGATATATGTACGTATAAAATGAAAAATTATATGTGCGTATGTTTAGAATGTCTGAATTGTGCATTTCGTACGAAATTTTCGATGTAATTGGAGAGATTTGTGAGTTTTATATCGACTGATGAGGACTTAAAGTTGTGTCGATTCTATTGATAAATATTGAGGTTTTGTGGTTACTGGTTAAAATGTATGCAATATGTACTAAAAAAATTGTTTTTCAATTTCAATTGTCGTAAAATGAGTTTTCAAAGAAAGTTATTGTCAAATTTGTGCGTTCACATTGTCGTGTCAACTTTAATTTGTTTTGACGCTGATTATACTTTGAATATTTTCACAATTATGCTTTCTTTAAAAAAGTTTAAATTTCTCTGATGTCCATTTTTATATATTGAAATTATCAACTTTGATTTTGTAAAAATAATGCTAATTTAATTCCAGATATCTCATAATCTTATGCTATACATATAAGAAACTTATGTATGTACATCGACAAAGGTATTATATAATTCTTCTTCAAAAGACATTGAAATATTAAAAATTATTGATAACATTAAAATTTTCATTAAAGCTATCAATATTCGGCATTTTCGTAAACATTATGAAAAACTCATGCCATTTTCATTAATTAACGCTTCCATCTCAAACAGCGCACCCACTAATATATCGCAAGCACTCCGTACACGGTATTGCTCGGAAAATTTCAAATATTTTTTAATGTGTGCTGGATGAGAAGGTATTTATTCTGGCGTGACCTGACGACGACGAGTACCGGTAATTACCTGCCATTCAAAGTCTCAGACACTTCTTCTTTTTCGGTCCAATATTTTGCATATAAATTGAAGCACGACTTTGTCGTTTACGAAAGACGTGAGAACGAAAAACCTCCTAAAAAGCTCCGTTTCGAAAGCTTCTTTCCATACGTTTTTATCTGTCGATGAAAATTAATCTCATCGATTTTGTATGTGAGTTATAATTTTAATACATTTTAAATTAGTTTTAACAAGAGAGCTTTTTATGAGATGAATAATTCAACCCTTTAGACGACGCCCATGTCAATTAACATAGCACGAACTAGATTTTTATCTGTCTTCCCCTATCTGAACCTATTAGTAAATTAGATGCGAGTTTATTACGTATTTTTACAACGTTCATAACTTGATATATTCGAATAGTTGATACAATAACCTAAGCATAAACGAAAGTCGTAAAATCTCTGCGGTTCCGCTTCTTTCAGTGATGACTTATTTTATTGTCCATTTATAGAATTGCGAATAGAATAGAATAGAATTTACAACTACAGCTACCCACTTTTATTATTCTTAAAGTGACAGAAATATTGCTATTGGTGAAATTGAAAAAAAAAGATCAAATCATACATGATGTGTAAATAATTGCAACAAAAATATCTAGATGCACACTTAGGAATAGAAATAGATACTCAAATTTCAAAATTATAAGATTTTCACTCTACATTTCCAGCGCCTATTCAATGCAATCTTCATTACACCAATGCAGAGTAAATTGCAAACCGAGCGTTACAAAAACAGACTGACAAATTAGCGATATTAATATATTAAATAATTATTACTTAATGATAAATTTGTATTGAAAATCATTGTTTTGTAGTATAAACATATAGATATTTTAGGAATTCGCGAATTTAACCATATCGGCCATGCCGATTGTTCGGATCGAGCTTTGCAGGTTGACTGGGTATTTCTGGGCTTTGTTCGAGTTTAGTTTAGGGTTATTATTCGATAGCAGACGGAGGGCATTTCAATAGTGTCGCTATTGGCATGCTGTGTATCGGGTGTCAAATGCACGAAGCGACTATTTATCACAAACAGAAAGCGTAGTTGTGCGGGCGCTAAGGGGTTAATGCTCTGTGTTCAAATGTACGAATTGCATAGTTTTTTTTAATTGTTTTTGATTTTTGATTACATTTTATATTAATTCTATATTATAAATACGCTAACGATATGCTCGAAATTTTCAACAACAGCCGTGCTTCGAACCCGGGCGTTCAATTTATTAGCCCGCGCCTTACACTCCGAACTACGCGTCGTAATTACGATATTGCACCGCTTAATTTATACAAGGCGTAAAATCTTTTTTTATTTCACACATAGATGGCAATAAACACATCTGTGGCAATACGAATTTGATCAATTCCGAACTATTTTGATACACATGCGCCTACTGCTAGTGAGTTGTAAATGGATTTTTTCTGAAGCCAAAATTGGGTTTCAATGTTGATGTGAAATAATTTGTCGTCTAATAACTAAAGATGTCTGATTGTTCAAAATTGAAAACTTCATAATATTAAAGCTAATAATAGAAAAAATATACTTTAGCAATATAACAAGCAATGACAATAGTAAATTCTAATAATATTTTCAATGTTACGCGACACAAATAGAAAATTCGTACAATCGCTAAATGCTCGAAACGATTCCGTATAAAAGCCGTTCGAAATTGAATTTCTGCGAAAGTAACAATAAGCTAAATTTAATTTTGACTCCAGATTCGATAAATTCTCTTTTCAAAAACATCGTCTGATATAAAACATCCAAATGATTCCAAATAGAGTGAGTCGAGTGCCAAAACGGAGAGCGAAAAGCGTCGTTTACGATTCTATCACTGGAAACGTATAATTTACGATTTATCCCATCCAAAACATCCCACTTTAGATATGAAGCGATAAAACTATAATATTTGACAATAAAACAAAGCTGTGATACTTATCTTGAAAAGAAACTGCTCTCGATTCGAGATTAAGATTGAAGAAAAACTATTCTTTCTCATATCTAACATATAAATAGTACTAATCTGTGTATCTAGAATAACTCTCTACTTCTATGAATATTTATTTGGATATTTCATACAAATATCAGATATGATCGTATTTGAGATTCGAGCTATGAAATTTCATGTTGCCTCTTCATTTGACAGCATCGGTCGACAAAATAAATTCACCAATGGAAAAAAAATTCTGACAATGCGAAATTAATACTTATCGCTCATTATATTTATTTATTTTACTTATCGTGTTTATTTACAATGCGATTTTGCGGTAGAAATTGTGTGCAGCGCGAACACACAAATTCGCACCACAAACAATAATGGTGCTCATGCCTAATCCGCGTCGCCATTGTTTTATGGACAATTAAATTTACCGATATCGGGAAATTCCAACGTCAAACTGAGGCTTTTGTGCATAACGGCTTTAGAGAATTTCTCGATTTCGCACAAAACGCTTGAAATCCCATTGCCCAAATGACTAATGGTCCAACTGTGCCAGTGCAATGTTAAATATATTCTTTTAATAGATTTTCAATTATATTTTTCAATTTTTATCTTTACTTTATGTAGTTGTTAAAAAATAACACATAACTCAGAAAATTCGTATAATTATAAATATTTTAAGTGGAATTTGATTTGATTCATCAAAATAGTTTCATTCAAGTTTGATGCTCTTTTACAATTTCAACTTTTCAAAAAAATATATCTTTTTTTGTAAGCTAATCTCATCTAATCCATTAAAATTTATCCTGATCTATGTACATATATACGTCGTTGATTTTCTCCAAAATTACTCATTTTTTTCATATTTACAAACAAAAGTTATTTTTCGGGATCTATGTAGTTCTGGATAGAATAGATTGTGAAGCAATTCAAATCGATTAAGCATACAAACTTATTGAGTGGTGTTTCATTAAATAATCTATCAGATAGGTACTTATGGGTTATCCAGTTGACAAAACACTTAACCCATCTTAATCTAACGCAACTTAACCTAACTAGATAGTCTAAAGTCAAGCCAACTGGACAACCCACAAGCACCTTTTAACACCTTAACAATTTTTCATAACTTAATTACTTTTACTAGTTCCACATCAACTTAAATCCAATATTTTAATCTTTCCAGATCTTCGAAAACAATTCGTATCACCCCCAATGGCCTCATCTGTAGAAATGTACGGCCAAGCAGCCCTAAGATGCATTCCACCCCAAGGAGCACCACCTGCCGAACTGTCCTGGCTGAAGAACGGATCTCCTCTGGTTTCAGGATCCAGCTCGAACGTTCGAGTTTCAGCCGAAGGCCACTTGCTGGTTTCCCAGGCCACCTTGCAGGTGCCATCTTTCATATGTTCAGTCTTTATATCCGCACTAATGCCCCTACCGTCTAGACTGAATCCTATTAAAGTTGTCTTGAGTTACATCGTTACATGTCTAATATATTGTATGTACACGAAAGCCTTTTTTTTTCATGTGGATTCGATGTTATGCGGTTTTTAAAATGAATGTGAACTTAGTTGGTGTGCAAATACTGCGCTATGTATACGTAGATCATGTACGAATACTTGACTACGTGTACATGATCTTGTATTGGTTTACATAAACACATCAAATAACGTTGAACATATTCGATGGCATGTCTATTATCCGGGACAAATATGTAGAATTTTTGATAAATAAATGTTTTGTTTGTTCTAAATTCAAAATAATTGAATAATATAATATTACCTTTAAAGTCAATAATCTTTAAAATTAGTGTGCTATTCAAACAATAAGTTGACGATATCGGTGATGTTTCAAAATTAATGTACATAATTATATATATGTACATATATTACATTTCTGAATGATATAATTTGTTTTCAGGATATGGCAAATTATACATGCATCGCTGAAAATGTTGCTGCAAAAAGAATAGCTGAACCAGTGATGCTCACTGTTTATGGTAAGCTTATTTTTAATCGATTAGAGGTGGTGAAAGTGTGAATGTGCAACTCGTTGAATCGTTCTCGTTATTTCCATCTGGTTGCACACGTTAATTTAGCCTTCTTCGGTTGTCACGGATGCAATTTTTTAAACGGTAATTTTGCAATTTAAAATCGTGCTTTATTCGACTTTTATTCCGGCAGAAGCTCAATTATAAACGAGTTTGATCATCGTATAGAAACTCGTATCAACGATGTATACTACGTTTTTAATTTTTCAATATTTCATGAAAAATTTCATAGTACGTTTCGATATAATAATATGTAGTTAAAATACAAATTTCAATATATTTATCATCGATACGTTGAGCAACAGCAGTTTCATGAGTCTGAAATTATCATATTTTGTACATTTGCCAGAAGCAGAAGCTAATTTGTACTTACAAAATAAATATATTTATCACGAATTAATTGAATGTTTACTAATTTTAATTAAAAAAACACTTCAAACATCATAAATTGCTTGGAAGCTTCTCGTTTATTTATTTAACGATTTTTAATTACTTTTCAAAGATCAAAGATCAAAGAGCTCTCACTTATTAAGATTTTTATTCATATATTTTTCGATAGAAAACGGTGGATGGTCTTCGTGGTCTCAATGGTCAGAATGCAGATGTCCTGGACAATCGGCACGTGGTCAAAGAAGAACAAGATCCTGTACAAATCCAGCTCCAATCAACGGAGGACAAACTTGCACAGGTCCAGCAATTCAAAGGACTCAAGACTGTCAACAGTGTCACAGCGGTTTGTAACAAAAATTGTCATTTTTTTTAAAATAAAAACTGTAAAAACGACTTATTTTACATGCGATATGAACAAATTTCCGAATGTCGCTTATTGAAAAACATTGTGTTTTCTGTTTTTATTACACGCTGTCATAACCAGAAGGGTACCCGTACGAAGCGGTGTCGTACGATAAGACGGAATCTTTATTGGGTAAGTGCGTGCGTATGTTTGTTCCTTTTTATACGAGCCAAATCGTAAAAAAATATCATTTGAATTTTCTATGGGTTGTTTGCGTTTAAAAATGAAGGTGTGCTCGTTGGAAATATGCTCAGTTGCGAGACTGCGCGAATTTATTGTTCCGTAGAATGTGTAATGAAATTGTTTCGAGATGAAAAATCGCGCTTTCGAGTCGTATTTTTGTTGAATTGTGAATGTTTTGATATAAAAGTTCTTATAAAATATTAAAATGATTGATGTATATCTAAGAAAGAAGGACTACTAATTTCAAGTCATGTAGTATCAATAGCTTGATCATATGTAGACATTCTTGAATTTGAATTTACAAATCCATTCACATCATTTTTCTTCGAATGACTATTTAGTAGTGTGTTCCAAAGTGATGTCTTTAAATAGGTGCGTGATAAGTGACAGTTGTTGGCACTTATTTAGGCATCATTCCTTTGACTTAGCACTTTTCCAAATATGATATAAAATTTTTATCATATATTTAGGTGGAGGAACAGGCCGTTGGAGCTCATGGTCAGAATGGTCAAGATGCGGTAGAGATTGCAGACAAGTTCGAAGACGCCAATGCATCGGCTCAGAAGAACAATACTGTTCGGGAAAATCTCAACAATCCATATCGTGCTTGGGAGGACTCTGCTCCGACGAACCCATGAGAGACCAAGAAGGTGAGTCTTTTCAAAAAAATACAAAAAATCCAAAAAAATAAACCCGGAATTCGGTAGGAATTAGCCGAGTTGGCGAGACGAGACGAAGGATTATTAGCACAGTGGAACAACCTAATTTACTTGAATAAACACGGGAAATCGGCTTACGTTCCTCCTCCTTCCCTCGAACGGTCGTATTTACATTCTAGACGAAGTCGGCATTCGTACTTATTCACTTGCTTGCTTGCTTACTTACTTACTTACTTACTTACTTACTCACTTTATATCCAGTTCGACGGAAGCGTCGCGCAGTCAATATTCGCGTTTAAAAACCAAAATATTGTCTTTGCTCGCTCGACCGCGTTTTATAGCTACTCTGAGGCTTTTAAGCTCGAAAATATATATTTTTAGTATTTTTTGAACAAAATAAATATATTTTTGTCTGTGTGTAATACAAACTGATAGGGTATGAGTCCTACTTTACTGCTTTCCTGATCTCAATGAATCTTTCAATAATTTTTGCATCACTACATTTTCACAATTGAAAGGATTTCGAACGTTTATCAGTGACTTTCGCACATAATATATTAAGCACGACCTACATATACGGCATTATTTAAGATGTTCGGTAGATGTTTTGTATTTATTATTAAATATCAGAATTAACTCCATAGTCTCGAGCAATGTCAAATCGCATAAGCTATAATACTTACAATTAGTTATGAACATTTTGAGTTCGGTTTTCGAAACTCTGAGAGGAATTTTAAAATGCCGATGTAACGTTTGCTTTTGCTCAATTAAGTATGCGAATCCGTTTACGAAAGTAGCGCATAAGCGATTATGGTTGAAATTCCTTCGCGAACTTTGCTTAGGACCAACTTGCTCAATGTAAACTTCATTACAATTTTATCGATATAATGCCGCAAAATACATTTTGCAACTTGGCCCGACTTCGGTCTCGAATACACAAACTATTCGAAACTAAAGATCAATAGAAACCGTAGAACCGCTTAGTATTGTCATAATTTATTGAAGGCTTTTTCGATTCCGTAACGTACTATAAATTGTACGTAGCCATCATGAAACGAAGCTTTTTGTAAATTGCCAGCAATTTGGTAGGTGTCCGAACGAAGCTCGTCGGACACCCTGTAGATGACAATTTAATGACAGCAATAAACCATCTACTTTTCACGGAATACGGTCATAACTCAGCTCGCTAATTTTTTACAGCGCTCTTTGTAAATAATCCTCCGTTTTGCAAACTGGTCGAAGACATGTGCAATTATTGTTCGATTATCAACGCTTCTGGTAATTATTCGGAACGGAACTTTTGTGTGTGGATGGAAAAAAAATTCAGAGCGAAAGAACCGCTTTCTAAAATTCGTTACGGATTTTTAATACGAGCGTGTTGAATTTCGCGAACGTCCGAAAGGTTGTTAATTACCATCTCGTTCTTAGCGGAGAGTAATTATCTCATTGTGATTTTGTATGCGTGTTTAATGTGTTACATCTGGCGAGTAATGAATTTTAGATTGTTAATTGAGAGTGATAAATCATCGCGATATACTAAGTGGCTCAATGTATAATTGAAAATACATCAATTGATTTTCAATCTAAGTTGAAAGCAACGATACATTGTTGAGACCAAAGTAATCTATTATTTTATTAGAAAAGTTTATATTATATATAAATTAACAGTTTTAATAACTCTACATTTAACTATGTATTCTCTTGTCACTATGTTATCTTGAGTCGTTAATCTGATTGTGTTCAAACTATTCAGTCATTGTGAGCATTTCTGTATCATTACGATTATTTTAAGGGTTGAATTATGACAGCACCTTGTTATATCTATGATATGAAAAAAAAACTACATTGTTAGACCCTCGATAACGATAACGTAGAGGAGGCTAATAAATTTAACAACCATTTCCGATTAATTCGGCTCTCGATTACGACAGCAATCAAAAAGCGTGTTTACGCTCTTCGGGCTCGACATTCGCCAAGATTGCTTCGTTTTTATTGAGCTGTAAAAGTGGCCGAGTTGCATGTGCAACATGAATATTGCACGAGCGCCCTTAATAACTGAACATGCACTACTTGCATTCATAATACAGCAGAAAAATGTTCAAAGGTTAGGTTATGTAAAGAGACTGTGTCCACGCGAGCCGTTTTCTAAGACATGCGTATAATACCGTAGAAGCCAAGGGATACAATATTAAAATGAGCTTTGGAGTGAAAAGGGTAATTTCTGGCTAAATTCTAGCTTGAAATGAAAAGCATTTCCCAGTATAATCCATCCATGGTTTAAGTGACAAATTATAATTGCTGGAGTTAAGTACAGAAATTGTCTCTGAATACGTCCATTCGTTTGATTTCGAAAATGATATTAATGGGTTCGAAATATGTATCGATTAGAGATAGTTTATAAGGGGGAACGTTTTCCGATCTAGATATATACTAGTTAGAAACCATACTGCATATTACCTTTCTCGTTTAAATGTGACAGAATAACAAAAGCAATAGTTTCTAGTTAGACAAATTAAAACCGTTCCTCTCACATTTCATCACATAGTTCATTTAACAACTATTTTATGGCATTTTTAACAAAATTTAATCGATTTCTCTTGTATCATTTGGCTTCTAGGGATATCATATAGGGTTGGCTTAGAATTGAAGATCTAATGAAAATCTGTCCAGGATTCTGTAGCATATTGTTTCGCATGAATTATGCGTTGCACTTTATGGGGTGCCGTTTGATATTATGCATCTTTCATCATAGGAAACTTTTCCTCGAAGCGTCCCCGGTAAGAAAATCGCCATGAAAATATATAAGAATAATTTATGAGAGGCAATCGTTGCCTTTCCCCATACTTCGTCGCCCATTACAAGAAAAAGCTTTTTCGTTCTGAAATTTTTCACTTTTTTTTCCAGAAGAAGTATTACAGAAGACTTTGCTCTTGCGAAACTTTGTGTCTGTGTGTCGTTTCAGAAACGATTTTTTCAGCATTCGTTCATCGCATCGATTGTACGAAAGCGTTAAAAATAACCGAATACGGTCGTTAATCATGTCTCTGTTAATGAAGCGAAACTCAACGAAAGGAATGCATTCGGAATTCTTTTTCGATTATGTATTTATATACGTGACAATTATACACGTGTGAACGTGCCTCTAATTGCAACACTCCATTAGAATGAACGAATCCACATAAATCATACACGAATGAATTTATTTTAATCTGAACAGTTTCACAATATTTCAATGTGCATTATAAAAAATCAGAATTATAGGAGTTAACATAGAATACACGCAATAATCAGTATTTCAATAGAAAATGTCATTAAACGTAATCACTTTAGAATAGCCTCAAGCTTTTCCTGTACGTCTATGCAACAAAATTTCAATTTCAAGATTAATCCGACGACATCTAAAGGACATTTAGCTATCGAAACACCTAGTAAATTGACAGTGCAACCTGTTATTACAGATGCATTTTAATTGAAAGTGCATCGCCGCACAAACGGCAATCAGATTACGTTGCCGTATAATGTGACATGGGGAAATTACCACACGCTTTTGATACTCTGACCGAAACAACATCAAACACACGCCATATAAATTGTAATCATATTCGAAATGCTTGAATCCCTTTGTAGCTGAATTTTGTCGAAATGAATTTTTGAAAAAATTCGATACGAAATATTTGAGATTTTTTATTCTGATGAGTATGAAAATTTACTCTCATGCAAAACACAATTTGACTAATTCGCTGCAAAATCCTAGCGACAAAATAATTTTTGATAGAAATTGATTAAAACCTCGAAATTGATTGAAAAATTAGGTTGATTTTTTGCAAATCTAATTAACAAGAAAGTCTTGTGTGCCTCTAATCACCAATTTTTATGAAACTCGATTAATTTATGGTATAAAATAGGCGTAAATGAAACTTTCAATGATTCATGAAAAATCGGCAGTCAAAGCCAAATATACTACTTTAGTACCTTACCTTGTAGTGCAAGGAGGGATGTTTTTCTTTTTTAGTTAGACAAATGATAAACGTTCCCTATTGTACTACATCTCTGCTCACCACTAAAACATTTACTAGTACTGTACTTGAAGCAGTAAACCTTAATTTTGATTTTTGATGAAACGTTTAGAATTACAATTTATTTATTTATTTTTTCGAAAATTCATCAAAAACTATGACCAAAATTAGACTTCTCTTTAATAAATTCTAAAATTCCACAAATGTATTGATCACACCTCTCAAGCACTCGCACGTATAGTCGAAACGTATCAAGCATTTATAAATTCTTCACACAAGTATATGAATCCATAAACGTTATAAGGACATTTTTCTTGCGAAAAATAAATGTCTTAACTTGTCGCTGGGGTGGAAAGATAGGGGGAGTCGGCGCAGATAGACGTTATACGCTGAACTTTTTAATAGAAAATAAGTGGGTGTAAGCCCAACGGAACGTTGTACCGAAGGGGGGTGGTTGAGGGTGGAATGGGCGGTTTCACATAAAAAGTTTTTGATAAAAATAAACAGTGATTCCTCAATGGGACTCTGTCTACTTTACCACTTTGCGGTGTGTTTTTTCCCACCACAACCCAACCCAACCTAACCCAACCCCGAAGTCTGCATTTCCTATTGCCGCCGTTCGCATTTGAATTTCAGATTACTTTCTCACACCAAGTGTTTTTATTACGAGTCTGATTTTCTTTTCATTTTTCCTTTTTTATTATCATTTTGTTTCGTTCGATTCTGTTTCGTTTGGGTCGATTGGACTGTGCTTGTAATTTTTTTTTTTTTGGTGAAGTTTTAATGAAAAACTATCTGTTTGATTCATTAGTTTAATTTATATTCGGAAACTGAAAGACTATAGTAGGTTCACGAATCATTTTTTGCCATACAAGTAGTGTGAATCGCGAATCTGCTGTTGCTTAAAACGATATGATCCGAAAAAATCTCACTGCAGGATTATTTCCATAATAAAATTTGAAATTAGGCATTTACCAAACTTTTTTAACATTTTAAACTCACTAAAAAAATAAAATTCTGATATTAAGTGCCTAATTAAAAAAAGTGTAATATTTTGAAAGATTTTCGATTAACTACAGTAGTTGGTCATATAATGGAAACTGAAAGATTATATCTTGATATATCATTTCAATTGCGTTCAAATTATAAATGCATTAACATTAAGCAAAATATTATAAATCCGATTTATATACTGGGCAAAATCTGATCAACAATTCCCTCAAAATGAAACAATTACTTCCTGAAAAATTTGCAATTAAAATTCAGCATGCAGATGAGAACATAAAGCATTCTGATCCTCTCTACGCGTGACTGAATTATTCAATGTCGCATTCACGCAACGCATTTCAGTTGAAATCCGCCAACTCTCAAAACCGCGACATTTTAGCGAATAAAATTTTAAAACACTACAATATTTAAAGACGACCTGAAACTGCGTTCAGTTCCGTTCAGGAACCTGCAATAAAACGTTTAAAAAAATTACGATAGAACGCGTCGGTTTTACTCTCTTTGTGTGCACTCTCCCTATGAATATGCAAGGACGCCTACGAAAATTTCCACTGAAAATATATCGGATGCTTTGGTCGAATTAGCATATCTGGTGGTATTTGGTCAAAGTATGCTGCTGAAAATAAAATTATAAAAAGCATACGAGAGCTCGGCGTTTAGTTAGAATTTTTCAGCTCGGTAAATCGCTTTGAAGTTTTTCCGCGTAGTTTTTCCGAATAGTTTTTGGTGAGATAACTTTTAAATAATACCAGATGTATTTTATTAAGAATTTAAATTTTGGAAATTAAATATGGCGTCAGTTTTCAATTTGAGATACGAGTATCTATTAAGGCACAGCTATGTTATAAGTCATTAGTGAGTTTCATTCAATTAAGAGTATGAAAGTCAAAAATATTTATCGATCACTAAAACATAGATTAGACAGTTTTAATTTGATATAAATGTCTATGCCATGTTTAAAAAAAATAAATGTTTTTTAGGTAGTACCCACATAGAAGGGCACCGAGTGAACTTTGCACGCTTAATTCGCTCGATTTGGCAGATAAGAAAAGCCCAGTCGTGATTCTGTACGACATCTCAACGAAAAAGATATAAATTGTCGTTGACAGGCCGAAGGAACAGATCATTCATCCCCTATGTCTGTTGGAACGGTCATCATCCCCTAGTGACACGGTCCAGTGCTCATCGCATGTCGAGGGTGCAACACTATCTAAGGGCACTTTCACGCAACCGACGAACAGACGCATTCAGTTGTACTGGAAAATCGTAATAGCCTATAGTTTAGCGGTATAAAGTGTTAGTTCATGCCGCTACGGGTTTCAGTGACCTCGTGATGCTGAGTTAGAGTCATGTTGGAAAAATCGCATGCAGTTTTTCTTAATAGGTCTCGATCGTTTTTCTTTCTTGATTATTTGATCGATTTAACATTGTATGAAATAATTACTAAAAATATATCCCAACCTACGTGTTGATCAAATTCAATAAATTTTAGAACTGTTTTTCTTGGTCTAATATTATTTGAAAGAATTTCTATACTAAGCAGCTATTTTCACACTTTAATTGTGCTTTTGAATTGCATGCGATCTGAACGAGACAAAAACTGATGAATGAGACACCTATATGATTATACAGCCATCTCTGTCCCCCATGTCCCTCTGTCCCTCATGTCCCTTTGTCCCTCTGTCTCCCTGTCCCTATGTCCCTATGTCCCTCTGTCCCAGAATGAAATGGCTGAATAGCCGTGTAAGTTTATCTCGTTCATAAGTTTGTATCCTGTTCAGTTCGCTTGCATTTTTAATCAACCGCAAAAATGAATCGAAAAGTTTATAATAATCGAGTACTAGTACTTAAAAAAATAGAGATAACCATCCAAATGTACTCGTATGTATATACAGTGATAGACTCAACGTTATTTTTATGCTAAAAATGAAACATATTAGAATTCATATAATTTTTTTTTCGAATCGATGCGTATTCCTGATCGTTTTCTATTTAAAAAAAGTCAATTTAATGGTCTGTCAGTTCATCAGTCACATGGATTTCCCATTGAAGATTACAAACGGCCTGTTTAACGTCTCCTTTAATGGTCCTGCTAATGTCCGATTGGTATCTTTCACATTCTCGTGTGTATGTCCTGTTCGCGTTTTAATGTCCGCTTGACTTGAAGGTTTTTTTTTGACCGATTGAGTTCGATTCGGTTGAATTAACGATCCGTTCGTGCAACTATGCAAATGCGCTCATTAAGCTCGTTCTTAAAATGCGGTGATTGAATGCCGTTTGAGAGAGGTAAATTGGGCATTCGAAAAATAATGAGGTTTAAGTTTAAGATCAATTTGCTCGTTTGTCAATTAATTATTGAATTTTTCTTAAAAAAATATCATTTGTTTTTCGTAATAGTTGTCTAGAAAAAAAATATGAAAGGCCAAATTATTGAGATTCATGAGACATGAGTCAGCATGTGAGCCAAATTTTCATAGATCTGGCTCAAAATCTACGAAATGTTCATACAAATCTAGATTTTTTTATATCTATTCAAAACGTTTCAAAACCCGAAATAAAAGCGACAATATTCCGTCCATATTTCACGAATTATTAAAAAAAAGAGCTCCAACTCAAATCACTTTATAGCGTTCATTCAAACTCTGCATTCGTAGAAAATGCATAATTTTTTTACGAGATCGTTACGCGAAACTTTACGACCGTCGCGAAAAGAATCGCAGAACAATCCCATGTACATTTTCAGCAACGAAACGCAAAATTATCATATACAGGAGGTCTTCTACTTTCGCATACAAATTCGAAAAATATATTGATGTGAAGCTTTAGGGATCAGTTTCTGAAAATGAATCACTCGCTTTATCTGTATTGATCTAATTTGACTGATATTTCTGATATTCTTGAAAGTTTCTAGCCTAGTGGCTCTGCTTCTTCACTGTTAATTGAATATTCTTGAAAGTATCTAGCCTAGTGGCTCTGCTTCTTCACTATTATTTGAATGATTTCACTCGGTTTTCGACTTTTTCAGATGAAAGATGTTAGAAACAGAAAAATTTAGTTTGAGATCACAGAAATAAAGTAAGTTTGTCTCACTTCTACAGTTTCTGTTTTGAAAATATATTCACTATGAGAGCGTAGATGAATTTTTTTTGAATAATTGGATGACAGTATCTGAAACAATAAGCAATAATGCGCTCGTGCATATAACGACGGGCTCAAATCAAGCCGTTTTATATGATAAATGAATTTTAGAAAATGTGCAAAATACAAAATTTTATGAAAGTAAAATATAGCCTGTATATGTGATATGAAAAAAATTCCCTTTTCACCATCGGCATCCCTCCTCGTTAACAATTGTCCCGTTCGAAATTTAGCAACCCTCCGGAAAGACGTCGCCGCCGCGGACACCCGACATAAACCATCATCCCTCCACTTTCCATGGGGTGAATTTTCCACTTTTCTCCGTTTTATCTGTTCTCATGTACAGTGAACTGTGGATGGACAAAGAGACGCGGACCTAGAGGATGCGGAACGACGTGATTACTGACTGTTGATGGTCAGACGGTCGAAAGATAGTTGACTCATCTTTGGGGGATGTTTGCCTATCTATATGTTTGTATATGTGTGTTACAATTAGATTTTTATTTTCGTTGGGGTTCGTATATTCGATTGTTTTGTAGAGATTCGAGGCTGTGTCATCGCTTATGATATATTCGAGGGCGTTTCTGTGGGGTTTCGTTGCGTATACGGATCGGTGATTAAATGTGCTTTATTGTTTTAGGTTTGTGTGATTTAAATTTATGTTTCGGGGTGACTTTGTGCAATTGTTGAAATTTTGTGAATGCAAGTGATAAAAGTGCGTAAATGATATTAGGAAACGTAAGCAATTCAATTTTGCGTTCGTTTGAACCGATTCTACACTTTGTCGAAATTCATTTCTCCGTTGATTAAATGCAATATTTTTCTAAAAATTTATAAATTCACTTCATAAATATGTTAAAATAATAATTTAATAACAATAAAATAGAATTCATATTAAATTTTGCAATAAATTAAGTTCGAATCACAGACTCAAATTCAAATACAAGCTACATTCGTCCACGCTTTAACATCGAAAATTTCAAAATATTTACATTACTTGTATCAAATTTAAAATGTATATGTATAAATAATATATTTACAAATTAATAAACTATTTTAAATATTTTATTTTCTTGTATATATTGCAAAATATTCACGATCATTCGACGCGTAACGAAAACTGCTCGCGCATCACGACCATAGTTACGCCTAGCCGTTTCGTCGTCGTAAATAAATTCGCGATAAAACGGCGAAGTAAGAAAGTGTTTTACGAGCGACGTGGAAACATTTACCATTTTTATTTTTGCGATGTTTATACGCCGACTAAAAGTGCAACGAGAGCGCATATTTTCGCAGTCGACAGAAAAATGCATACGTTCCTAAAAATCGAAAAATACGGACGAAAGCTCGCTTCGTAAACGCTGGATTGTTGATGCAAGCTTTTCAATTGCAATTTAATAATTTATTTATTTATTCATATTCTGATGATGTAAGTTACATTTCGCATAAATTTAATTTGAATTCAAAGAAAAAGTCATGATTTTAGTTGAGGTAAACTTAGCTCTTGGGATAAGTGTGGCAATTGTCAATAACTCAGAATTCATCAATAATATTATGAAAATAGCAATCTATTCCAAATAACTAATAATAAAACAAATTAGATGACATTTTTTCTATTTTCTTCTAAATTTTTAAATTATTTACGACTGCCAATTTTCCCTATGAGCTGCACTTACCCCAACTAACCTTACATATAATTGTATGCAATCATAAATTCGACTCAAATTACAAAGTATACCGTTAATTTTATCAATTACATACTATCCTAACATCATTTTCTTTTATCGTTAGAAGAGTAAAAGTAATTTAAATTCAAATCAAATATCGAAAAATTTCATACGCACGAATAAAATCTAAAATAAATGGAAAACATAGAAACATCCCGAGTATAAAAATGCACTTCGAATAATAAAACCCGCCAGGAAAATGCAAATAGTGACAGTAAAACACAAACGGAAACGGAATTATCGCCATTTTCCTGCGTGGAAAATCCATCAAAGACTCCGCGCATAAAAACCATCGTTCCGAAAGAACCTCGACGAAACGCTTGGGCCGTACCAATGTACATACAATGCAATATAAGCACGAATATATGGGTTTTCAGCAAGTGAAGGGATCGCTCTCATATTACCGGGAACGATTATGATGTCGTCTAAAATCCCTTTCGTCGGGAATAAAACCGAACATTACACCGCGGGCTCGGGCCGTGGCTATATTGTTTTATCGTGGCCATAAACGGGCGTCAGAAAAGCTCCGTCTTTGCTCCCTGAGATGGTCTGTGTGCTAATCTACTTTTGTTGTGTTGTAAATGAAAATTCTTAATCGACAATGAATGGAGAGATAGGCGTCGTTTCTGAAATCTTGGAGGAATCTGTTAGAATGCGTTCGAGATTAGTGAGAATTCGTCTGTGATTTGTAAGAATGCATCTGTGATTTGTTTCGGAGTTTATTGTGAAGTCATTGTTACAACTTGGGGTTTATTATTATGAATGAATCAGATTCAAATAACAAATCATTATATTAGTCGAAAATAGAGCCTAATGCATTAAATATTGTATCATTATAGAAATCTTATCGTATAATTGGTGATCTTTTGATTCAAGAACTAGCCAATTACAAAAGATTGAACTTCTCAGTTCACTTATTGAATTAAAGATGATTAGACTAACTTGATATATTTTTATATCAATGTTCTAAAGTTACGGATGCTAAAAAATATTTGTGGAACAAATCAACAAAACAATTCTACATTAACTAGTTTAGGTTTCATATTATCTTAGATAAGTTAGAATATACATAGGTACTTTTGCAATTTTTTTCAATTTTGGTTAGGTTAAGTTGAATTTCATGTCGAATATTTTCTTTTAAAACACCATTATAATGTAGACAGAAAGAAACATTACCAAAATCATAAAAGACATTAACTTCATATTGGACATTTCAAGTTTTACTATATTCAATCGATTCGACTGCAAGTACAAAGATATAAGACTGCTGCAAATAACAGGCTATACACAGTTGCATCAACTATGCTTTAAATTATCGGTTGCTTGGTATTCATGAAAATTGAATATTAAATTCAATACATATTCATTTGGCCAGTTTTGCAGTACGAGTTTCGCACATCAGCGGCGTTTACTAATACGGCGCTCAAACGGCAACTTTCCCGAGCGGAAACTCTTGGGATTTTCACCGTGGGCCGGAAAAAGAGTCTAGCTTTTCCCCATTGTCGACGATGACTCAGAAACAGTGGTTAAACGTCGACGAGGCTCACAATGGGCTCTCTCCACCGTAAACTCCGGAGGAGCGTCCTTTCACCGAGCTGGATATATCCTGCGACCTCCAACCCCTTCCGGTTGTATGGGGGTGGTATGGTTATGTTATATGTATGGGGTGGAACGTGTACAGGGTGGGGCTTTTGTGCTCCCGTATGCGAATCGCCGGAGTCTCGGTACGTGTGCGTTACTTACGGTCAGATGAGAGTGATAGTGCAGCGGAAAATTCAAATGTGTCTGTTGAATTAAATATGACGACTGAAATGGTCAAGGGATGCAAGTGATTTCGAGAAAAGTGTGCTCAAATTTGAGCTTATAACTACATGTATTTGGAGAAGATCGAATGATTTGATGATACATCTCGATACACGTTCCGAGTTCGTTTTGCCACCAAATATATGAGCGTACATAGAAGCGATTCCTGAATATAACTCGATTTCGACAGTAATGTAAATTGTACCCTTTCATTCATTTTCATGAAATAAATGAATTGAATTCAAATTTGAATTTATTATATAATGAATATTACGAGAAATCGTCAAATATTTATCATACTTGTTACTAAGCAACTGAATTCAACAAATGTTTAAACTGAAATAATTATTATTTTGAAGCCATAAAAACAAATGCGTAAAACATGACGTCAGATAATGAACTCTTTACATTAGATTTTTTATTATAAAATGGTTTTAATAATAATAGAAACCTTTCCAGATACATACAAGACAACTTAAAAAAGCTCGATCACTTATGAATGAACGATACAAAAGATCATTGAACACAGAAAAAAAACATATTCTCGATCATTTCATTCGAATATTACTTTCTCAACCATGCTTGAAATTCCGACTTATTCATTACTTTCCCAACTAGAATAATACAGATCTAAATCAAATATATTTTTTAAACACATCAAAATAATCATATCACTAAACAATCAAATCCCGTTCAGAAATACGCCTCATTGTTCGACAGAATTTCGTCTAAATTTAATTAAGCGTATCGACAACCACCACCCTATCCCCATCATACCATACAATCCTCAATTCCTCAAAATATACCTCCTCGGCTAACATTCATGCATAATTCGAATCGGGACGAGCAAAGCCTTCCTGTCTGCAGGAATCCCAAGGAAGGAAGGTAGAAATGGGACTCATGCGTGACTCGCAAAGACGGGAACCAGATTTCCATTGATAATGAGTACTTTCGCGCTTCGCGATGCGAAATAATCACCTGTGCATTTCGATCCTCGGATGAACCTCTGTTGAAGATTTCCTTCGAAAGTACTGCCTATTTTTTTGCTTTTTTCATTTTTTTCTAGAGACGAAAATTGCCTCCTTGAAAACGGATGCTTGGTTCGAAGACTGTGGCGGTTCTTTATAGAGAAAGTGCGTTTATATGTTGATGAATATTTTTAATAAAAGGGGAGTTAGGTTGAATGGGAAGCTTAAGTTTACAGATCATTTACATTGAAAATACTGTCGTTGAAATATTATATTATATTATATTCTATATTATTATATAAATAATAAACTATATATACTATTATATAAATAGTTATATGGCATTTTCTTCTCTCAAGTTTTATGCAGTCAATTTAACTACGAATTATCGAAACACTCGTGGGACAAAAACAGACATACTACAGTTCATACTGCAGTATACATCTGTCGCTGTTCTAGAGATTTTCGACAGTTCGTAGTTGGAATACTGTTTGTACTAAATATACAAAATTAATTCACATGTGAATGCACTATATTATTTGATCAATAATTCATCTATCACGACTTTAGGCTCAATTATCGGATGACTGTACTATTAGAATTAACTATACATAAGTCGGTTATCTTATTGAAAGAATGAAATTTTTGATATTGAATTGAATAAAAAACGAATTTAAATCGTTTGAACTGTACAAAAATCACAAAAATCGTTGTGCAAACTGAAATCGAGGGCTTAGCCGTAGAGTGCATCGATTTTACAATTGCACAGTCCAAATGTATGCACACGAGTGTTAAATCCGCTACATTCGCATGGGTTGAATTTCGAGGGCCCTCTCGGTGTCACTCTGCAACCCTCGGCTGTCACAAAACTCTCGAACGCCCCTCACTCTGCGGTTCTCAAATATTCTCCATATGAAGATCGATCGTATTCGGACTACACATGCATACACCCATGCACCATGCACTAAAAATTAAATTGTTTTAACTTTGAATCATCGATTTTTCTGATACTTGAAATGAATTTAATTATTAATTTGGTTGTATTTTTTATTTTTTACATGTAGATTGACGATCTTTACAATTTTCATACTACCGGTCCCTCCTAGATTCCGAATCGGGGGTCGCTCTGAGTCCCCTTTTGGCATCGAAATTCGAATGTCAGAGTCCTCCTGTGTGTCCTTACCCTTAGTGTAAAACTCATGACGTTTGTCACGCCTGTATTTTACGCCGTGCTAAATTTTTGTCACCCCAAAAGTGCGATTGACGTTCACGGCCATCACTCATATTTTAACATCTCGAGATTTGAAAACTATCGTTTTTTATTATAATGTATTGTTGTAGATCGTATCGCGTTTTAAGTGTTTAAAGTACAACGTTTTCAACCCCAAAGTTGGAATAGAGTTTGCATGTACTTTCGAACTTATGACGTTATCTTCGAATTGTATCTTTCGAATGAGGGGGTGATGCTATCGAAACTGTTATTTGGATGCATGTTTGAAATCAATTTAAATTTATTGATATATGACGTCATACTTAAAAAGTTTAACAAGAATTAATTAACGAAATGTGAATATATCTAGACTAGCAAATCTAATGTTACTTGATTGTATCAATACTTATATCCTTACTTTCAAACATCATTTGAATTACAGATCTACTTATTTTGGACCAAAATCTAAAGGGATCTTTCCATTTATTCAAGTCGAGACTACGCGTTTTTTTATACATGGGTTACTAACAAATTTGTCTTCTCATAGATTGCATGAATAGAATGCTTAGTTTCGATTCTAGCTAAGAATTACTAGATCCAAATGAAGTTTGAAGTCTAAAAGACAGATTTAAAAAACGCTTAATTGAAAAATAGTGATACCATAAACAAACCATCAACCTTGAACACACCATTCATAAAACACAAAAAGCATCCATTCACATCTCAATCTCGAAAATCCTATCAACAAAGAGCACAGATGCAACTCGACAGCACCCACAATAGCCTCATTCACGAAATCTCGAAGAGCACACACAGCACTCGAATCTCGAAATCAATCTAAACCATGGACCAGCTGCCGAACATCCCTCACCAGAATCAATAAGCCCTATGCAGCTCCTAGGGCTTTCTCCTCCCGTGGCAATTACCGACGTGGGTTACGGTGTAACCGGGACTTTTGATGCCACCCTCATGAGATGATGTACCACCCTCAAAGTCCATGGTCCATGGTGGAGGTTGGAGGTTGGCAACCTACCTCTATGGGGTGTCAAACCGGAACGAGGCTATGGGGGATGTCGATGCTGTTTTCATAGAGACCCTCTTTGGGTGTTTTTTTTTTTTTGTATGTGTAGATATTTTATTCTGATCTGTTTCGGTGGCGTTCGGTGCTAATGTGCCGGTAATTGTCAATGTCTGTCTTTGATGTGTCGCTTTTGTGCGATGCATCATCGGAGTTGCAGGGATGGTTCGTTGTTTATTTTGGTATGATTTATTTGAAAATTTTTGTATTTTTTAAATAAATTTAATATATGGACCTTATAAGATAAGAGGTATAGATACGTAATAAATTCAATTTACTTGAATTGAGTTCTTAAATTTACTTAATCGGCCTTAACTTCTAGACTCTAGACTAGCCTTCATACAGTCCGATATTTATATGAACCTTCACTGCATATTTTGCTGCACGTTTTATTCCCTCATTTCATTTTTATAATTATATAGGCAAGTTTAAGCTTAAACTAGACTGATTTATTACTTAGAAGAAGATAAGTAATCATCGAAACTATTCCAAAGTCGACTCTAATGTTAATTAGTATAAAAAAAAACAGGTTATACTGTGATGTATTAAAATGCACATATCATCATCTTCATTTTTCCATAAACATCCAAAAAAGAACGTTGAAACATGCTCCTGAAAATCTCACATTTTATCTTTTAATCTATTGAATTATATAGTCGAATTATATCTAAGATTTAGCGTTTCTATAGTGCAAATGACGTTAATCGTATATCAAAATCATCATTAAATCGATTATTTAATATGAAAAATATGTATATCCTAAAATTCATAATCATAATCTTAAACACATTCCTCCTAAGCACGAACTAATTCAATAAAGACAATCAGCACAACTTCCTCCTCACACGTATCAAATTTCAAACGCCAACAGCCC
This sequence comes from Cheumatopsyche charites, assembly GCA_024721215.1. Taxonomy (NCBI): domain Eukaryota; kingdom Metazoa; phylum Arthropoda; class Insecta; order Trichoptera; family Hydropsychidae; genus Cheumatopsyche; species Cheumatopsyche charites. The sequence continues at coordinate 1,343,352 of CM045579.1, forward strand.
GCATCCTAAAGCGAAATTAAACATTCAAACAAAACTACCTAATTACCATAACGAATCGTCCATACAACGAAACAAAACCTGCAACGATTTATAACGGCGCCAAACTCCTACGCATTACGATGCACAAAACCGAACGGGGGCAGTCAATATTTGCAATTTAATCTGGTTGATTAAACTGCGGCGATTAATACCGAGGACCGATAATAAACCGGAGGCTTTATCTTTCTACAGAGCTGAACGTAACAATTAATCAGCAAAAGGCACGCTACGCCCCTGGAAAGTCAACAACGAGTGCAATATTAATGCGCGTCTGTGCCTTTTATCTGCGAATGCAACATACACCTACGATTCTATGCTTATTTTATATTTTACATGCATATAGAACAGGGATTATCGAAAAATTACGATTTTCATAAAATTAAATTATTTTATTATTTTTCGATTCAACCTAGTATTTTTTGTATGAAAATATTTTTTTTCCATACAATAATGCAATCATTAGGATGGGTCGAAAATGAAATATATATATAAATGAAAATTAATGTATGCGAATGTCTTTCTCAGTAGTTGTGTTCTTATACGCTCCTTTATCACTTATCAAATCACAATGATATTTATGTGAGCACCTGGCAAAGCTGTGCATCAAAATATCAAATATTTCATAATATGTATAACAGTTAAATATTTGACTAAATGGCTTTCATGCACGTAGAAAACATTTGAATGAGCTTGACCTATACACACGATGTAATTTAACATGTTACAACAAATATTTTGTATTTATTAAAAAAAACTACTATAATTGACAATCAGTTCAAATTCCAGTCTCAAGCAACACCAAACCAAAGAAGCTAGTTATATCTGAAAATTTAAATTTAAATATTTAGATTTTCATGTCCAACCTTGTACATATGTTTACACCATGCAAAAATAAAATGGTTAGAAAGGTGTGAGTAGGCTTTTTTCATTTAAGAAATTTGCGTAGTTTGCTAACGTTCGTGTTCAACGATAATTATGCGCTATTCAAATTATATGGTTAAGCTCATTTGCTTGCATTGTTAATCGTTTTCGATATGGATTTGTTTATTCGAAACTAGTTTTAATGTTGATTTTATGTTTTAACACGACAGATGTATTCAAATTCAACATTAATTTCGATACACTCTGTAACATTTTACATCACATAAAGGTTGATCCGTCAAACGAACCATTCACCTAAAAGTGAAAATTCCTCCCATTCACACGGTGACTTTTAAAAGCTGCTTTTTTTTACATTGGCTGGTACATTTTTTAATTCATATCGATTCGGAAATGTTCTTCCCTTTGTACATCGAGTTTTTTTCCCCTAGAATTTTAATGGGGGATGAATAGTCTTTTGCGCGAAACACGTCATGCACATGACAGATGACGAACGACGAAAAAAAGGCGAATCAAAAGAGGTGTGTGACATGTGACACTCGTAAATCTTAAAATCTGGTCTTTGTTGTGATAAAATTGTATATTTTTTTATTCGAAATCATACAAACATTTATTTCGATGACATAAGTCGTAAATTATTACTGAAAATGCATATAATTATTCGAGTCTCTAATTGGTGTGCGACTCGTCGTTCGAAAACACCTGCCTATACAGAAAACCGCCTTAATTATCCAGTGAAAGTGCGAGTGAAATGCGCCTCAATTCTCATATAAAATACGGCTCATAATCGCTCGACTGTCAATAGTTTAAAATCTCAATCGATTATCTCGATTCGATAAACAGTCGGTTTATCGGCGGTTCAAAAGAGCGATTTAATCGCTTGTTTTAAAAAATATAAACGTCGATGAAATTTTATGTGCGAATAAATGCAGCGATTGTAAATTTAAGAATATCACGAAAACGCAATAAGATTTCACATTAATGTGGATGTTGTAAAATGTTAGTTTATAGCTGTTGAATTTTATTAGAATAAAAATATATTAGAATTATCCGAGTCGATGAAAGGTGTTATATATAAATATGCAGGAATGTGTCACAACTTTTAACTGAGCATTTGTTATTCGAACATTATCGTTACTTACAGAGTTAATTTATTTGTGAGATACGTACTTTATATAATGCCATTAAAATCGCAATAATTTTCAACTTTCTTGCTGTCGACTCGGTGCAACGCCAACGCAGTTCACATCTAAGGATATTATCGCTTAATTCAACATTTCATATAAATAAAATTTAAGATTTAATCTTTGTATGTATTTTTCACTAGATTCTGTGACCCAACTCTATGCACTTCAAGCTACTGTAAATATTTGTATAGTATTCAATATCAAATGTGTTGATGCAAAAACCTTCTCATTGTCAGATATACACATAATAGCTCTAGAAAGTTTCATGGAAGTCAATTGATCGCTAAAGGAGAGTATAAGGAAAACTTACATTAATTTTCAATTATATACTTAAATTTAAATTACAAATTCATAAATAGGTATATAAATAGGTATCTCTATAGAATATTTTACGTATTTGTACATACATAGAACACGCACAACCCTAACAAACGTCACGTGAAACAATGCCTGAAACGTATTCTGTAACTAGTGTAACAAATGTATGCGACGAACCTATCTAGGATCTAACAAGCAACGGTTCTATTCGAACGTTAGGAATGTTCTGCTCTTGTCTGAAAGCCTCCTTAGACAATTTACATTGTCGATATTAATTGTGCGATTTCATAGTCGGTCTTGTTCAGACGATCGTTACGCGAGTGATTCGGTTTTGTTGTGGCTTAATGGTTTGTGATGTGGTGATTTTGAATGAACTTAGGTATAAATTTTATAATATTCATGTATAATATGATATTTACTTTGAGTGCTCATACTATATTGAAAACTAAATTAACGTGTAATACAAAATTAAGGGCGTTGTTTATCTCGATCAATAAAAAAACCTTATCACAAGTTAGTGAATATAAAGGATATTGATTTGGTTGAATATCGACGTACAAATCTACAGTATTTTTTGATAATCTTTTATAATACGATCAAACATAAGCACAATTCGAAATACCCACACATCAAGCGCATACAGATAATAACGCGAAGGAAAGGTTCGTCGTCGAAATGCTAATTCTAGGGCCAGAAAGGGGCCGTCATTTATCTTTTATTTGGTCCATCATTTATGCAAAATATCATCCCCTAGGAGTGTCTGTGTCTCTTTAAGCTGTTCAGCGGTGCATATTAAGCAGGACATAATGGTCAGAATCGTCCCAGGACTCTTCATAAAGTTTCGAAACGCTTTTGCCGCCTATTTCGACGTTTGAATCGACGCTATCGTCCTTCGAATTGGCGCGTTTGTTTCGCGGTCGCTTTAATATAATATTTCGATGTTATTTCACTTGTAGACGATTTTGGTTTACAGTCGGTAAATTAAGAGTAATAATTCATTTGATTTCAGAGATTTTTATACAAATTTTAGTCTACTTTGATCATTAGTTGGTATAAAAATATCTTGTTAGGCAATAGTTAACATGCATGTAATAGGAAAGTTTTTTTTATTTTCATTCAAACACCTATTTTTCCAAAAATAAAACTAAAATTTGATTATCAAAATGTCCCATTCAAAATCCAACAATGAATATTCAAAACGCACATACAAATTCATCCCAAATGCAACAATTCAAACGGAACTTCTCAACACCTCAACTAAAGCTTAATATACATCTAGACCAAATTTTAATTTCAAAGCTTCAAAAATCAATCTGAATTGACACACTTATAATAAATATTCATATTTGTACAACAACGAAGTTCAAAAGCTTTAAAAATCTATTTTAGCCAGTGATATAACATGTGAAACGTACAAAAGTAAACGGTTAATGGCCGATGGCACAACATATGAACAATGAATATGATTTATGACGACTGAAAAGGCCAAGGGGTACAAGTGACATTTTTGCAGAAATTGAGTTATGTATAAGAATTGCTCTTGTGTACACTCATATATTTGGCGGCAAAAAGATATGAAAGAATTCGGAACGAGTGCCGAGATATATCATAAAATAACTCGACTTCCTCTTAATACATGTAGGGACATGATCAACTTTGAGCGTGTTTTCTCGAATTGACCGCAAATCCACTTGTACCGCTTGGCCTTTTTAGCCATCATATATATGTATTATTTATATAATGTTATCAATGATACATTTTTTTTCGTTTCATCGAATTCAAGTATACCTAAGCTTGAGTCAGATATCCATTCATGAAACTCAGCAACAAAAGATCGTTCAACTCACAGATTAATATAGACTCAAAAATCGGTCCATGTGTTCCAAAACCTCACATCCACCCAAATCGAATGTACCATAGGCTAGACTAGGCTCGAATGCGTTCCCCTCAAATCGGAATAATTGAAAACTGGAAGGCAGCCGAATCAAACCGAGCGTTATCGCATACGGTGTGTGCGCCCCAGACCGCAAATATGCTGCCAGGTATACCTTCAGGATTCAGGATTCAGGATTCAGGATTCGAAAGGATTGGAATGGGGTTGGCATAGCTTCCGAGGATTCGGGGGAACCCCGACTCTCATATATGGACCGAGGCAAATTCCTGGAATGCTCGTGAGGATCCCTCCTTTTTCCTAAATGCTTAAGCTTTTTACGTTTTCAGGCTTATTGTGCGATTTTTTTGAATGAAAATATTAAATGCAGGCTATTCCTTTTATATTTCGTTTAATAAAATGGCGTGTTATAGGAGGAATGATGAATTATGAGAAATTAAAGGATTTTCTAGGTGATTCCGGTAAAGATGGCCATATGAGAAACGATGGCTAACTGGCATTTTTTCCGAAAATCGGCTACAATTATTACTTTTTGTTATTGCTGGATGTCCAATGAATACTGTACATCCAAATTGAGTGCAAAAAATAATTATTATTACCAATTTTTGAAATAAAATGACCACCGACCATCATCTCCCATATGGCCATCTATACTAGAATAACTAATACATATTTATTTAGTTGAAGGGTTGAAAATATTTAGTAATTCTTTCGATTAAGCATTTAACAAAGACGATGACGAATTGTAAATTATTTCATTCCCAATGGAACCAACTGATTCAAATATCAAAAATCTTGCAAGAATAAATAATATATAGAAATAATATATATTCTCAAATATTTTTTGAAAGATTATGACGCACAAGCGTCTTCAAATCTGATTCTTAATTGCTTCATATACATTTTTTGACTTTTATTGTTTTTCCGTATACTTTTTCATGGGGTGTTAATTCGAGTTTTCGATTGTTGGAATTATTTTCAAATTATGGTGATTCGTTTAAGCGAAACGCGCTCTTAACGATCTGAAATTCAAATGCGTTAGTTCTCTTGGGACATTAGCGTTCAAATTGAAAGCGGGGATGTTTTTGCACTTCTTTGGTTCGTTTCAGGTCCATTTTAATAATTTATCTCGCATTTTCACACTTTTAATATACGCCAACAAAATTTTCGATTAAAACGAAATTCATTTCGCACGAAATATTCGCTTCATTATGCAGCATATGCAGATGAAATTCAATATATGAAAACTGCAGGGAGCGAATCGAAAATATTGAATTTCATCGAAGCCATCTTTGAATTCTGCTACGATCTGTACATATTCTAAAAATGTTCTGTATTGAAATTAATGATTTATGCTCCATACGAAAAGTATTAAATTTTAACGATCCAATTAGACGTTCATAGCGATATAAAGTGAGATAGCTTTTCCATACTTAGAAAATTGGTAATACAATATGCACGGAAGAGCGATATTATTCAAGATACGCAGCTAATACTCTTCAATTAAATTTATATATTACATGCAATATATTAATACATATAATGCCCATATATTTCTCAATTTCGATAGAGAATCGAATCCGTACAAAAAATTCATAGAGGAAACTCGACTAATTCCGTGATAGATACATCCATTTATTATTATAAAAATTTAAATATTTATTCAATATCAAGATATTTTTAGATTGCATTAAATCGAGTATACACATGTCTATACATACATGTTTGTATATAAAATAATATTTCAGTTAAGAATCATTTTCAAAATTTGCGCTTTAGTAAAAATATTCCTAGTTTATTGTTTAGTTACCGGTAAGTTTCAAACGCACTGTATATTTACATTTACCTTTTCATATTAAGTTCACTATACATATAGATATAAATTTTTTTTCACTTACGCAAAATCAATTTTCTGATAATTTTCAACATTTTCATAATATGATTCCATTACATAATATTCTCTATGCGCATATCAACTATACACCGCCGACACGAACGATCGTTCATTACGAGCCAAGATTGACATTATTTTTCAATAACCGCGCACGATGCGAGACGTATTCGTTAACATTATATGATAACAAATTAAATACAGATTTAATTAAATGTCGTTCGCATAGCGAGCGACTTTGACACGCGTCGCTTTCGCTAAACAACATGGCGCAGACCGCAACTTCTTCTCGTTTCCACTTTATTATTCGACAATCTGATCGTGGCACACGCCCACAGCATTATCACATATAACATTTGTAATTTGTTGTAAAATGCCAGGCCATTAGTTATGTGCGCTGCGTTTTCAATAATGCGACTTTGATACGAGGCCGCGCCAATTAGCAAGAGCTCGATATTAACGTGGACCTGTTTCGGGATATTTGAGGCTGACGTTGGATAATGTGTTATAAAATAAGTAAATTTTGTCTATTAGGATTTTAAATTTGAGGGAATTCATATAGTTTTATAAGATTTCTAATTTTGTCCATATTTTTTTTTATTTATTTTCTAATAATAATCCATAATTAGTCTTAAAAAAAATGAGTAAGCTAAATAGGTTGAAAGACTGTAAAATGCTGAAAAAATTATAGTTTATTAGGTGCTACAATTCATATAATATTAATCAACTGCATTGTATGTTGAACAAAAATATTTTCTATGTATTTTCTTTGAATTATTCTACAGCACTTTATGTCTTTCGAACTGCTGAATGTTTTTTTAACAATATTTTTGTACATTAATCAAAAAATGAATCATTGCATTGATATGACTAGAAAATACATTATTAATTTGTATGAAACTAATGGCTTATTAATAAATTAACTAAAATATTTTACATATGTATTTAGGCTGTTTCAATCGATTTGAAACAATTTAAATACTCGTCTTGATACCTACTGATATTATAAACCGAAAGATTTCTTAATTAATTCAATTTAAAGTAAATCATATCTACAAAATTAACTTAAGAAGGATAAATTCAATTACCTTAGATGACATCACTACAGAATTACTTATAAAAATCAATAATGAACTTTATTGCGCACTATCACGAAACTAGACAAACCTCCCCTATCCGCCATTCATGGAAACCCGAGTTAATCGTGCGAATAAAATCGACAGAATCATGCTCCAACCAGACTTAATTCCGTATGAGATTCTCGAGTCAGTCTTCCACGTCTCACTCTGTACATAGAGTGTACAATGATCACGTGTCCCGACTGCACATAGTCGATATTTAATTAACGTCTCGTAGTCGTAACGGTTACTCTCCGCTTTTAACGACATCGGTTCGTTAATTTGTTACGTTATTGATTTTCGTTCCGGTTACCGAATATGTCGTTCTTGATGTGTATTGAATTTCAACATTACTCATACAAAATGTATTGTTTTATAATAGAATTTTTCAAGGAAATTTCGTATTTCGATATTGTTATTCTTCGGTGTGTATGTAATATCTGAATTATGTAAATACGTGTATATTATATTATACAGTGCATGTGAATGTTCGGCATACGTTTGCTCAGAACATGCGGTGCATAATCATCCGGTTCGAAGGACAATTAGCATTACAATATGCATTCCAGAAATGAATATGTACTATGTGTGCATTTAAAACATTCGCATACGTATAATTATCTATGTTAATCATCGTGTTGTTGACCATATTGTTCGAAATTTCGGGAAAAGATAAAAGTTACTGTTGTATCATGTTGTTTACGTGAATTTCATGAAAGTATCGATATCTCGAAAACTGTGAGACTTTTCTTCACAATAGTTTTTCCGAGTTATCATAAGTTCTTTTATCATTCTACAGAGTTATATACTCTTATGCATCAATGTTATTTTCATATAAATATGGTCAATATTCGTAGTTTACTACGAATGTATATTTATGGTCATTTCACTATTCAAAAAATTTGGAGCTTTTCGAAAAAGCTGTCAGGATCTAATGCATGTATTTGAATGATGCCTAATGATGATATCTAATGCAATGTGTATGAAATGTAGATCAACTTTACATAAAATAATAAATATCTCGTTGCAATGGACTTCAAACACGTTCAGTGCATTTCTAGGAAATGTCTAACAAAATGTCTTCATTTAGGACATCGACTACCTATCTTTAACGTACATGCATATGATTCTAGCAAAGAGGCTTTAACAAAATTCAACTTGGACACGAATCAATTCAAAATTAATCCTAACAGACGCCATATAAACACATTATGCATTCGAGGCATTAAACATTAAACCCTTATGCAAGTGAGTCGCAAGTCCGAACCAAAGGCTTTCCTGCGAAAGGCACATGGGAAATCTGCACAGGTCGCATTTGCATACGTAAATGTTTTCATTAAAACACGGTGAGTTTTGTCAAAACGCAAACCTGAAGGGATATTCGAACCGAATGTCCCCTGAAAACGTGACGTCCTCGTTTCGTCCGAGGATTATGTGTTTTGCATCTGTGCAGTTGGTTCTTCTTGTTTTGTCGAATGTGTTAAGTGAGAGACGTGCTTTTGTTTTGTTGAGCTTTTGAGTTTGTGCATGGATTTGTTGAATGTACATAGTTAGAGAGCGATGTTTTGCTTGATTAGTATAAATGAGTTTGGTTAAAACTTCAGGATTTCGATTGAGGATCTGATGTTTTTGTATGTATGCAGTTTTTAGTAGGTGTTTGGAATTATCGACTGTGTTGAGTAAGTGCTTTTATTTCATTGAACTTTTGAGTGTGTTAACTGTAAAGCACATAGTTGAAGAGCAATTTGCTGATTAATTTGAATAAGAATTCGATCAAAATTTTAGGATTTTTATTTTGATTATTGTGATAGAATGAGGATAATATTCGAGCGAAGTATAACTTTAGTTATATTCTAAGAACAGTTATAGAATAGATTGATATTCTGTTCGAGCGTCTATTAAAGAAATATTAGAAAGTAATCAAGTAATCTGATAATATATTACTATACTGACTAAGAAACCATTATCATTTTTGAAACCAAACGAATTCAGAGACAATATCCGCACTCAAATCTTGTGATTCAAAACGCTTATATTCCTTAAATTTTACGTTCCTAACACGTGCTTACATACATATTTACATACAAATACCTCAAGTATTAATAAACAAGCATAAATCTGGGCTTAATCAAAGCGCAAAAGCCTCAAAATTTCCCAGGTTATTAATTAACAGCCAACTGCGATCGGGCAAAACTTCAAGAGCCCGCCAAAGTTACAGATTTCCCCACACATATATGCAGGTTTTAATAATAATAATTGCCAACTTTGACCGTTTAGCGACACGGAATTTCCCCTTCAACAATACAGAAAGGGTTTATCGGGGAAAATCCCTTCGAAGTGTGTCCCGGGGGTCGTTAAAAGTTCGCGAAAGATAACACAATGGGCTAGTTTCAGGTGAAAGTCGATTAAATATTCGAATAGTGTGCAATCGTGGGTCGAATAATTGATTATTTTAGTTTTGCATTAGCGTATCGAAGTTTAATTCAACCGGGGTTCAATTTTGAATGGGTTGAGTTTTTATCAAAGTCGATTTTTTATAAAATAACTTATCTTAAGTGAAACAAATTAGACAGCGTTGTACATATTATGTAAAAACTTTTGATTCTCAAGACAGATGTTTATCTTTAAAACAATACCTCATATCCTTTATTTGACCTGGGAAATGGAAACATATTAACTATTGTGAACCTTTGAATCTACTCTCATTATATTCAAGAAGAGTAAACATTTCTAATATTCCATCTTCTCTCTGTAAAGAAATTTTTCATTTATATTTTTTGTCGAAAACGTACGAAGCTTCATTTACATACAAATATTTCAAATTATACACGCGTGTCTGAACAATATGCTTCGAAACCATAAAACATATTTCAACTCAACCGTTTAGGGTTAACCTTTGTATCGAAAATTGGACATGGCATTCTCTATTGAATAATGTGTAACTTAAGACTTCCACTTATGTATATGAAATAAAACCATCATAAATGCAATTAATTGGTTACAAAATAGTCTGAAGTTTGCACGATTCTATGAAATAAATAGAAATTAAAATATATTTTAAATAGTCTGTCGTATTAATGGAAACATTAGCCATTTTCGCTTGTATGTATTCACACGTTTTTAAATTAATTACGACGATATATTAGAAAGGATACGTCGGCCTCAATTTCGCAATGCGAAGCCAATTTATGTACTTTCTCCGAAATTCAATACTGGGTAATATATTTCGTATGCGAGTTTAGTGCGTCTTTTTCGACCGCACGACGAATAATTTTCCGAAAAAGGGAGAAAAATGCGAAATGCGAGAGACAAAATGAAGAATGAAAAATATGCGTGAGATACGAATAAAAAATGTGCCCGTTGACAAAGGCTTTTATTTTTCTCTCTTTTGATTATATATTTCGCAAAATCCTTTCCACGCATTCAATGTCCACCAAACTGGATTACTTGGGTTGTAAAGAGAGAGTTTAAATTTAAATTGAATCTGTTTATAATTAATCTACTCTCTTTTTTTCAATGATATTCAATTTTAGTTAATTAGGTTTCAAATTGAAATTATAAGTAGATTTAATTGCATAGAAATAAAAATTAATGTATGTGTTTAGGTTTCGTTTGTTTTCCTTTTTTGCTTATGAATCTTTTCAGAATGCATATCTGGGTAGTTTTTTTCTAGGTTATATTTTAGTATCAACATAATTTTGAATGCTTAGAGTTTGATGTTGTAATTTTCATGGACTGTTATAGCAAATATATTAAGCATGATTTACACAAGTGACGTAATTTTATATGTTTCGATGAAAATTTTGTTTTGTAAGTACTATATAATAGTTCATAATCGACTCCAAGTCTATTGATTTTCTAGTCACATTAGGAATTGTCTTTTTTAATTAATTCTCTAATCTCAATTTTTCATACTAATCATTTTATTCATCTAAAGTCTCACAAATCAACAACCCTTAATATATCGACCACTCAAAAAAAAAACCTCATCCAGAACAAACCCAATTAGCTACCAAAAAAATAAAAAATAAGCAAAAAACAAAAACGGCAGCCATTTCTCATGTCGAGACATAATTAAGAGCGCAATTTGCATGCTCTCGTCATTTGTATTGCGGAAAATCCGTTTTTCCACTTCCGGAAAAGCTCTCGACGCGAAATCACGTTCCGAAGATCAAATTCTCATTTGTTTGCCGGCTTCCCTTTATTTCGTCACGTGCTATGCTCTTCCCCATAGAAATCGTCACCCTGTTGTACATGGGTTGTGGAAAATGCGACCCCCCTCCGAATGCTAACTCGAATCGTTTTATGTGCCTCATAAATTAATAATATCGAGAGTGTGAGACTTTTAGACAGATTTTCGTTTAAATAATGCATGCGTGAATGATCTTTGAAGTGCTCTGTGATTTTTTGTTTTTGGTATTTCTTCATCGCTTTGTTGAATTTTTATATAAATGTTGATTCATATTTCTTAAAAATATTCAAAGAATTTTATGTTTTTATGAAAATTTTGAAGAAATTATATTAACTACTCAAATTGCAAGGGTTGATCGATTATTATGCGCAAATATATTTTTTAATAAGTATGGAGGTGATTGATTCAAAAAATTAATTTGCATAATATTTTTCTACATACTCTTGTAGTAGATTGAATGATCAGTATTTTAATAAACAGTTTTATTGAATACATAAATTGATTTTCGATATGAAAATAAATCAATTTTATAACGAAAAGGGTCAGTGTAAAAATATTTCATGGAATTATTTTCAAGATGTATATTGTTTTATTTGGTAGATAAGAATTCTATTAGAATATATGTGAAAAAATTGCTTAGTTTAGTTTATTTTACTTAGTTTATGTTTCTAGTTTTGGTGAATTCAAAGATGATGAAGTATCTAACTACATAATAGCGCTAAACTAGTCTGTGTGTCCGTGTAACGCTCCAATACTGCGTTGATATATTTCACGGTTTGATCCCTATATACTGGAATTTTTGATTTTTTTCCAAATCTAAATCGAATAATATTTGTAATGCTTCAGAAATTTTCAAAAATGTGCATAAAATGACTCTAAAAATTTAAATCAAATTCTGTTGAACGGTATATGAGGATATAAAGTATAGTCTAGCACACAAATACACATTTTTATGCACATGCAGATAAAATAATTCAATTCGAACCTATTCAAAATACTCACCGATCGATTCAAACCGCACTTTCGCGCCACTATATTTTATTTTACAACCTCGCTTTATTTAGTGCGCATTCGAATCGAATTTACGACGCTCGATGCGAAAACACCTTCGAATTTATATTTCGACTATTTTTTTTTCCCTAAATAAAATAAATATCGCGTGCGATCGGACATTATTCGCATTGAATCGAAGCCTCCTTTGAGATTTATGAAAATTGATTTCGAGCATCGAAAGGGGATAAAGGAGGACACGTCGCCGGTTTTATTGGGTTTCGTCCGTAGGTACGCTTTTGTCGGAGTGCATTCAATATCGCGTGTCGGGGACCTTTGATTGATTGCTGTGTGAAGGGCCGCTTACATTATGCAAAGAAAGTGCAAAAAATATGGTTTCGCATAAAGAAAATGAGATGTTGTTTAATATTTTGCAATATAATAAAATTGAGAAGTTCCTAAAATTTTGTACAAAACTAAACATTTTTATATACGATGCATTCAAAAAGTCATGAAATACAATATTTTTTAAAAATAATTCCCAAAAAAGTTAATATTCTTTAAAATACTCCCCACGAGATTTTATGTGTACATTTTTGCGCCTTCTTTTCCATGCCTAGTAAACTTTCTAGGCGATCTAATCTAGAATATTTTTCATACTATTATTATAAACACTAAGATAGTTTCATATAGTATATCGTAATAGTATTCTTTGACTACTTTTTTTGAGTTTTAGAAGTAAAAAAGTGAGTTTGGAGTCTATTTGTTTGAAGTTTAGGAATCAATTGGAGTCTTGAAAGTAAAACCATGAATACGTGTCTTAATAATTCACTCTCAAAAATTTTTGCACTAAATAAGCAATTTCGATCCCACCTATTATCAAATCAGACAAATTTTCGATAAATGTATTTTAAAACTGAGCATTTAAACAACCTAATTCAACTTTAATAATTTAAGTTGTTAAAACCTATCAAAGCTCAGCAATGAAATATATTTCATCACTCTTTGATCACATTATGTATGAGATATGTAAGTGAGTCGACTGTATAATATCGATATTATATAATTCTCGAACATACAACAAATTTAATTAATCAGAACTCAAACAAACATGGGAATTTTGCTGAAACTTGAACGCGTCATCTGAAAGAAAACCGCACTCTCCCGCATATCACATCAACGACCCTCGTGCAAACTTCGGTTTTCCCTGAAACTTTACCGAATAACAGTCTCCGAATAAATAGTCTTCTGCAGACGAAAATCGACACACTAATGAGAGAGACACATCTCACAGAAGAAACGTTCGTATCTGTATAAATAATATTATATTTCCATCGAAACGCCATAAAACGCACGCATCGAAAGCAAACAACCATCCCCCGGTTTTATTTTCATCGTATGGGGGATGTTATGGAGTGTGGCCATAATTCAAGTTCGCGATGGCATATTAAACTTTGGCGATGATTTGGATTCGTCTTTATTACGTGGAGGATTTTATTCGGTGTGTTTACGGTGATTTGGATTCTGGGAGGCTATATGGGGTTTGAGAAGTTTTTAAAAAAATGTTTTATGGTTTAGATTTGAGTGGATTCATATATAAGATTTAGAAATGATTATATGTGGTTGGAAATCTTTGTAATTTTAAGGATGAGCTACTTGGTGTAATTTGGAAATAGGATACAACAATATACTATGAACTTTTTCAAACTCTAAAAAGATTTTATGTTATGAAAATCTAGAAAGAATAATATTTTATTGAAAGACCAAAGTTGATATTGCTTACGATAAATACTGGTTTTATTCTTGTGACAATCGACATAATATTAGTTGACTTAAGTCAAATAAGGTTGAGAGGCGTTTTCCTTTTATTTGTAGTGTTAAAATTTAATTAAGTGGGTTTGAACTTCGATTAAGTTAAGATTAGATTGTTTTAAGTCTAACAATAAATATTAAAATAATATTAGATAAATTTATACACGCTTTTTAAAAACATCAATTAATTGAGTTGAAAAATTTCTTACATGAGGGTAGTTTAAGTTAAAATTTAAAATTCATACTAAACACCCCCATTTTCACACCTTTCACTAGCCTTTGAGATTAATCTAATAGACACTACATTAATTAAAATCGCAGACCGAACACCTTTCAAACCGCCCATATTAAAACTCTCAACCCTAACAAAACAAAATCACCCCCTACAACAAAAGGTTAACGATGACACCCAAGAGACCGAAGAAAGTCTCGTCTAAAAATCCTATTGGAAAAAGCCTTTAATTTTGCATTTCATGCATCGCACTCGAGATCAGAGTGCGTCCACAACGCGATCAATCATTTAACTCGGAACCATTAGACGAATCCCGGGATTCCCGGGAAACGGGACTCGGACTCGCCGTACGTTATATCGCGAGTTTTCAATATTGCGCTGGCTTTTCGCAAAGGGGTATTAGCATATATTAGACATTACACAAACCTCTGCGATATTGCAAACAGGCAGAGTTGGATCCCTTCCTTAACTACCCCTGCGTACGTGAGCTCGTTGGCTGGCTTCGAGTGCAGGGGTTGTCAAATTTGGAAGATTTTATTTCATTTAATTTATCGATGCATGTATAATCATTTTTATTTAATTTATCAATAATTCTTTAGATATATAGTGAAGAAAGCAGTCTATAGGCTAGTAACTCCGAAGAGTTTATACGAGAGTACGAAAGTAGTCCTGAAATCGATCGAATTATATCGATACGGATAAAGCGCAGATTCATTTTTAAATACTATTTCTAATAGCTTTAAATTAACATTTATTTAATCTAATATTTGTAAAAAATCATAAAGCCATCATATCGATTAAGAAAAAAAATATGTCTCTCATGATAATCTGATAGAATTCAAATCTAGCATCACGAGGTTGCTGAAGCCCAAAGCGGGATACATAAACGTTTTATACTATTGATTAGATATAATCTATGCTATTCTAGGGTTTCCTAAACTATATTCTGAGAGACTGAGGTTTTGCGAAGATTACTTTAGGTTGGGTCAGATTTCAAGATTGATTGCATTTTTGATTAATTTCTTCATATTACATAAGATTTGATTAATTTGGACTCCATTTTAGATGTAAATATTTCGGTTAGATTAAATTTTTGATATCACCCAAACACCTTATAATACTTTAACTAAAAAATTGAATGAAAAAAGGTTTGGTTCGAGAACATATTCTAAAATTAACTACAATTATAACTCCCAATAGAAACATCAATATGAAACAGAAGCCATTCAGTCCAACTCCAGAACCACTTATAAAAGCATTTCAAACTCGACGTTATAGTTGACTACCCCTGAAGATCATCTCGAGCTCCGGTCCCTGTTCGGCACGCGGGCCAACACTTAGTGTCTCCTGCAGACATAACATAAATCCTCGCGAACGGAACCCGCACAGGTCTAACACTCGACGATTCTCAACTAACGTACCTATAATATTATGATCGAATATAATATTATGTGTGTGTTTTCGAAATAAAATTCAGAAGGATATTCAAGTCGACTTATCCTTCGTCATATCCTGTCATGTTAGACAAAATCAAAATTTGAATATTTTTCATATGAGGCTCTAGGGATCGTTCGGAATTTGGGTATTGTGTTTAGATGCTTCTAAGATTTTAATTTATATAAAATTTAAAACCCTGCTTCGCTCAATATTTATTATTAATTATAATCTATAATCAAGATAAATTAGATATTTTTCAAAATAACTTTCGCTAATTTATTGGTGTTCATTAGAATTACCATTTGAATTGCAATTCATTTCACAAAAATGTCATGAAAATTGCATAAAATCAGGCACTTATCATATCTTGAATTTATTAATGATTGATAATTCTTACAGTTAGTTAAGCTAGTTAAAAATATGATGACGTTTTTAAAACTCTATAATTCGATAGTTGTTATCCCTAACATACAATTGAAAGATCAGGCTTTTATTTATTAATCATTTTCATCTATAAATATATCTTATTATATCTTATATCTTATTAAAGTATACCTTATTATAAAATCGATTTGAATTAAATCAAGCTCATATTATCAAGAAAATAATACCCATATACCTTTATAATTTATCTCCTTTATATTCCACATGCTGTATACTCATAAATTAATAAAATAAAAGTTCATTCAAGATAATTGCAATCTAACGAACTGCATTGAAAACAAATTCAATAGAGAACAAATTAATAACAAAATAACAGTCCACTGAAAACTAAAACTACCTCACATTAAATAGAAACATCAAACAATCTCCACACACATTCAACCCCCAATTTTCCTATCAAAACAATTTCCAAACAACTCTCTATTCAATCTCCAACTTAAAGTATCGATTTCACTCACTTTGAACGTAAAAAAATACCCTCGCCATTAATAAGGCATTATCGAAGAGGGAACTTCTTTGCGCAGCTGTTGCTTTCGCTTGTCAACGTACAAGAGTGGCATCGTCCCCAATTTTTGGCTCATCCGAAGTGTTAAGGCATCAGGAGGAAGTATTGCGTGTCTCCAAGTGTACATCTGAAGTGTAAAAGTGTAAAAGTGCACATCGATGTCGAAGGTCTTCCGCCACTCGAGCGAATGATGGGTGTCCCTTGGACTTTTCCTCGGCTTCCGCTTTTCCGAGATGAGGAAAAGTCTCGTTTTAAGTGCATTAGGGATTTTCTTTGGATTGGGTTGCAGATTTTTAATCTGAAGTGGATTTGAATGTTTCGGGCTTAGTTTTTGTTCGAATTGAAGTTTTTTATTCAACCATTTTTAAGCCAGTTTGATTCGCTTACTGATTGCTATTTTTGTTCTCATCATGAATAAGAGTCAATTGTTGGGTAATTATGTACTAAACGATAATAATTTTTGATAGATACTTATGAGTACATTATTGGCACGACACTCAATCTTACATTACTACAACGAACCTCCTGAAAAAAACCTAATCTAACGTAGCTTCAAACATGATCCTACACAGTTCAACGAATTCTAAAGATTCACTTCTACATCTTCTTTCAGAACTAACTCATAATTGATTCCAAATCCAAAGATTAAATTTTCCAACAATAGATAACATCTATTAAACTCCGATGAAAACTTTCAAAGGCAACAAATTGAATTCATTCAATTTTCCAAGAACCAATGAATTGAAGATGGAAGATAGCCTCCGACATGAGTCCAGACGTTCATATCGAACAAACGGTCAATTATTTCTCATCCATCCGTATCATAACTCTCGTTTTACACCGTCCAGAGAAAAGTACCATGAATGTGTGTAATACAACAATACAACACAATACAAGTGCAATCACATGTCCACGTTCCCCAGAGGAACGAGGAATCCTCGCCAATCCTTGTCGGCCTGTCAAGCTGGTCGACTTATGTAGGGGAGACTTGTCTAATTCCGAGATGATCACAAATGTATCTATTTAATATTTTTTTAAAGAAACGAATGAATTAGAGCTTATATTTTCACTTAATATGAATGTTTTTATATTTTTTTCTATGGAGTTTGATAGTTTTCACACAACTCGCAGAGTTTCTAGCTAACTAGAGTTTAAGTAACGATTGAAAAAGTCAGCCTTTAATTGTTTCAAGTCTGCTCAATTCGGGAATAACCTTAATTTCCAAAAAATCATTAAATAGTGAAAATTACATTTATTATTCCAATATATATGACGACTAAAAAAGCCAAGGAGTACAAGTGATTTCGAGAAAAGTGCGTTCAAAGTTGACCATGTACCTACATGTATTAGGAGGAGGTCGAGTGATTTGATGATATATTTCGGCACACGTTCCGAATTCGTTTATATCCTTTTGCCACCAAATAAATGAGCGTGCATAGAAGAGCTTTCTGTGCACAACTCAATTTCAGCAAAAATTACACTTGTACCTCATGGCCTTTTCGATCATCACATACAAACAAAAGCGTAGCGATATAAAGCATTTGTACATGTTGGCTTCAGTATTAAACTGAATTCAAACCCTGGCATGAATCGCGTGTCGTTTTTCTTAATTAATATGTTTCGGTTTGATTAGAATATTTGATACGAAACAGTTCTTGAAAAAAGATCCTCAGCTTCATTTATATCGATTGGATTAGATAAATTTCAGCAACATATTTCGTTTGCAGATTACTCTCAAAAGTTCCTAGTTCTATCAACTGCTCATACAATTCAAAATGAATGATCAATTTAGAAATTTAAAAATTGGGTACTAGCACTTAAAATACATACAATACGAAGTGTACCAAGTCTCCCCAGCATTTCCGCCGATTGCCTCATACCTCTTGCACAATATACGATGCCACCCCCATTCAGTATATCCTTCGTGCCGATATCTCGCAGAACAAGAAGTCCACGAAGGCTATATATACACAGAGACGGGGATGGATGGAATATTTCAGATGGATATACACTTCTTTTATAAATAGTTCTTCCAGTCGATTGTTCGGTCATCGTGACTCGGTGTTTGCTTTTCATGTTTAAAACATTAATTTTCGTTCTGAAGGAAAACTCGGATTTCGCTTATGAGCGTGCGTTTTCATGAATTTTTCATTTTTTTTCTTAGGCGAATTTATCTTTGGAACATCTGTGGTGTTGTCGATTAAATGAATAAGTATTCATGTTATTGTATAAACGAAAAAAATGTTTAATATTTTGTTGAAATCATCAATTTAGTATCTTTCAACTAACTTCAAAAGCCTACTCAGTTTCAAATTGTATCTAAAAATATTGTGGTACACTTACATACGTATATTCAACTTCAATACATTCATAATATTTTTTTTCATTATAAAGAAGCTTCGGTTGAAACCTTCGAAGTATTTTCGAAACAGCTTCCGAAAGTTTCTGAATAGTTTTTAATTTTCTCCTAACGCATTCTTGAGCAAGGGAAAAACTTTCGAAACCTTCGAAATACTCTCATTGAAATGCCTTACAAACGAATCAGCGAATCTTCGACATATTTTAAATATTTTTCAAAAAGAAAATCGCTCGATTAAACCCCGTCTTATAAATTGTTAACTAACAACGAAAAATGGTATGGCGATCAATGAATCAAGATATAATTGGAACTAAAAATATCTTTAGAAAAATGTGTATCAAATTAAATAGACAAGTATTCAAAGCGTCTGGTTAAAATTTGAAAATTAAGCTCTCTTTCATAATTTTGTATGTGTAATATATTCGCTTCAAATTTTTCCTTTTGTCGTCGAATATTTTATATAAAGGGGGTTGTTCTGTAAGGGATGAAGGGCGACGAAAACCGCAAAATTCCTCTCGACTCTCTAATTTTTTGTGTATTTTCATTTTTAGCTTTCATTATATGTATAATATTAAATTTCTCTCTATTATACACGATGTACGTAGTGTGTTTTCATTTTGAGTAGAAATGTGACTACATGTCGATAATATATATGTTTCCGTTCTTTGATTTACTTACTTTAAATGATTTTTGACTTTACATAAAACGTTCTTTGAAATAAATACTAAAACTTCAAACCATGGTTTTTCACATTTTTTTCACGACCCAGAGATTTTCCTTTTAGTAAACCCTGCTTCAAATAATCTTACTATAACAAACTAGTTTTTCCTGTTGAACTCATTTAATAGAATTATTGAAACCATATTAATTTGATGAGAAAAAAATTTCATATTTCATCCCAAAATAAAGATGTATCAAATGCAACAGTCCCAAACTAGACAATACCATTCAAAATTCAAACTCTAGAAGACTTTCCACATATGAAAGGAGGCATCTAAGGTCTGCCGCGTTATTGCTCACTTTCTCCCCGCATAATAGAACCACCTGGAAGAAGCGAGGGGATGGTCCTTATTATTCGGAAACCTGCGAAACGACGCGACAATGCAAGAGAGACCCGGGAAAGGCATTCCTCGCGCGTCCCGGGAAAGCGTGTCCCGGGAAAGAGCGTGTCCCGGGAAAAATCGTGTCTGCGGAACGTTCGCGAGGCTCTTTTCGGTCTAACAATGAGGTCCTTTGTGAACGCGTCTCTCGTCAGGACTAAATTGAAATTTTCCCCCTTTAACTCGGAATGGGTTGAGAAGGGATTCTTAGAGTTTGCATTTTTTAGAGGAGGTCATGCTTTTTTGTCGGGTCGAGATTGAATTGTCTATCAGTTTTTGAATATATGTTTTCATTTGATCTTTCAAAAGTTCAAAAATTTCTCTTGAAAAGATTATGTACATATCTAGTCACACGATGATTTTGTTGAAACTTATTGGTAGTAGAAATGTATGTTTCATCTAAATTTATATTTTTTTGTTCCAGTTGAGGATGATACAACAAACTTACCTCTGTATATTGGATTAGCAGTAGCTGTTCTTGTATTCACCGTTGTAGCCGGAGCCGTGTATCATTTCTTGCGAAGAAAGGATCATGAGCGTTCTTTGTATAATAAAGCAAGATCAGGTATGACTAAACAACTTTTGTTTACAATATATTTTGAATGCACCACCTAATTTATTTCTTATATTCAGCAAACATAAGTCAACTTGGATCCGGACCGGCTTGTTATGAATATCCACCATTCCTTACGAAACCGATGCCTTCTACTTTGACTAGAAGTACAAGTGAACACCATTATGATGTGCCTCATCTAAGCAATAAGTAAATTTAATTTACAAATGCGATTTAAGTATATTTAGTTTGTAAATATAACAAATGATAATTATTTTTTAGTTATTCAACACCACTAGACCAATGTGTTCCAAGTTCATCGAGCGAAAGTGAAAATTATGATAGGAAACCATACAGTGAATCTGAACATTCAACTACCAGCTGCTTTACTAGCTGTAAGTACAAACTATTATTGTTTGATTTTATTTTATGATTTATGTTTTATAGATGTTATTAGTAAAACATGTAAATTTCAGCCGATTCCACATATGATGTTGCCACTGATTCAGTCAGGCTTCCTAATTTACCATTGGGTCCTAACATTTTTGCAGATATTATCGGCAATACTGAAACTAGCATGTCGCAAGCAGTGACTGCTAATGGAAGCTGGTTAAATCTAGAATCATCTGGAGTATCGTTTTCCATACCCGAAGGTGCTATTCCTCGAGGCAAAACTGAAACGTTTTATGTATACGTCATGAAAGAAGATAGATATCGACCTAAATTTCCTGAAGGTAAAATATAACTAGTAAGTTTTATACTTTCAAGTTTATTGTATTTCAAATTTGATATATTTTCAGGTACAACACAATTGAGTCCCGTCATTAGAACTGGTCCAGCTGCGTTGAATCTTAATAAATCAGTCATAATTCAAATACCTCATTGTGCAAATTTAAAACATGGATTTTGGAATTTATCCATATACGCTTTAGAAACTGGAAGTCATAGTAAAAGCAAGAATAAATCAGACTGGATAAAAATTGTAAATCTGGGACAAGAAACTATAAACACTCCTTTATTCACACAATTGGATACGGATAAAGTATTTTTGATGACAGAATTTCTCACAAGCTTTGTCTTAGCAGGAGAAAGCTTTAACGGAAAAGCTGTGAAAAATTTGAAACTTGCCACATTTGTTCCTCCGTTTTCTTGTGTGACTACAAAGGACTATAGCATCCGAGTATACATATTCGAAGATACTCCGTGCGCACTTCACTATTGTTCAGAACAAGAGAAAAAATTGGGAGGATTAATGGCAGATAAGCCAAAGTCATTTCTATTTCAGGATGGAGGTTCAAATTTGTGTTTTTCTTTGGACGATATTGGATTGGGATGGAAGCCAAAGTCTGGTACAAATTATCAAGAGATTCCATTCTCACATGTTTGGAATTCAACATCAAATTCTCTTCACTGTAGTTTTTCTTTAGATCAAATGGATAGTATACATCATTTACAATGTAAGATATCTGTGTGCCAAATTAATAATCCTTCTCACAAACAAACATTCTATATATCTTCGAGCAACGAGATGAACAATCTAAATTCCCCATTTGGTGGAAAAAGGAATTTTGTCTGTGATGATTACAATATTGATATTATGGAACATTTTAATGACTTAAAAAACATGACTGATAAGTTAAACGATGATTCTAATAAACAAAAAAGTCTAGCTATGAACGATAAAGGCATAAATACTTGTATAGTTGATAATGTTACACCGTTTAGGTTACCGAAGTCTGTTAAGAAGCAATTGAGCTCGTGTTTAGATCAGCCCAATCCTCGTGGAAACGATTGGAGGCTTCTAGCTCAAGAGTTGAATGTGGATAGGTATATTAACTTCTTTGCTACTAAGAAATCTCCCACGGAATACATTTTAGATTTGTGGGAATGTAGACATAGGAATATGAGCGCCGTTGCCGATCTTGCTACAATATTTAGAAATATCGGACGGAACGATGCAGCTATGATTGTTGAAAGTTGTCTAGGTCCAAGTTGGCTTTGAAATATATAAAAAGTTTATTGATAAGAGTAGTTTTCAGTGCTCGGCCATTATATGAATGCAATTAACAGAAAGAATTTTAAAAATCTACAAGCCAAATTTATTATTGCTGTGCAATTCAAATAATGGATAAGTATTGATATTTTATAAATTATTTTGATTTAATTTATAAAACACATTGTTTTTTTTCAGTTATTTGTTAAATGAATACATCGGAAAAGTTGAATTTTGTTTAATTACGTATGAACATAATTTATTTTCAGTAGTTTTATACATTTTATATGTGAATAAAATTATATATGTAGATGTAAATATAAAATGTGATGTACAAAGTACTTCAATTAAAATGTAAAATTTTAAATATATATGAGAATAGTTCCGATGAGATTTGTACAATAGATTTTTGTATTCTACCAAATTAATTCTGAAACATCAAGTCTGATTTTTAAAGTTTTATTGATTCTACATACAAAATCTCTTGAATACTGTCGTGCATTGACAAATACATTATATTTCTAGAATTGATGAATGTGTGCAATGAAATATATTTTATTGAAAATAAACCGAATATATTGAAAATTACCAAGACTTCTTACTTTTATTTGAATTCAACCTGAAATACATATGTATATCACAATATTCTTATGTTAATATCTTTCAAATGTTGATTATCGCAATAATATTTCATAGAAAGATTACGTTTAACTATAGTTAACAATAAGTAGTAAAGCCAAAACAAATTCAATTGAAATTAAAGTATAAAATAATAAAAATATATTTTAACAACATCTGTATATTTTTACGTAAAGCTTTTTATACTTTGTTTGTTTCAAATAGATTGTCATTTTGATATTAAGTTTAAAAATAAATTAATAGATGTCGTTATAAAATATAATTTAATTGAAAAAATATAGTTTGATAAAAGGATTATAGATGTCTAATCAAAATTTATTTTCATATGAAATGAAAAACATTTCCAGCGATAGATGCTCTTCTAAAAATTTTCCAAAATAACATTTATTCAAATTAATTATTTTAAATCATTATGCACAGCATATAAATAGAATACGATACATTTCAGAACGCACACGTGCCTTTTCAAGCAAGCACACCTTCAGACCACAACACCAACAATACACAAGCGAACCTCGCAAAAAGCGACTTTGACCGAATCGAACCGGCAAATATATTCGAAAAGTTTCCACTCGTGGCATTTCCACCGTATAATTTCGACGCTATGACTCCTTTATCTGGCGAAGACGTGCTGAAGCGTTGGAAGCGATAAAAGCTCAGGCACAAAAGAAGAAGCTGTTCACTCTATACGTTCGCTTCGCCTTTTTTATTCTCACCCTCGCCGTGTCTTATAAGGAGGAGAGGTTCTGCGAAAATTTGAAAGTCGAATGACCCAAACGAGCCGGCTCTTTTCCACTCCTCTTCGTCTTCTTCTTCAGAGAATCAAACATTATTGATTGCACAAAAGAAGCCAGCCAGCGTCGAGCGTATTTCACATTTGAATTATTATGATTCGGCGAATTTTCAGACTAGCCCGAGGCGAAAATATGCGGCTAGAAGCTTACTTTTGGATACAAAGATGGGTTCACACATGAACCGAACGAATATATCCTCCCTTCTTTATTTTTCTCTTAGGTGTTTAGTTTAAATTGTTTGATATCGAGAAATATAGTCAACATTTTCGGGATTGCTTGATGATTTATTTAATTTTAGAAAGGTCTGACGGAGTTTGATACGTGACAAAGTTAAAGCCATTTATCTTATACCAAGTACTTTGACGTTGAAATTTGTTTTCCAATCACTTTTATGCACTAAATAGATCAATGGTTAACTGAAAACTTACAGATCGGGACTCTTTAAAGATGATCAATACTCCTTGATTAAAAATTAAATCTTTCGATGTTTTTCTACAAATACTCTTATTAGGTAAAGTCTGCACTCTTTTCTAGTGTGAATATGGCTTTTGGAGGTCCTTGTAAGGAAATTGAATGGCAATTGACGGCAAATCGCCCTTCCGCCGATCAAAGTTGCGCTTGTTTTCCTTCTCAGAAGCCGAGGGTCGTCTCGTCCTGATTGCAGCTTTATAAGCATAACTTATATCCGAAGGTTCGAAATATTGCCGAAGATTCGCATTCGACAGAAAGGAAAATAATAAAGTCGTCTGTCGCATGAAATTCAGATTCGATCCATTGTCGGACTGATTGAGACCGTTGTTCGAAAACAACGCGATTCTTCATGAGAAAACTATTTTCTTTCTTTTGCTCTTCAGTGTATATATGTATAATATTTGTAGAGGAATGTATTTGGTACGAATAATTTAAAAAATGTAATGTAAAAGTCGAGAGAGCGCTTCAAAGAAAAAAAGCGCATAGAAAAGAAGCGTCTATGACTTTTCAATAGCAACATTTGCGTATTGATTTTGCTCGCATTCAAAAGGAGAAAAAAAATACAAATATATATTTTGACAGAGTCGGATTTAACAATACGTTAAAAAATATTTAATTTAATTCAATTTATTTGGTCAAAAGACCGATTAAAAAGAGTCTAAGCTGTCCTTAATAATATTTCTCAATCATTTTTTAAAATATTACAGAAATACACATTTTCTTAATGAATGTTTTTATTCCAAAGATTTAAATATTTGAAAATGGTTTGATTTGATAGATAGATTAGCCTAGGTCAACTTTTTATCCAAATCCATCCCTGCATTTCACCCTAAAGCGTGCAAAATATACAAGTTATATGTATACAAATATATATTTATGTAGACACAATAATGCCGCTAACAGTACTACAAGGAGATATTGCAACACTGTGCATGCATTTATTCATGAGGATTCGCTCTTGGCGGAATTCATTGAGATTAATGACGTTACACTTAAGGCAATATTTATCCTGACCGGGAAAAAAACATGTCGACACCCCTGATTTTATAATGCGAACAAATAAGAATAGTACAACAATCGAATCTATAATGAATATGAAGACCGTAGAAGCCAAAAGATATAAGTATGCACGATCGGACTTTGAAAAAAGTCACATTTAGAGTCACCTCTGGTCAAAGAATAAAATTAATTTAAACTACACGTGTTTTTTCGAACTATGAGCTGTCAAAAAAGACAGACATTCTACAGTTCGTACAACAATACATAAATCCATCTATTTTCCTCAGATTTTGACATTTGGTAGTTTGAGAACCACGTGTAGTTTAAAATCGTTTTATTCTTAAACCAGAGATGAAAAAAACGGCCCTCAACATAATATATCTTATATAATAAAAGAAATAATGGAAAATTATTAAATAATCCAATAATATTTATTAAAACAGATTCTTAAATTGTTTATATTCTATTTAAAATCAATTTGATGGACATATGCAGAAGCAATTTCTGCACAAAACTCTAGTGATTTACTCTCTTATTGTCTTATAGTTTATCTTTAGGATAAATATTTAAATACGCCAAGAACTTTTTTACGGATAGCCATATAACTATATTGGACTTATCAAAAGATTCGAAATTTATAGATAAGATAAAATAATAATGTATAATCAGCATGAATTGCTTCTCTAATTTTGATCAATTGACTAGCATTCAACAATATCATATCATAAAAAACGTCATCGAATATCGATGAATATTTTTTTGTTTCAGACTTTTGTTAAATGCCATCTTTTAATATGAATTCGACACTATTTTTTGAGAAAAAAAAAACATTTTTTAATTAAGTTTCAATCAATATACTCTTTGCTGTATATAGGAACCGATCGATATCGGGATGTGGGATTCGACGAGTGTCGAATCCCACATAAGCCCACACGGGCTCTAAGCCGAAGGCGTATCCTGAAGGCTTCCAGGTCACTTTGCTAAGTCGATGGAATCCGGAACATGGACTGAATACCAACTAAGTCCTTCGGCGGCCAATACAGCTGCCGTTGTCGACAATGTTGAGGACGTAAAAGATGCCAGTGGGATGGGAGACGGTTTCTGGAGACGTGAGGAGACGGTTTTGGGAAAACGTGAGGAGACGATTTTGGAAAATGTCGAAGAGTGTTTTTGGGTTCGTTTCTATAATATGTTTGAGGTGTGTTTTTAAATTGTCGTTAGTATTAGATATAGAGTTGTTGGTTGAAGATTGTAGATTTTTTGTTGTTGTTTGGATTCGTTAGATTAAAGATTGTTAATGTTTTTGTATTCGTGTATGCTTTGAAAGCTTAATTTGATAAATTGGGTTTATAGTTAAAGATAAAATTTTGCTTGAAAATATTGTATGTATTTTGAAAGTTTTCTTTTAGTGTAGTGCAGTGCTGGATTTGACTATTTTGTGGTTTCAAATGCAAAATAAGTATTTTTCCTTTGTTTTCTTTTGTATGTACAGAAGACAAGTTTGATATTTTTTTGCAAAATGGGGGAATTGATATAACTTAATATTTGTAGCATTTTTTCAAAAACTATTGAATTAAACACTTAATTAACTAATTAACTAATTTATAATAACTTAACTTAACAATAACTTAATTAACTAATTAAGCACTCCAAGTATAGTCTTTTTTGTATTTCACAACAATACACGAAGTGAATTAATGAAAATATCACATAATTTTTACGAATACACTAATATTCAAATTTTTTTGAAAAAAAAAATGAAATAGTATCAGAAGGGTATTTTTTTATAAAATACGAATTTTCAAAAAAAATATTTAAAATCAATTTTATAATTGTAAATTATTCATTCCACCATCACGAATTCACTTTTACTTCTAACCACTTTAAATTAAAACCTAAAAAACTCACTACCCCATATCGAAAACCACTCATACTCCTCAGATACTAAAAGACCATAAAACCCTCTCGATCCAAATCCAGAATTTATTTAAAAACCATAAATCTTCCAGCATGAAAATCCAAATCCAGTCCGTCCCGCAATCGGACATGTCCTCGAGAAATCCATGCGGTGATTGCATCTGGAACAACCCTCACGTATTCACTTATCGTCCATGTAACGAGCGAACCGTCACCACCATAACGCAACCCCTACAACGAGGGTGTCTTTGCGCCACTTCACCATCTCCGAATATCCACAGTACATTTATTCGCTGTAATAAAGGGTGCGCCAATTAAACCGGCCTGCTAAGTGCCCTTTGACCGTTTTCGAAACTGCTGTAATCCTACGTAGTTGTGGTCGACATTTTTTGAATATAAAATTATTATACAGACCGAGGTTTAGATGAGTATAAGATTTATAAAATGAGTGTCCCTCGTCCTTTCCGCACCGCTCGCAAGTGGATGGTGGGATTTAAAGCTGATGCGAGAATCAAAAGGAGGGAGTTTAATCTATAGATGTGGTTTTGAAATTAGGTTTGGGTGAGAAAAAGGTTGGGTATCGCTAATCTAAGGGGTTGAATGGTGGTTAATCGCGGGTCAAATGGCGTGAGGATTTGAAAGCAAAAACCGATCGGTAAATTCAAAGTTGTGGGTTTTGATGGAAAATGCTTAGCTTTGAAAATTCAGAAGGTGAAATATGCGATTTATTCAAAATTATGTTCGATTTTATCTAATTTAAATCATATTCAAAATTTAATGATGTGAATAAAACTATTTTTGATCAATCTATTAATCATCATTAACTCAAAATCATACTTGTACTTGATTCTGTGACTCAATAATCGACTCTAACCTCAGACTAATCTACACATAATCGATTCATTTAAAAATACATAAAAGTCATATAAATTTTAATTAAACATACAAAATTTTAAACACATTCGAATTCGGTTCAATCCCAGCACAATCTACAAAAAAAAAGGAATAAGGGATGACGTCTGACTATAGGTAGGACGAAGGTGGTCTTCCAACCCTCCCAGTGAAAGATGCCACCCCACTTTTATTACGGGGCCAACGTTATTATGTTATGGAAGAACTCCGAGCAGAATGGCAAGAAAAGATAACAAAAAGCCGATTTGGACCGAGACGAATATGTACAGATACGTATTATATAGCGAATCTCATTGCGGACTGATGTGTGTGTATGTATAAGAGGTAAGTTATATTTTTGCTTTTGAGTCATATGTTGTGTTAATTTTTTGATTGGAATAATGATGAATTGAGATTTTGATTTGATTTGGATCAAAAATGAGTCGTAAAATCGGATGGGTTGAAGAAAATTTTTGTATCTATGCTTAGTGCTAACTTTTAATAGGTACAGTTACAGCAAAAAACATGATACTCAATTATAGAAAAATTGACATGTTAATGTTTTCATCTACAGTTTTCAATGTGATTAGGAATTGATTTCATATTTTTGTTAGAAGATAATCTTAATTGAAGTTCTTAGGATTAACATACTAACTATTTAGATATGTTTATTTAAGTTAATTTACTAACTTTCAATTTACTCCTTACAATTAGACTTTTGGAGAGAGATTTAAATTTAGATTCTTCAACTAACGATTTTTTTAATAATCTTCTAATTCATCTGATTTATTAATATTTTGGTGCAAGAAAATTAAGAATAAAAAGCAATCGAACTTATATTGTAGATCTCTCTTAACTCTAACAATAAGTCTCTTAAGTTTTAGGTGGAAAATTTGAATTTTACTGTCATATCATGTAAGTTTTTTTTAGTATCAAAATTTTGAAGGCATATAAAAAAAAACGATGAAAATTTCATATAAATTTGGAATATTATTTTTTCGAAGGATATACAGCATCCCTTATATTGTACAACAGATACGTACATAAAAGAGGTTCACTCGCAGGTCATATGCTGGATTTCTTCGAGGACGATTTGTTTCGACTTTTATGCGTGTTGTTCGCAGCTTTTTTTTTATTTTCAGATTCAGCTAACTATAAAAGTCTATGGTGCGAGGTTGATCCGAAGATGTTTTCTTTGGTTTTCACACTGCGAATGGAGAGATGCGTTATTTCTGCTTTGGTTAACGCGATCAATGGCGCTGAGTCGAAATAAAAGATGGAAGAGAATGTGCTTTTCGGCATAAAATAGATTTTAATAGTGAAAAGATGCGATAAATTGAGCTGTGATTTTTCGTTGACATATTTTCATTAGCATAGAAATTTTGGATTGGGATGAATGTGAATAATCTTATGTTGTATGAAAGAAAAAAATATCTTATTAGAGACTGTTGAATATCAAATACCAAATTGTTTCAAGAATATTTTGGAATAAATAATATGAAATTGATTTTTCAAATTCCATCTTGGAAAAATCAATCAATCGAATCAATAAAGTGCACATATGCAACCGCAATCCCACGGTAATACACCACAAATTAAACTCGAATTACACTTAAAAACCAAACCATGACTTATTTTTAAATTTTCCATTAGACAATGTCCCATCGAGCACCCGCCATGATTCGAGTGATTTTTATTGTTTAAATCTATTGTCAAAAGTCACTGAAACCACTCGATTCATAACTGTTGGACACTCGAAATTAAACAATCAACTTTACAGGGTTTTAATCCTTTATATGCTGAAGTGAGAATCGGTGAAAAAATTTAAAATGTGGCACTTGTCGTGCATCACTGAAAAGTTAAGTGCGATTTCGTATTCGTTTCGCACGACAAATGTTCTTGAGATTATGATATAAAATTGAAAAAAATATGTATTGGATGGTTATATTAACTAATCGTTTAGTTAGGTTAGATTAGATTTTATCAAATTAAATTATATTTGGATATTCTTAAAATTAAGTGAGGGTTTTTTAATTTTTCTGAAATCACTACAAATTATGTTTATTTGGCGTTGTTTTCATTTTGAACGATATGCTTAAACAACATTGAATATCTACGAAATATATAAACATAACTTCGATCATTGTCATAATGATGGCTACAAATGTCGTTCATAAATCGAAAAAATATGCACGATACGATCTATATTGGTTCACAAATAAATTTAGATCGATATCTATTATGGGTTCGAAATCTGTCTAAACATATCATAAAAAACAACCCCAATTCGATATAGGAGCGTTAAAAAAAGCAATATTAATCTTTCGTATTATATAAATTTCCATCAAATACACTTCACTGAAATGTGAAGGTTTAAAAATGTGTGTCGCTTGTTTTCCTATTAAAAAAAATTAAGCTTTTTTGTCGTTAAATGAAAATTGCGCAATCATGACGGAAACACCCTGTGCGGTACGTTGTTTTAATGTCCCTGTCGAAACAAATGCTATCGTTCCCATGGTGACAATCCATTTTATTAATATTTTTTGGCTCGGTATTAAAGCCTTTATCTGATTATTTTTTTCGGACAGAGACGAACTAGGAAATACGAAAATATTATATAAATTATCAATATATTTAATTATAAATATTTTGAAGTATTGTTTTTGTACACTTTTAATGCTTTGAAAATTCTTTGACTTTAAATGAACTTTTGTTTGAACTTTAAAAATTAATTTAATTTAGAGTTCAACCCTGGCTGAAGCTTTAAAAGAACAGAAAGAAAAAAAACAGTGGTTTTCGTAGCAAAGCCGTCCTGTTGGCGGTAACTAACATAACCTCAACACTCAACGGCGAGCTTTTCCTGATACGTCTCACGAAACAGGAGTTTTCAACTTATTTTTTCCAAAAAAATCACAATTAAACAAAACATACATTCTTTTATTAATTTTTCACATTAATCGTACCCATTTATATAAATTTCTCAAATGACAATTCAATTTGAAGTGAAGATACAATTGCGGCTAGTATTGAGAATTTTGAAATTATTTACTAAAAATGGCGCTGAAATTGATCGATTTCAATTAATATACATGCAAGGCACGTGATTTATTTTTAAGAATCATTTCATAAACTATTAATTTAACACAATTTTTTAATCAAATGAACAAACATTCAAAATTAAACTATCCCACCATCATATCGATTGAGAAAAATGTCACATGACTCTCGCTAGGATCTGACAGAACTCGAATCCAGTATCCAAAGTCTCTATGCGCGACGCAATATACACAAATATTTCATATTCAATATAAATTATTGAGAAGTGTCCACAGCCGAGCGGAACGGAACGGACTAGATACACATTCTATTGAGTTCGTTTAATTCATAGCCATTCGATTCCGTATAATTTATAGTAATGAGGGACGTCCATTGCCGAGTGGAATGGAACGGACAAGAGTCACAGTTGTATGAAAAAGGAGGACGCCTATATGGCCCTTGGTTTTCCTATAGCTTTTTCCCTAGTCCGTTTCGTTCCGCTCGACAGTGGACGCCCTCTATAACTATGAATTTGAATGGGTATGTTTTATACGAACTCGATGGAATCGAAACTTGTCCTATTTAGAAATTCGTATGAAGTCTAACGTAAGCGAAGCGAATATTGTCCCAGCGATAATAGGATTAAGATCGTATGTCGTTATCATATTGCAATTTAAAATTACAATTGCCAAGACCCACGACTTGGTCTCCCCTGGATGGGAGAACCGTCACGGCGAGTTGAATCGGCTCAGAGGGCAACATGCCGGAAAATTGTATTTGCCGCCAGCGGGAGATTTCGCACTGGATTACAGTGATATTGCGATTATTTTATTCGCTTTTTATTCACTTTTTTACGCGCTCTTGTAAATTAATAACGACGAAATCGTAATCGAACTACCACGTGGCGTTTTCCCGTCGCGTTGTCGTTCGGTGGAGGAGGATCGCAGTCGGACGTCGTTAAGAGGATTAGTCCGAAGACAATATTATTCTGATTAAGTGTACGCAGATTGGGTTATGTTGTGGGGTTTAAGGGGTTGTGAAGGCTTTGTGCTTGGTTGGGTTGATCTCGTTTTCAGTACTGTTTAGATTAGTGCTGTCGCATGTCTAAACTGAAGTTTATGTTTTGAATTTTTTTTCAAATACGTTGACAGGAATTAGCGATTTGAAATATTTTTGCAAAAAAATTGTGGTATCTGAATTATCTATCCTGAAACTTGTACTTAGGAATATTTAAACTGAAATCTCCATCGTATGTTTCCTATATCTTGGTACATTTTCTAGAAAACTAGAACCTCTGAAAGGGTAGAGAGACTTAATTCGTCTAGACTTGATTTGTCTTGGAGACTTTCGTCTAGGAGACTTGATTTGTCTTGGAGACTCGATTCATCTAGGAGACTTGATCCCCCATTTGTTTTTTGCCTAGAAATTCCTTTTGGAATATCGGATTTTCAAAAAAAAAATGTGTCGAAGAAAATCCAATATGATTCCGAATGTATTGATCCATTTTTTTTTAAATAAGATTTTTCAAAAGGGAGTTTAAGACGATAATCAAAAAAGGGGGTAAGTTTTCCCACCCTCCCTTTAATTAAAATTAGATTAACATGAACATCCAACAAGTTTTTTTAAATAATTAATACACACATTTCAACCCAAAAACCTTTCCACTCATTCAACTCCTTAAAAAAACCCCCTCATCCGAAATCCCCGAAACCCTTCCCCCTCAAACATAACCTCAACTGCGAAAAAGAACCACCCACACCATATCTAACCTTCTTTTACGAGGTGCGATTATCGTAAAAAAGCTCGAAGCTCGCGGATGTTCGCCATCGATAGGCCCTCGGTCGCAGATTGCCGACGGAGTGTGTTCCCACCCTCTGAAGTACAGTCGACCCCCCGTTTGATGGGCAGGTTAACCCGATGTAGGGTGCCTTAACGAAATCATCTGTCCTTTCGCATTTCGACGAGTCTACGGGGCCTTTGCTGGTCGAACGGCCGTTAAACGACCGTTAAATTTAACGGCGTCGTTTTTGAGGAATGCTTAATGTGGCTTATCTGAGGTTTCTTTTGTTTCAGGTTTTTTTTCGGGTCGGGTTTAATAGTTTGGGGATTGGTGCTGATTTGGGGTCGGTTTTTCAATCGTTTGTTAAGCTATTTAAGAATGTGTTAAATATTTTTTTCTTATTGAATTTGACAGATGTTATTGCTAAATATACAATTAGGTCTTTGTTAAGTTATAATTAGTCTATAAGAGATGAAAGTTAATAATGTTTCGGATTGTTGGAAGAAGATGTTTTGAACACATTCATCAATTTACTTGATATACTCCACTTATTCTTCCAATTCCAATTAAATTCATTGAGATATAAAAAGATAAGTGGATTATTTATTGTTTTCAAGCCAATTGATCTATGGTCCCTTATCGTTTAATTTTTTTTTTAATCATAAGTTGTTTTGCCTTAACTTAGCATTTTTTTGTCGATAGAATTCGACAGCTAGAATCGATGGTTACTGTTAACAATTTCCTAACATATAATTGAAAAAAATGAGCTTGAGAAGCTTAAAAACAATCAGTATAGTTAACCCAATCTAATTCTATCTCACTTAATAAGAAAATTGTATAAAAGGTAAATCAAATCTAATATATGATCCATCTTTTCCCAACGAAACCTGTCGATGATCTGCTTCACAAATACGAAAAAAAATCTCACCAAAAATAAATTCGACTGAAAAAAAATGTAGTCAAGTAATAAATGCCCTAGCACATTTGTCAAAATATGATTGTAGATTTTTTCCGGCGATATTACTCCTGTATTTTTTTATACGTTCTGCCAGTGAAGCGAAATGAGAAGGTTCTTTTTTCCGGGACACTCGGACAATCCCTCGGGACACGACGCTCGATATATGACACTTTTAAATTCCATTACCGGCACTTGCCAATATTACCCATATATACGAAAAGGGGACAGCTTCCCCATTCGTGATGTATAAATTCGAAAAGGCTAAAATCGAACGGAAAAAATCGAGCATATTCGATCTTTATATCACTTCGATATATTTGTGTCGAAAATTTTGTTTTTTTTTAGTATTGGGTCTTTAGAAATTCATAAAAATTCAATTTGTGATAGAATTTGATATGTTTAAGCATATTTAAAGTTGTCATTGTGATGCTAATCGTAAATCGAATTCTGATGAAAGTTCACATATGGTATTACAATTCGTGTGAGATGATTGAGTAATTATGTGTTATTTAGTTGATAAGAAAATCGACGATTCTGGTTAGGTTAAGTTAGGTTTAGTTATAGATTAGGTTAGGTTTTGATTTATTCTTTTATGTTAGATTAAGTTAAGTTACGTTTTAGGTTCAATTATATTAGATCGAGTATCTTACTTAAATAAAACTTACTCATCTCGAATAAAATACTGTACAAACCGATAATTTTGTAGTCGGTTGATTATTTAAAGCATTTGTTTTAAAAATAGTGCTCATCAAATACATTATTAAGTCATTTTTTGAATTGAATTTGAATCAAATTGATTAATTTCTTATAACATCTATGATCGATCAAATCCAAGCTCACTTCAAATACTCTCATCAATATCATCTCTTTTGGCCGCTTCGCATGTTTATATTATAATGAATATTTTAAACGATTCCTAATTAAATATAATAGTCGTAAGATTGTTTTCGGATACACACTAATAATAACGAATCTCCATATTATAAAAGGGGAAAAGCTCGGAACACGTACGTTACTGTGCGGCGTGACAATAGCCTCGGCAATTAATCACGGGCTTATCACTCGCTGAGCCGGATTTAAATAGATAACTAGTTAATTTAATCCGATCTATGGAGAGTGGGGTTTGAATGTATAATGGCCCCATATATAATATAATATAATAATACGGTGCCGAGAAGATATCGCCGGACTTCAGCGTATTAAACGTACGTAGATATTCGCCATAAACGCATTCATATGCCGTGCGAATATGCCACGTACATAGTTGATAATGGATATGTATCGTCTAGTGTTTATTGTACGGGCTTAGGATACGTGTTTGGGTTATATGGGATGTTTGTGCGAAGTTTAATTGATGGGTTGGATCTGGGTCAGTTTGGTTGGATGTGTGGATATGCGATGGGCATGTGTTTGTTTGTGGAAATAAGCAAAAACACATATAATTGTTTTTAGTTTTAATTGATAATTTATACAATTTTAAGTCATAGAAAAGTACTTTATTTTAATAATGAGATTTCTAATAAAGACAGAATATTGTGCAAATATTAGGAACTTATGAAATTGGGGATAATTCTATCGATCTATTGTATACGATTTGACGACACTCAATAAGTTAAGTTAAGATAGTTTAGGTTCTTTTAAGGTAAGTTTTTCACATTTTTCTATAATAAGCTAGATTAAGTTGCGTTTTTGATTCGAATAGCTTTTCTTAACCTTATATACGCAAATATTGAACATTTCGAGTGTATGAGAAAGGAATTAGTTAAGTCTATTACTTTTTTTATCACTCAATATTCAAAAGGTAATTTTTCATATGAAAAAGTAACAATTGATTGATTTTAAAAATATTTGAATGAAATGAAAATATCTAAGTTTATTATTCATAATTATAATTTACTAAACTCACCTAGACTAATCGATTAATCGACAATCCTTTCACCCTACATACGAGTAGTATAATATACCTCAATTTTATTCGATTGAGTCACAATTTTTTTTCTGAAATGAAAAAAAATACAATAAATCAAACCATAAGCGTATGCAGATTGAAAAAATAATATTGTCGAATGGAAAACACAGATTTGAAACGGAGCGTTCGTAAAAAAAGCAATCGCCTCTAATCCGTATTCGGCGCGACCCCCTTAATGGAAATTTTTATCTTAGACCGCCATTACACAAAATGGTTTTTGTCATTTTTATCTGGACCATGGGGTTGTCTCCCGTTCGACGCAATGTTGAAAAAAATATTACAATATGCCGTTAAAATCAAATGACAAATGGAAGTAGAGACGATTATTTTTTTCCCTTTATCTGAACCGATTTAATATCATATCACACTAAAATCATTTTCTTTAATCTACATCGGTACAAATAAAAGTGTATGTATGTATGTAGTATGAATTTTCTTTATAGTTTATTTAGAAATTTATCCGATCATGATGAAATATTCCAGAGTAATCAGGTGCACATCTGACTATGAAATAGTTTTCGCATCATTATATTTTCCTTTTGAAAGTGACTTTTAGTAATGATGTGTAATTAATCTGTTAAAAATATCAATGCAAGTTTGATAATTTTCTTTTAATTTTCACTCTATTATCTGCTCCTGTTTTATGCAATACTCATAACCGCTTTATAGACCAATTATTATGAAATAAATCACAACTGCTTTAAGTCCATAGAGTTTCGATCAACGCCTGATCGCAAAATCTAATTTTAAATAAAATATAATTGTTTTTAATCAACATGAAAGATTTAATCATTCAATTCTAGATATTTTTTCTATACGAAGCGTTCAAAATTCGCGAGGGCTCTCGGCTCCGTCGCTCCATTGAAAACAATATCACAATCTTGTTTCTAGCTCATTTACCTTAATTAGTTATACAAGTTCCCTTGAAAGAGTTAAACGTCAGTCGGGGGGTGAGAGACACGGAAATATTTATGTTCTGAAAGTAAAGGGGATCGGAGCAAATCTCACGTGAATAAAACAATTGAATAAAGGGACGACTCCCTTAAAAACCACCCCGTATCGTTTACGACGATTCGCCCGCTGCGCAAATGCTCTCGATTAAATATAAACGCTTCAATTTTTGTAATAAACGATTATTCAGATCTTTCAATTGTGTGTTGGCAATTAGTTAGACATGGCAGCTGTCAGATTTTATATGAAAAAATATGATAGAACGCAGTTAAGTAGCATAGTGAAAGATCAAAATATTGGTCTTTAATTAGATATCTGATCGATACGAAAGTTCTACTTTAATTAATTTTGAGAGGTAATTTTTAAACTACTTTATTTCACATTTGTGTCGAGATATACTACACATCAAATCAAATCAAGGTGAAATCTAACTAAAGAATCAATCATCAATATTGGATTGAATCACACATTATAATTGTGTAATATCTGTGCATAGGCTTGTAGCATTACGTCACACTACAATAGCACTGTGATACGTATGTATCTTTCGCTCACAGTATAGCTTATAAGTGCGAAGAAGACAGTATTATTTTCAACTTTTCAACAGTTCATTTCAACTCTTGTGATTCAACCTATAAGTTATATGTGAAAACGCTTCAAACATTACATTTTGAGGGCTTTAAATTGAATTATTTTAATTTTCAATCTTGACTTCGTTCAAGTGTTATTTTAGGTACGAAAATCGAGCAGTTTTCCATTTTATCGATCAGCCCAGTATTAGGTGAGTATAATATTATAATATGAGTGGTGAAGTGGCGCGGCTGGGGTGCGGTGAATGTTAAATGAAAATTTATGACGTTCAAGATTTGATTGTTCGCGGGCTTTTTGTTCCGAACACCCCTCGCATTTAAATATTGTTTCAGTTCACAAAGCAGACAACTTTTTGTGTCGACGAACACTGTGCGATGTACAAATCACACATTATGATTATTTAAGTCACATGCTCGAAAGTTTTGCGTGTGTGTCTATTGTCATGGTGAAGATTCGGCTTCCGAAAAGTCCTCATTGTGGAAAATCCAAAGCCTGCATGATTTATATTATATTATATTCCTATATAAACTGTGCAGACTTTAGATACAATGTTAGAAATCTTGTGGCTCGGTTGTACCGTAGTCGTAAAGCAAAGTTCGTATCTCTTACAGAATTACGATTGCGTTATCTCGCTTTTACAACTCCGCAGATAAAAGCGAGAGTGTTTAATAAAACTTCTGTGTCGAGATTTTCATATTTGAATCGAATCTGTTCGTCGAGTGTATAAAATCGATATTTCATTCATTTATCGCACGGTGTTATTGTACCGAGTGTACATTAATGTGATTTAGTGTTCAATATGCTAATACCATAACGGCTAACAGCTAACTATCGGATTTCTAGCGATGTTAGCCGATCGACCGTGAAAATCGCTGATGATGAACATATCCGAACTATCGAATATAAATAACTAGCCGATAGCGATATGAAGCTTTTGTGTATACCGAGTCGAGCTTCGTGATCCTCTTGATGCTAGGTTCAAGTCCTGTTAGATCCTAAAGAGAGCCACTAGTCGTTTTTATCGATTAATCTATATCGATCAATTATTTCGAATATTTGTAAAATTCCTTCATTTAAATAGTTCCTAATAAAATATCTTCACCTTTCAATCAATTTAAGATCCATTTTTTGTGCACTGATTACTCTTCATCGGCTGATTCTTAGCTTAAAAGTGAATGTTCAATTGAAAATTTTGAAAATAATAGATGCAAGTATCTGTTAACGATGAATTTAAAATAATTGGATGATGGAAAATTCAGTTTTTCCTCTTAGACTATATGAGTTTTCGTTCAGGTCGTGGTTTGTCCAGATTCATATCGGATTCTTTGCTGGAGACTTGCTCTCGCAATATGTTCGCCAAATAAAACTAGCAAGTCTCACTTTGCATATGAAACTCATTAAGGCTCGCGCAATCGTGAAAAAATCACATAACGAATGTCGTTTCGAAAACATGGAAAGCTCGTGAAACTATTTTCAATTTTTTAAAAAAAATATTTTTCATGACTGAAATGGTTAAACCAAATTTGATGTAAATATAATAATTTGTTCATGATCAAATAATTCACCGTACTATTGATCAAACTTTATAAATATAACTCAATATTTCAATCAATCCATTAATTTCATATATAATAGTGTTATAAATTTTCTCATCAATTTCAATGTTGCAATATTGAAATTATAAATTATTCAGAATCACGAGACGCTACAGTCCTAGCGACAAGTAAAGAAATGGAACCGGATCGTAATTACAGCCAAGATAATAAATTAAAATACATAAAAAAATACTCTCTGCTACCGAAA
Source organism: Cheumatopsyche charites (assembly GCA_024721215.1). Taxonomy (NCBI): domain Eukaryota; kingdom Metazoa; phylum Arthropoda; class Insecta; order Trichoptera; family Hydropsychidae; genus Cheumatopsyche; species Cheumatopsyche charites. Next base: position 1,383,091 of record CM045579.1, read on the forward strand.
GTTAACAGCTTCCTTTTATACTTAAAATGCGAAGAAATATTTTCTTTCATTCCGTTATTTCCTACCGAAATAGGGTGAATAAAAATGAAATATTCACTCCCGTACCGCGAATACGCACTCGAGCGATCGTTAATTACACTCACATCTATTTTATACGAATACGTATTCAATTAAAAAATCTTTATATACTATATAAAGCAAGTTAACAAAAGCAAAGCTAATTTTTTTCCAGCTACAAGAAGTGGACAAAAGCGCACCTTATTCTTTTGTTGTTAGCTCACAGAATAGGTGTCTCAACTTTTCCATGAAAAATTCTCTGGAAACTTTTCTTTTTTCACGTTAAAAACGTGTATCAAAGCATTGTTTCGCAATATTTATATTTGACTTCCTGCTATATGCAAGGGATGAGAATCTGGGGGGGTTGGTTTTTATTTAGATTTCCTGATGCATATTTTTTATTGTTCGTTCGGGCGTACAGCTAAAATTTTATTCCTCCAAAAATTATAATTACCGATTTTTATGAAAAAATAATACAGTCTAAGAGAGACACTGTACTTTTGTATAATACGATTTAATACGAAATAAAATATATTACATACAATGTCTAAAAGTCTAAAAATATGTTTAATTTATGAAATTAACGAAAAATGAATATGATCTATTTCAACGTTCATTTAGAGTTGCTAAAACAAATGAATACAGTGATTTAATTATTTTTATAATTATTCTAGTCTTATTTGATTATTTTCATTACAAATCAAATAAAGAAAATGTTTTCACTCTTTTTGCAAACCTTTTCTTCAAAAAAATACAACTTACTTTCTGTTCTGTTTTAACAACTTCAATTTTCTCTACTTTCGAATATTTTGACATTAACACACATTTTAGGAATTAATCGCATTAGAAAGCTAAGATATTTTTCACTTATCAATTCAATAATATTCTTCAGTTATTTATGGATTAATTCTGGATTAGTTTCATATTAGTTCTGGATCAATTTTGGACCAATTTTAGGTCGCTGTGCTAGTGTGAATGAATTTAGAGGGAAAATTTTCTTTCAAAGGACGTCCTATCGATTTTCGCACGTATGTTTAGCGGTTAGAGTCCATATTTAAGAAATGCATCGAATGCAAGAGGGTATATAATGCGACAGATGGTCAAAGTACTGCTACCCATGAAGTATGGGGTTGGCCTCATCAACGAGCTTTTGGTTTGCGTTACACTTCATTCACATATTCGTTTCCATTTAAGTTTATTGCGAGAAGGGATGCTGAAATATTTTTTTTTGGTTTCCAAATATATTTGAAAAATAATAATTTATAATTTAAATATATTTTTAATCATCTTGAGACAAAAATAATATATGAGTTATTCAATTTTTTTAAGTATACATAATTTAAATTGAAGCATTTCGATTCATTGTGACTAATGATAACTAATATTTTTTATGAATAAATTTAATTTTTATTTATTTCTATTTTTTTATAAACACTTGGTTGTTTTGAGGGTTGATAATACGAAGCTTATTTAGACTTGATTAAAACGACATACAAGTGACCATATGTGACTAAATACTCACAAACGGTTAGCACAACTTCGTATGTATAATAATTAAATGCTTAAGAGAGTTTATAATTGTCACAGTAGTGGCTCAAAATTTATGAAACAAATAAAAATTAATACAAAATAATATTCATTCCTGAAAAAATCAATATTGATTATTTCACAGATGATTTATACGTCTGCGCCGCCTTTGTCGTTACACACGACCTACCCTTGCATTATTCCTCCCTTATTTTATTCAACAATCCCCTATAAAAATTCGCCTTTTCTATTCGCGCACTCGATCACACTTCTTCCGTATAAATTTCGACCCCAATTCACTAACCGACTCTAAAACTTCCGCAGGACAAACTTGTGAATCGAAAAGGGCTTCGTTTAGGGGCTATTTATTAAATTCACATGCGAGTACCTGCTGCTCTTAGTGAGGACCAAATCAAATCAAAGCGTTTTTACGGTAGTTGTTTCTTGTGATATATTTTACTAGATTCTGTGACATGGAATTGCTCGAGATTATTTGGATTTTAAGTTAATTTTAATGAAATTAACTGTAAAATTTAATGATTTAATGATGCAGAAGCATTAGTAGATGTACATATTATAGCTCTAGGAAGTTTCATCGTGATCTGATGAGCGGTAAATGAGCACATAAGGAACATACAAGTACTTCTGGGTATTTTTAGGTTGGTTTTATATTTTTTTAGTTGGGTATATGAAAGTTGGGAGTTTTGTGAGTGCATATGGCGAATAAATGACTATTGTATGAGTCCCAGCGGGATACAGCGAATTGCATACTCGGCTAATATGTCACGAGTCGTACGATGACATAAGCGCACAATGCACAATGCCAATTTAAAATTTTCGCAATATTGAATTTGCACTTAATGACCATACTTATCAAGATACGTGTATGTTTGTTATTAACTAGGATTATTTTTAAAAATCGATTTTATGTGAAAAATTCAACTATTGGTTGTGCCAATTCAATATGACGCTTAGCTCATTATCATAGACAGACAACTTATTGAAATTATAAATATGATTATATAAGCATGATTGCGAAATTATAGATATAAACAGGTTCTTTGTTTAATTTCTTGCAAATTTTGAAAATGCGATGGTATACAAATGTTCATCTTTTCAAGATAGCGACTGTGCTATGAGATACTCGAGGCTTTTCTGAATCTTGAGGCTATTTTGGTTATATTTTTTATATAGGCATAGTATAATTAATTAAAAAATAATAATAAACTGTAGAAAATTGTCTTATGAATTATGATTGATTTTACGAAAAACAACCCGTTGCACATAAAGAGAAGAGTACTGAAAAGTAAAATTTCAATTCAATATTTATTTTCGAAAAAATCCATATGATCAAACATTTTCTGCGCACATACAGAAAAATATAACGCAATCGCCTATTTATTCGCATTGATATTCTAATAATATTTATTGGTTTCGTATAGTTAGCTAAAGGGTCCTGTCACAAGGGACCTGTCCATTTTATTTAGCAATACACACAACCCTCGTTGCCATAGGCAAAGAGCGTGCCAGAATATTAAGTTCATTGTTCGCAACAATACCACTTGTACATATGTTCCTCTATGGTGGATCAGTTCAAATAATATCTGTTTAAAATCCGACCATACCTGATGTTCGACCCCCCTATGTATTTTTTCTGAATAAAAGCGGATTTTGACCTAAGCTCGGATTCGACATGATGCTTCATTGAATTCGTATTATTTCGATTTGAATGAACTATGAAAATTTGTATAAAATTTTCAATTTTATTTTTGTATTTCATATGTGAAAGCTAAATAATCTTGATCGAATATGATTTATCGGTGAATGAGTATATACAGGATATTGTATGGCCAAAAGTCAAGCCACAAAACAAGAGAAAGGCGACATATGGGTTATAGTTTGCACACGAGTGGATCACCCTTCAAACTCTTATGGTTTTCAATGAAAAGTTTAGAAATAGACGAATACGTAACACATTGACCTCCCTTCGCAATACGTTCTGGTTATTCCCTTTTGAATTCTTATTTGTATGTCATGTTTGTAGAGTGAATATTGAAAATTATTAATATTCGAATTATATTTCATCAATACAAGAAATATTGGAAAGTTGTTAATTTATCTGAAGATAATACAGACCGTTCGTGTAAAATTAATTTTGAAATCAAATGAATGAAATATACTGATCGTGAGATATTTTCTGAAATCAACTCTAGTAATGCGGATTTGATATTTTTACCAATTATTTTCTAGGCTCTTCATATTTAAATTTGATAATTTATAGCTCTATTTATCATAGCATATTTAAAAAAACATGTCGCAAACCTATCTAGAACATATGACAGGATTTGCGTATTCATCTCGCTAACGCATCAGATAAATTATAACATCGTTTAACTGCCATAATCGAAAAAAATATCCACCTAGCACTACAGATATAAATCAGTACAAGTGTATACGTACACTATGCTGCACTTTACCATAAATTTTTCTACCATATGGTATGAAAGAGCCCTTTCGCACATCACAAAAGCACCACCATGCGCAATTATCGTCCTCCGCATAGGAGAAAATCCTCCATATGCGAACTGTTAAACACATTTTCATGAACACGTTCAATTAAGAGGGATTCAAAATTGACAAAAATGAAAAAAAAAACAAAATCCTCTAGTAAGCAACATGTCTTCGATTGATGCATCGGCCGATGTGAGAAGATTAACAGTTTCTTGCGGCCCTAAGGACATCGGTATGTTTCCCGAACACAATGAATGATTGCCTTCGATTTCGAACTTTGGCCGCATCTGTAAACTTAGATTGGAATTGTGGTCCTCGGGGAGACTGTGTGACGGACGAGCGACTTCTAACTTCAGGGTTACAAGCTTTGATTGAATTCGCACTAATCGAAATTCGTAATGGTAAATAAATTGGGGATGTTGGTTCGGAAGAAGGAAAAAAGTGTCCTTGTTCAAGATAATTTGACTCTTGAGTGAGTTCGGCTAATGTTCTAAGTGTATGTTCGTATAAATAGTGTTTCTTTTAAGAGACTTCGTGTAAATTATAGTTGCTATATATGACTTAAAAATAATGAGAAATTTTAATACTCGTGTATTATTCGATAGATAAGCATAATATTCAATTTAACCATAGATACGTAAAATATGACTCGACCTAATTGAATCTAATTGACATGTAAAATTTAACCTAATTTGACTTATCGAATGCTATGTCGATGCAAAACTTATAAGTTATTTTAGATTATAGCAAATTTAAGATTGTAAAAATAAATTGAACATCCTGTATCAGTCAGAAAAATCAATATCGAAAAGTCGAACATATTTATTATTATAATAAATCTATATCATTTTTTTTCGCTAAAGCTAAGTGATTTCTTTTCGTAATGGATACGTATAATATTGCTAACTCATCATTTTTAAAATCTGTTTTCGTGAATTCTTTTCAGCAAACAATCTTGAGTGAAATCGAATTTTAATAAGCACCGAATTTAATATAAAATTCATTTTAATCATTTATAACAAATTAATTGATTAGTCCGAATAAAATGTATACTAATAAGCGTAGGGGAGATTGCGGCTGATTCGGACACAATAAGTTTTTATTTTTATTAATAATCTTCATAAATATTTTTTTTTTTATTTTATTAATCTATATCGATAAAATGTTTCACATTTTAATTAAATTACACAAAAATATCTCACCCGAAAAAAAATAATTTGAAATATATTTAAGCAAAACTAAAAATCAATTGATCGAATAACAACATTGTACGACACTAGCAAATATATTATTGACAGTTTAGTGTAAGAAGTGAACGTGTGTCCATGATTTGTCAGGGGCGTTGCACGCGTCTCCCATTAGACGCCGTAAATAATTGCGCATTCACCGCAGACGCTCAGTATTGTTATCGCATTACCACCCCTGTACACCCATACGAACCCCCTACATACACCCCTGTATCTCTGCCATACTATTCGCCATATCATCACTCTATTTCTTCAGCAAAATCGCATAAAAATGCACAGTCAGCTGGTAATGAAGTGATATGTGTTTGGGCGTCAGCGTCGGGATTAGTGTTGTTTTTATGCTTAATTCGAATCGTGATGGAGTTTTGTATATATTTTTTTTTAATAGTGTATGGATATTTTTGTTGTTAAGTTGGTGATCGATGGATTTGGTTATGTTAAATTGGGTTAGGTTTCAGGTTAGAATAAATAGGTTTATGTTTCATTCAAACTTTTATTCTTCAAATTAAATACACCCAACTCTCGTTTTACACGATATATATTACACGAAAATAAAATTTTTTTTTTACACGATTTATTTGGTTTAACACGGTTTGTTTGAATTATATAATGAATATCGCGCAATAAAAAATATTTTTTTTCTTACACGGTTTTTGCTGGTCCCTATCCACCGTGTAAAACGAGTATTGGGTGTATTACCCATTTTATATTGTAAAATTAAATTAAAGTTATAAATTAATGATTGAATCATTACCTTCAAAGGGATATATCTTGTATGAACAATGTAATGAAAGGTTAATATTTTCAAAAATCATGATTAAAAATTTTATATGACTTCCCCAGTATGGTGAGTATAATTTAATGCAACACATATGACCTGGGATCCTTTCTTTTAAATGCTTTCTTCATTAAAATATATGCATTATAGTTATTATTATTGTCTCTACACTTAGGTTATCATAATTGATTAATCCCACTAATGTGCGTAGTTCATCTACTACTGATTTCAGTCTCTAGCTAATTCATCATCTCATGACAAATATTATAAAAAACAATATGAAAATGAAAAATAAATTTGAAATTATCATATAATTTGACGATTGAATAGCACAAAGAGTATAAATGATATTTTTTATCGAAATTGAGTCAAGTACAGATAATGGTTGTATAGATATATGATACAGAACAATTTTCTCTACTAAACTCAATTTTGATAAAAAAAAGATCACTCGTACCCTTCCTACTATTCAGTCGTCATATAATATATAATTTTTAACTCAAAAAAAATTTTTTTTTAAATAATATGAAGTTGAACAGTGAACCACGGAGTCTGGGCCCATAACCCTCCCGGAACCGGCGCGTGTATTGCGAACTTCCTCAATGGCTGGGGTCGCAGCAGCCACGCGCCGCAGCTGTAACTAATACGCTAAATTGTTTCAGATATCTTGGCTTAGTTTAAACTTTGTTCCAGCCACTGTATTGGGGAGCGGGATACGGACAAATTAAGTTATGTGCGCGGGACAGATAGCGACAGAGCGCTTCAGATCCGATTGCCTAATGCCAAACAATCTTATCTCTCGCCTATGCTGGAAGTCACTGATGAATCGATTGTATATTGTATCGAGTTTAATCTGTATAATTAATAATAAATTTATGTCTATTTGTGATTTATAGACTCCTTAATGACTTATGCTGTCACAATGAAACTTTTATGAGTAATTATGTGCACGTTCAGGAATGTTTCTGCATTTTTATATTTTGGAATTTACAGTTAATATTTAACAATCATCAGAAATTTTCACATTGATGTTTCACATGACGTTTTTAGTCTAGTCTAGTTGTAGTCACTTTAGTCTAGTTGTAGCAAACTTTATGTGGGGCCTACACACGTACATTATAATACCTATTTATTAAATGAAAAAATATCTGTTAAGAGCCGGTCTTTTCACCTTTGGTTTGAGAATAAAACGATTTTAAACTACACGTAGTTCTCCAACTACCAACTGTCAAAATCTGGAGAAAAAAGATGGGTGTATGTATTGTTATACGAACTGCAGTATGTCTGTCTCTTTCAGCGGCTGTTATGAAAGCTTTAGTTTAAATTCGTTTTATTCTCAAACCTGAAGTGAAAAGACTGAAAAAAGTAAAAAAATATCTGATGAAATTATTTAATTAGTAGTCAATAAAACAATTGTTTAAAAATTGTAATATGCATAGGGTTTGAAGTCGTTATTATTAGGTGGGTTTGAGGATTCAGATCGAGTTTTCTTTTAATGACGTTTCTATGGGGAAAATTTCTGCGGTGATTCACGAATATGGCTCGGTAAGTGGCTAAGGAAATATTGGATTCTAAGTCAACTTTTCTGAATCGCTATCCATTACGATGGATGAGGTGTCGGTCGGGTGGGTCGTCATTATCTCTCTTATTCTATTTTCACTCGGTGGTAATTTCCAATATAAATCAGAGCGCCCCCACTTTATTACAACGAAAGAAGAAATCTGTAGTAAAAGTATTATCCCCGAAAAGCGGAACCGAATCGAAAGTGGTTGGACGCAGAAAAATTTTAGCACCCTCTTTTATATGAAAATATGTATAGAAAGAAAATTTACAAAATTGTCAATAATATGAAACAATTCAACTGTTTTTTTTTTTCATTACAACATTTGAATGTGAAAAGATAATAATTCAAATTTGAAATCAGAGTTCAATTCAATATTTCGAATTTAAATTGATTAAAAATATATTTTTATTCATAGAAATATTACTGGGTACCTCTTTTTAGCAATAAAAATAAACTAGTATTGAAAAAGCTTTGAGTATTGTACGTACAAATACTATAACTACACACCAAATAAATGAACTACAATCTACAATCATTCAGAAACAAAAAGAACTGTCTATTTTATGTTATTATTAGAAGAAAAGGAACCTAGCTATCAAGCATCGCATTACTTTTCTTAAAATTTCTAATGCAATCAATTTTTTCGACGTATCAATACAAGAATTCTTTTATCTCATTGAGCATCACATCAACACTTTGAAGCCTGATCTATCTGCAGAATAATCATTCGATCGAAGAAACACATCTACGAAATATTAAAAATATGAATTAATTCGAATATAAATATTTTCGCTTCCACTTAGAAAGATCGTATGATCCAGCTAATAACTACAAGGCGTCCAATCTTTTAGATTTTCGTTACCAGAGAAGCGAAAAAAGTTATCGCCATAAGACGGCCGGATCCACACCCTTATGCTCGCCATTTAAAAACGTATCGAGATAATAATGGTGGTTCACTTACTGTATATCGCTAAGCCCAGAGTCGAGACCTCGTCGAAAATAAGCGGGATTTATTCTTTCGTATATATAACGCGATCACATATTTCATACCTATTCCGTTTCGGATGGAGTCAATTTGAAAAAGTGCTTTCCGCACACACGTCGATGATCCCCCGGTTGGATTTATCATTCGTTAAATTTTAACGATTTTATTGAAAGCGTGTATGTTGTAGTGGGATCGATATTGTTAGTGAAATCATAATTTTATTAATTAAATTATTATTAATTTTAGTTGAGTTGAATAGAGAATATGGATGGATCTGGTAAATAAGATACTAAGAATGGGTCTTTCAATCATTGGCTAGTAATCAAGCTAGTTAACAGTAAAATTTATTGGGTCCATTTTCTAGAGAATAAAAAACATTTCACTTAATTAAAGCTTAAAGTTTAAAGTTTGAATTTTAAAAGCTTAATGAACGATTGAAATATTGAGTTTAAATTCCGGTCTTTTAATCGATGGTTTAGTTGTTTAACTGTGTCTAAATATTTTTTTCTCTCTAAATAATTTGTCTGATATAACCTACAGTTACTATCTACTAAATTATTGTTGAACATCAATTGAAGGACTGGAACTGATTCTATTAAATTCTCATTCAATTCAATTTAAATATTTGCTTATTAAAAACTATTCAATCTAATTTGATCACACCTACTAAATTTATAACCCATATAATGACAAAATATAAAAAATTTGATTTGAATAATTGGGTATTAAATATGAATTATTTGAATATTCAGTAAAATTGCTTTATAGCTAAAAATAAATATTTTTAAACATTGATAGAAATATATAATGGGTAAGTATCTATATCTTTTGATATATTTTTGTGGTGTGATTTCACAGTGAGAAGAAAATTAAGTCGCAGAGAGAATAAATAATGCTTTCGTCGTGACGTTACATATTATTTTTGATATTACCACAATACTTTTATGTCACCGCGAGCTTTCGCCACATCTTTTTCTCCGCAGAATCCGGCAATTTATCATCTGAATAACTGTTGGGCGGTGGGCCTTTTTTACCGGAAAACTTATAGAATATTTTTGTTTCTTCGAGATATTTTTACATATAAATTTTATTGAGGGAAGAAAAAGCTTAGATTTATCATAAAAAGTGAATTATTTACTTTAATATTTATCTGTGTGAAAATTCATATCTCAAATATTAGTAATTTATGTTGTTGTGGTTTGTATACTTGCAGTATTCGGAATAATTTATTAAATTTTTGAATAAAAAAAAAATAGTAATTAATTATTGACTCAAGAAGGTGAAAATTATGCCATGTAAAATTATTTAAATTAAACAACACATCGGATGGCAAAATTGAATACTTTTCAAATAAAGCTCCTTCAATAAAAGTTTCACGGACTATAGTTTTTTAGATTATTTTTTCAGATAAGATTTCTTTAGATGACATTTTAAATTAGTATACCTTTAACAAATTTTATATGAGTTCGTTAAGAGACACTAATATTAGATGAACTTTCTTTAGACATTTTCTCATGTGAAAATTTATGATTGAAAAATTTTTGTTGGTAATTTTAAACACCTTCAAAAAATATTCAGATTTTTAAAAAAATAGATTTTTCTCTCAATAAAAGTTTCGGTTATTGAAATTTTATTTTTTTCATAAATTATTTAAAATAAAACCAAAAATTTCCATCGACTTATGCTATTTCCATCTTGCTATATTTAATAAGCAATTCCCTCGAGACCGCAGCACGGCACCGCTCCGATTCTCGAATCTCATGTCGCCAAATCGTCATTTTTATTACGACCTGGCCTCTAATGGAGGGGATGAAAGTGGCCCTGCGATTGGCCAAATCCGCCCAACTCACCCACCCCCCCCTCCGCCATTCGTTTGCTAAGCCCCGCCCACCGGTGAAGCTCCGCCCCCGCCCACGTCTATAAAAGCGGCGCGCTCGTTTGACGCGGGCTCTGTACCGTGCGCGCTTTTGTTCACGCATCGTCACGCTTGCGCATACGGAGTGTACGACGTTGACATGTAAACAAATCGCACTAAGATGACAATGGACGTCCAGAAGATGCAGTCGACTCCGGATCTGAAGGTCGAGGAGCCCAAGTCGGAGTACCAGAAGGAGCAGCAGTACAGTCAGAGCAGGTCCGTTAAGAGGTCGTTCGACGTCGCTTTTCTGATGATGCCCGATGAGAAGATGAAGCAGAAGCAGGTCGAGAAGCAGTTGAGGATCTCTAAGCAGTTGTTTTCTGAAAATAATTATGCGTCGTTGAAGTCTGAAGTGGATAACTTTCGCAAGAATCATGAGTATTTGAATAAGAGTTCTTATCAGGAGGAGTTGAAAGGTACGGATTTGTCGTATCGTCAGAATAATAATGTGTCTCCATCTAATCAAGATTTGAATATCGATGTTGGCACTGATGAGTTTGCTACTAAAAGTGTTTTGAGCGATTCTGATGTATCTGACATGTCGAGAAGCAGACCTGATTCCACTGAGAGCTTTTCGCGTCCTGCTAGAATCGTTCACGAATCCCCGTACAGAAATAAAGTTTTCGATGATCCATCTCTAATCTCTCAAGCGAGAGCTAATTATGAGCAGCATGAAAAGTTTATAAGTTCAAGATTTTCCGAAATGGCACCCAGGAGTGCTTTCACCAAAGTGACCAACAACTATCAAAGTCCTACAACAACTACCCAATCAGCAGCCTCTCCTGGACATTCTGAAAGCCCTGACAACTTAAGTTACCAAAATTCAATGAGTCCACCTTTGGCTACTTCAAGTCCACCTATGATTAATAACCTGTTCTCCAAATCTCCTCAATTCAAATCGCTCATACCTCCAAATCATCCGTTTCTCTCATCGTCACACGCTTTCTTCAAATCGCAGAATCTTCAAACATATCAAAATCAATTTTCGGATCCTAGCAGTAACGTCAATCCGGAATCGTCACATTTTTCAAAAGCGTCTCCGACTAATTATCAAGCTCCTGATAAGTCAGAGCCAGGTGCAAATTCAAATAAGTTTGGACACTTGTTACCGTTCCGACCTGAAATGTCTCCGTATCTTCAATCGAATTCTTCTCCCTATGCGTTTCCGATACAAAACTTTCATCATCCTGGAGCAGCAGAGTTCCTCAAGTTTCCACAACAAGGAGAAAGTATTAATCCACTTATGCGCAATCCAGCAGCAGCAATCTTAAGCACATTATTGCCACCGACTTTAGCTTCTCTGTCGTTGCCCACTCAAAATATATGTGCGAAATGCAACATCAGCTTCAGGATGACTTCGGATCTCGTATATCACATGAGATCTCATCACAAGAGCGAAGTTAATTACGACATGAACAGAAGAAAACGCGAAGACAAGCTGAAGTGTCCAGTTTGCGCCGAAAGCTTCAGGGAGCGTCATCATCTGACTAGACACATGACAGCTCATCAGGACAAGGAAGGTGATATCCTCGATCATCAGTTGGATAGTGCAGAAAGCAACAGTTCCTCGTATTGTAATAGTAAATCTAAGAACAGACCGTACTACGGACATTCGAACGGTCTGCATCAAAAATAATTTTGATTTATCTTAAAAATAAGTGTAAATAAATGTTATTCGTTCGCGCGCTCAAATGTTACGTTAACGATTAAGTTTTTGAATTTATCGATGTTGAATTTTTGGACGATTATTATCATTTTATTAAGTGTACATTGTTCCCGTTTTAATGATGATTTTTTAGTGCAATACTTGTTGATACGCATCATTATCACGTAATGTTTTAGATCTTATGTGTGTTTCCAAAACAGTTTTCCTCGAAGACATATATGATGAAATATACCTAGTCAAATACATAATATTAAACATTGATTTCATTTTGTGAATAATTGAAAATAAAACTTAAATGTATTAAGTATAAACCAGAGTATTTTCGATGCAAACTTCCCATCCATATTCTCCTTCTATTAACAATGATAAGTAAGTATGAATTAATAATCTTCAAAATCTCATTTATTTTTTTAAAAGAGCACATTTCCATACAAAATATTAATTTTTCAAAAGTCAATACAACATAAAATTTTCATTCGAAGCTCAATAAAATCAAGAATACACTTCGATACATATTCGAATCGTCCACGATGCATACGAATTTTCCAATAATACGGAATTAACGCAAATATTCAAATGAGCACCGAGAAGAAAAAGCTATAAAACAATCATATCCTCCGAAGCGAAACGGAAAAACCACACAAAAATATGGCAATAATTGGGAAAGGCTCCAGTGAAAATAGAAATATGCGCGGACAACTCGAATATATACGACGCCGTTATTTATGCATTACTCTCGGTAACGAGACTGCCATTATTCATTTTATTATAATATATCTATATTACGTTATTTTTTCGATTCGAACTTCCCGCCAAAGGGGAGTCGCGGAATAATGGTGCTCAAAGCGTGGAGTCATATCTTCCCATGAATGGATTTTTATTCAATTCAAGAAGTTTTGATGTAAATTATTCATATGAAGAAAGGTTTTGAAAGTAAGTATGTTTTTAAATAGAGATTTGAAAAATATTCATTCAATATTGAATTATGATACGAAACAATTTGAATAATTTGGATCTTGAAAATTTTGTAAAATCTGAATTTTTCGATTGACTTAAAAAGAAAAACAATATGATTCTTTTACATTAAAAATATACTAATTTGTGAATTATTTGAATTTAAATATCAACTGAAATTCCAGTGAACTCTTTTTTAAGATCTAAAAGTTAAGTTATATCACTAAACGTCATAGATTTAAATCAGATTGTTTGTATCGACTAATACAATGTAAAATATTTTGACGATTCTGAATGTAATATAATATGTAAATATACAATATTTGTAAATCAAATAAATAACATATTTATTCTATTTGAATTTTCAGACTATTGTCATTACATAATTTATTAATCTATAGCAATTAAAATTCACGCAAAGCTTTCAGAAAATCCGAACTGAAACCAGATTCATCAGTCATTGAAGAAATTTGTTCAAAGTTTATTTTAAAGCATTTCCCATCATATTAACCATACTTATCTTAGCTTCCATCATATAAATTTTAACCAAGTAAAAATCCTTTTTTTTCAAGAAATTCTCTAACCCAACCTAATTTTCATCCAAAATATCGGCAAAAACGTATCACAACCATCTTCCAAGCAAGAAAAATTCCTAAAATCGAATACCTAACCATTCAAAAGTCACAATCGAATTCAAAAAACCATTGAAAACCACTGTTCCCGTAGATTCGCCACGTCTCTCCCCCATAAACAATCTTCCCTATCGGCTCCCCGATACGCCGCACTTTATTACCGAGAGGGTGGGCTTCCTTCGGCTACGTATTTAGAGGTGAATAAGGGGTTGGGTTAGGTTGGGTTGGAATTGAGGGTGGGTGCTAAATAGATACGTCAAGTTTAGCATTGTTTGCGAACCCGAGCCTCGAGCGCTTCCCATGTAATCCGAACGGATTCGTTACACTGCGTGACGAATTCTCTTATGGGATGTGACTGGGTTGTGTTATATTTATGACTGACCCGGTTTTTCGTTCGATTGTCGTGTGATTTGGTGTGTTTCGTTGATGATGTGTGAATTTTTGTGATTTTTTTTTAGTGGGAGTTTTTAGTGTGAATGATGGATATGGTTCGAAGGTCTAGTTTCAGATTTGGAGATGTGTCTTAAGTTGAAAATGGAAAATTAGACTAAAATATATATTTTTCAATTAATTATTTAATTGAGTTAATTACTTTGAAATTTGTGTTTTATTAATTTCTAATAAAGGTAATGTATTAATGACTATTCGTAAGTATAGTAAACAGTAGTCTTCTATTTTATAATTATCCTTTAAATTTAGTCAGAGTCTAAAATTATATTTCTATCCTTTATTTTATAAATTTAACCCTCATATTACAAAAATAGCCTTTATTTTGAGAAATGTATAAATTTTCTTTATTTTCGTGGACATGACGCCCTCCGTAAAATATTTTTTTCAAATAATGAAAAAAAGACTTAAAATCGTTTTTAGCTTCAAAAGTAATATTAAACTGGGTATTATTTTTGAAAAAACTTTATATATTCATAGATATATAAAGTTATATCACTAATTAATTTAAAAATTTAAGTAGGTAAATATAATTTATTTTCGGTTCAAGTTTTGATACATATGAAGCGAAACATCTGCGCAAGAACAAAAATCTAATTTCACCTAAAATGTATTGATTCTATCTTCATTGAAAAAATAAATGAAAACTTAACAAATAATTCGATATATCCAAATTTAACTTAAACCATCTTATTTTCCATAGTACTCCATCTATAGTACTATTCTCCATCATCTATTCTCCATAGTACTCCATCTATAATACTATTCTCCATCATCTATTCTCCATAGTACTCCATCTATAGTACTATTCTCCATCATCTATTCTCCATAGTACTGCTTAAAGAAGAAGAAGAAAAACTTAAACCATCATTATGTTGTCCCGCTTCACAATCACTAACAAAATTCATATCAAATCACACACAAAAAAAAAAAACTCAAATCCACCCTCGATTCCCAAGAACAAAAAATTTCAACATTTCCTCAACGATACAATATTCGCGATTAGTGTCGGTGGGACACGCGACCCGGGACGAATCGGTCCCGTTGCCGTCCCGGGACGCGATTTCCATATTTAAAACACGCTCGCATCATTACCGCTGACAAATAGCCGTCGCTAACGGTACGTGGATGTGTTCGACGATGGGGCGATTCGAAATATCGCATTATTTTATTATAATATGTCGTATTATGTGTCCCCATTTTGGATTTTGGACGTGGGGTGCGTCGATAGTCATCCGTTCCGCTTTGCATATGCGCGGGTAAACGCGCACCGATTCGCTTTTGATGGCTTTGTTTGATTTTTTTTTTCATTTTGGAATGTTGTTTATTGATGTGTTATGTTTTTTTAATGTGGCGATTTAATGTTGAAGTTTTTTTATTGATACTGAATAGTTGTTACATCGATATGATATTCAGTCTAATCTAATCATGCGATGATTGAGTTGAATTATAATACATTCTAGTCGATGAATTGTCCAATTACAAAAAAAGTTAAAGAAAATTGAATTATCTAACTATATAATAGCGCTATTCTGGTCGTGTATGTGTATGTGTGTGTCCATGTAATGCTCCAAAACTGCAGGTTGATATATCCAACGACTGATCGTTAGTTAAATAGATTCATTAAGTGTACTGAAGAAAAAACTAATCATTTATTCATTTTGAATGAAATCTCTTAAATGTAGGTCTAGGGACAAACCATCCATAAAAAAAAATTATCCATGATTGCGAAACCACTGAGAAATAAAGGTTTTGATCCAATTCGAACTGTAGTGCCACAAAAAAAATATAAATTATTCAAATTGGGACGTACACGATGTATAATACAAGAAAAAATGTCAATAGGATTTACCATTGAAAAAGTCATGTAATTTATTTTTTTGTGTCGAGTTTTTATATTTTTTTATGTTTTTAATTCAAATTTCACTATCAATCAGTTTTTTAGATAAAAAAACGTTTTTAATACATGCATATATTATAAAATAATAAAAATTAATACAAAGGTTTAAAAATCATCATTGAATCTTACGTAATATAATATAAACATTCAATTGATTCTACTCACGCACAACACTAAATCGACAACACTAAAAAAAATCAAATTCAAATTATAAAAAAAAGCAAATTATAATCGAAAATAAAATGAATAATAATGCAAAAAAAAAAGCTAACAAACATCGACATAAATAGGAATAAATCGCCCGTAAAGTATCCGCTATGCAAATGCGGCCGGCGCACGAGTGTATGATAATTAGCGAATTAGAGTCTAGCACGTAAGGGTCGCGAACGGTGGGCGGGGTGCCACCCCAATTGGGGGGCGGGATTCCACCTCCCCACAGTGGGCGGTTTTCGGTCTCGGCCCACCGGAGAACTGACAAAAACCGGAAGGCGGACGCCGCCATTGCCCCGCGGAGCCTCTATGGAAGTATGTATGGGAAATATTATTCTATGTATGTATTGAAGTACGTTGGATACGTTCTGTATGTTTGTATTTATGTATTCATGTGAGTATTTAAGTGTGTGTTTGTGTTTATGTTTGATATCGGTTGAATTTTCAGTTTTGAAATTTGAATATGTTAGTTGTATTAACTCTTTTCAATTTGAGTTTGAGAGATGCAATTGTATCAAGTTTAGTTTAATATTAAAAAATCAACACTTTTTAGTTTTCATCACAGTTTTTATGATTTTTCATTCAATATTTTTATTCTATTTTAGATTGAATTGTTTAATGAAAGTTTTTAGCGAAATATTTGAATTCAATGTAAAATTAGAAAGTATTTCATTTCAATTAGAAACTAATTAACTTGAAGTTGAAAACATTTATATAAATATTGATTCAGTCATTTATATTGTTTTAATCACAATTCCAGTTAGATATTTCGTGTTTGGATATTTTTTTATTGGACCTTCTATCGAGGACCTTTTATTGTGGACTTTTTTCCTTTGGACCATTTGTCGTGGAACTATTGTTATGTCTGCTAAATTTTTTTAGTCTTAAATTGATTCAAAATACGAAAATGCACTAAATTCATATGTGAGTCAGAATTTTCAAAATAAAAATAAAAAGTCAAATATTTAAAAAAAAATCACTAAAAAAAGAGCAACTTATACGAACACGAAAAAAATCTTTGGCCTCTTTTCATAAAATTTTCCGGCATCCCCGGCAGCTTTTCCGACCCGGACCGGCTCATATGCGGTCGTAATTATTAAACTAAATGTAACATGTGTTTTCCGGACCGCATTGTTACCGCTGGTGTGGGCTATACTCCTTTTGCACGCCCATTATAATAATGTGTAACGTCCTTAATTCGGGCCGCCCGGTTATTGTTATCGCGCAGCGGCGCCATTACGCGCTCTCTCTCTATGTCCTCGACGACCTAATTAGGGATGATACGACCGGTTTTTGTAGAATTGGAATTAAGGTACGTATTTGTTTCTAGCTTGTTATTTTTAAGTAATTTTTAGAATGTAATTTGTTGATTTTAGTTTGTCAAAAAATGACGATTTTCAGGTATTTGTTGTGTGGGTTATCGATAAGATACTCAATCTGATCTAAGCGAATTAATTTGATGAAGATTGAAGATTCACTTAGAGCGGTAATTTCATTTTGAAAAATTGTTATTGCCTTATTGAAATTGTGTTAATAAAATTATCGATTTCAATAATATAGAAAAATCATAATACATATTAAACATTTGGATCCGACCTTTTTGATATTTATAATGTGGTGATCATATTTATCTTATTTGATTGTGTGGAATATAAATACCAGTTTCGTAATCCATCAACAACACCTATTTTTTTTAAACATAAGTAAAATTTCTGTATTTTTAAATGAAGAAATCATTTTTTTTTAATTATATTTTTATATTACATATTTGTACCTATAAAGACACCGGTATTTTGAATTTACATTTGAGTCCAATACATTTCTATGAATGTGACCATGAAAAATTTGTACAAAACAAATCAATTTATGAGATAATGCATTTAATTTTTGAAAATGTATTATATTCAAATTCAAAATATTTAATCAAACAAAATGAAATTATCACATGAAAACAAATGAAATGTTTTGTTGACTTTAACTTTTCATATGAATTTTCACAACTTTTTATCAAAATTCCAAAAAAAACAAAATCGTAATTAATAACATCTATCGCAACCCTGATTCTCATTATGCTCGCACACACATCACATAATTTTCTTCGTTTTTTCAGTAATTTTTTCATGTTTTGGCCGGTGAAACGTACGTATGTTACGCTCGTCGGCCATTATGCATTCGCTGTAGCATATTGAATTTTTACAGTGGCCCGTCTCCAGCGGCGGAAAACGGATGTGTTTTTGAAATTTTGTATAATTTTTTTTACAAAATTTTGCCTTTTTACAGTCACCCAACTCTGAATATTCATACGCTTAAAATAATGACTCTTTCAGATTCTTATTTGCGTTTTAAATGTACTCCGTTAAAGTGTTTCATTCGTTATATAGAAATGAAAATTCATCAGATCTGTAACTATGAAAAAAACTAAAAACGTTCAAACAACCCTACATCGACCTAGTGGTTGTAAAAATATTTCATCAAATTTCAATTTTTCAAATAAAAATCACTAGAGCGTCGCGGCGGACTACATTTTACATTTTTACAAAATTTGAAATGAAAAATATAATAAAAAAACAGAAACGGGCCATTGTAAACGGGACAACTTGTAACAATCGAGGCCGATACAGGAAGCTATAAAGTAGTGTCGGTACTACACTATATCCACATTTCATTCGGATTTCGAAACCGCGAAGATTTATCGGTTCAAATCGGTTTATACATATGAGAATCTCAAAATCCAAGTGATACAAGTTCACATTATCAAATTTTAATGATATTATTTTCTGAATGGAGTACCTTTTATGATAAGAGAAATATTGAAAAAATATTAAGCTGTATAATGATATTTTTTAATACGTTTAGTATTGAAACTAAACAAATAGACTTGTTCAGAGATAATTCAGCAATCGATTTCATTGATTTTAATTTGATAATTATACCCCTTGGCTTCTATATTTCTCTTATTTGGCACGATTGTTCGAATGGTCGGCCATTGTGCAGGTTTTGGGGGTGAGATGGTAAGAAGGGCGGGGATTTTCCGACGACAGGTACGCAAAGGGTTAGAAAATTTGCACAATAAGGGCTGCCCATGGAAACGCACACGTTACACGTGGCCGAACAATGGCCGTTGGACCAAAAGTGGTTCTCAATCTGATCGTTACAATGCTATAGTTGTAATGGTATTTGGGATGTTTTTAGAATATAAATTGAATATAATATCTATAATTTTTGAGTCGTGTTGAAGAATTTTGTATAAAGTATATAGGTAAGGTAAATTATAATATTATAATTTTGACTGTAGTTGAAATGTTTTTTCTGTTATTATGGTGAGAAAATTAATTATGATTGAAAAATTATTGTATTGTAGGGGCAGGTTTAAAGTAAGTCTAGTTTGAGTTACATTAAGAATACATGTAGTTTTATTTTAATTCAAGTTCAGAATAAGGTAAATTAAATTATAAGTAATATCTTATATTAAATTTCGAAATGATATTATTGACATAAAATCTATTATTATGTGTTTTTATAATAATTTCGATGTTATGTAATGATTGAGAATGTTTATTAACTTGTAAGAATGATTCAAATATTTTGTAACATAGAACAATTCAAGATGACAATTTCCCTTAAAATGTGAAATGAGTTTTCCGTATTATTATAAATTATCTGAAATTGTTTTGAAATATTAAAATTATGACAAATATTCGTCATTTTAAGAAACAATCTACCCATAAATTAAAACTATCAAACTATATAACATCGCTATTTTGTGTGTCCATATAACGCTCCAAAACTGCGTTGATGTGTTCATCGGATTGAAACTGCATTGGTATATTCAACGGGTTGATCGCTCGTTAAAAGTAAATTGGATCTCGAAACATATTAAAAAAATAGTTAACAGGACCATCTCAATTTTGATTAATATATTTTTTTTCAATTTCTATCTTCCTTGAATTTTCTTTGAAGCCGTTTCAATCAAATTCAATCACACTCCCAATCCGAATTTCCCGTTGAAAGTTTGAAAAGCTCAGCGATATCGAATTTGGAATTTGCAACAGCGCACGCACAGACGCGCCTAGACCGAAACAAAAGGAAACTCGTAAATTACCCAAAAGCGAGGCACAATCGCCCGCGGGACAACGCAACCCACATAAGCCCAATAAACCAGCGACCCTTTCAGAGTCGCCGACATTTTTGAAAATTCCCCACCTACCGAAAACAAAAAAAAAATCCCGAACAATGACCGCGTTCGGCACTTAATCACGCCGAATTGTCGGACAATATTTCAAAATACAATGCGAAGGGACAATCGTACCTGTGCGTTACCTTTGCGATTGTTTGTCCCGCCGCGTCCCGGAAGCGGGATTCGGGTCGGAAAAGCTTCCCGTTTTATTGCCCTCGATGTCGTATCGGGCGCATATTCGAAATCGGTCGGATAATTTATTAATTGTTTCGTCGGAGGTTATTTATGCTTTTCCCGTTTCGGCCCTGGCCGCACAATGCGCCCCGTTCGAAATATGTAATTGTAATCTGTAATAAATTTCGAATTACACGCGGGCCGGGATATCGTCATGTTAATTCGGATTTGCATTTCGGGATAGTGGGCGTTTTCGGATTTGATTTTGTTGTAATTTAATTGAAATTGTTGGTTTTTATATCTATGTAGTTTCAGTTTTGATTGAATAACTGTTTAAAGCTTTTTAATCGAATTGAAATTGTATAGAATAATCTCAACTTGTACATTTTAGTACTGAAATGTATATTATGAAAATTGCTGTTTTTAAATAATATTTTCAAAAGTGAAGGAAAATATTTATTGTTTCATAATTTCATCCAATACATGCATACATATTTAATTTAACTTCAGTTTTTAGTGCTTTATTATCAAAATTTAAGTAGATATTAGAAAAACAAAGAAATATTTAATGAAAAAAATGCACAGTTAATAACTAATAACATGCATAAATATACGTGGAAATTTTTGAAAGACCAGGTTAGTCTAAGTTTTTCTTTAATTTTTCAGAATAATGACAATGTTAATATGACAAAGAGATATGGAAAAATTTAAAGTTCTAACACATTACTAGTTATTATAAATGAATTAATTCATATGAATTAAAAAATAGTAAAAATTCATTAGTCACATTATTCAGCATGAATGCTTAAAATTTATTAATTTGAAAAAGAAAATTTATTCTATAATTTTTCAGTATTAATCAATGAATAATATACTAATCAATGGATTTCAATAGCAATAAAATGAAATAAAATTCTTGAATGAATCGTGACTTGTGAAAAAGAAACACCTTGAGTGAAAAATATAAAAAACCTATACCTTTATCGAAATTCATGATTCAAATACATCTATCATTTTGTTTATAGTATATTATTAAGAAATAGCTCAATTTCATACACTCAAAAAAGTTATTTTGTATAAAAAAATCACAAACGACACCAGTCGAAGCGTTCTCCAGAATAGAATACACAATTTGATAAATCGCGTTGTCCCTATTTAGCATATGAATTAAATTCTGTGAAATATGGTGTACATTAATATGGATATATGCCGGGTTCTTGGGCGGTATTAACGTGAAAATAATACGAAGGGAGGTTTTCCCAACCCAACCAAACCCCCTTGCGTCATTTGAATTCGCTTGGCTTTCATATTTATTAATGCGCCTTATGCTGCGAACACTGCTCAAGATTGCCGACACTATACGGCCGAGGAAATTCTCTTATCTCGAAGGGAAAACGGCATCTTATTAAAACGAAATCGGTGGAAATTCGGCAAAGTGATTCGGTAGGCTCTTCTCGGGTCTCTCAGTTTCGTATATAAGTGTGTTGTTGCTCGATTTGTGCGTTAAAATGGAAATTGTCGTCGGAAGATGTTTGGTCGATCGGAAAACTCTTATAATTAGAATTTGTATGTTTTTCTTTTTAAATGATTACTTGGATCCTCTTAGAATTTTAGATTTCGACTATATTTTGTTTCAGTGAGATTGTTAGAATGAAAATTTGTGATCGATTTTATTTCGATGAGCTTAATAATGAGCCTAACATAACATAACCTTAAAATTAGCTCTAGGTAACGAAATACGAATCTAATATCACCATTTGAATCAAAATTGATAGAAATTTTAAGAAGTTCTTTTTAGAGACTCTTCCGATCATAATTTGAATATTTTGCGAACTTTCAAATATCTTCTAATAATATATTTACCTATCAATTCTATATTGATTTAATTGATATTGGTTTTCATAAAAACTTCCCATGACCATTTACCTAAACTAATATATTGAAATATATATAATATAATATATATAAAAAAAATAAATAATAATAATTTCAAATTAAATTAAATCTGAAACAAGTGAAATACATTTGTATATAAACAATTGAATCAAATCGTTTTAAGACGATTACATTACGGTACGTTCGAAACAATTCAACATTTTTTTTGTAACATTCAATTCAATGACTATTTAACTTGAAATATAATAGGTTTTTTTCATTTTTAATTGAAAATAATTTATATTAAATTGAAAATCAATTGATTTTAAAATAAAATTATTTACCTATAATCGGAAAATCTACATTCGTTCCCATGAAAAAACCTCCACAATTCTCGACCAAAAATCTAAGTGCGACCCACAAAAGCGGACTTCAGAAACTGTTCCTCGTGGATATAATAATTTAACCGGCGACATATTATATTCGTATTATATTCCAGCCAGGTTCTCTTGCTTCGGAGGCTTTTCTTTCGTGAAGCGTACCCTGCTGTGCGGTCACCCGACCGTGATCTCGCCTACATTATAACCGAGTACGTATAACCCAACCCTTGGCGAAACTGCTCGGTAATATGTATGAGATTTGGACGGGAGAATTAGCATAAAATGTGTCTCGTGTGTCTCGAATCGTTTATCATTTTCCACCGGAGCCTTTATCGTATCCGATGTATGCTGAATAGTATAGTTTATAGTCTGAGTGACCAAAGTTTTCTAGGGAAAATGATAGAAATTCAGAAAATTTTCATTGAAGTGCTAACAAATAATTGGTAAAATAATAGTTTTATTATGATTAATACATAACAATGTATATTTTTCAACACAAAAATCGAAAGTTAATAAAGGTAGAGAATAGAACATCGAAGTAAAAGACTATCCTATTAAATAAAAGATGTATGGTCAGGGGAAAAAGCATATTTTCTTTCGATTTTCTTCAGATTTTCCCAAGAATATATTATGTTATGGATGGAAATTATAATATAATGGGTAGGTGTGCTTTTGCATAACAACGGCGAGTCGTTAGGTGGAGTTTCTTTCAGATTCGAATCGAACGTGAAAACATGTTTTTGTGGTTTCTTATTATGGCGAAAGTGAAAAGAATCGGTTTTATGCGGTTGTAAAAGCGTTGTATATCATAGGTTAAGTTGACCCACATTGTATTGTAAATATTTACATAACAATTGTTTTCGTTTTTAATATTTTTGAAAATAAGTAATTATGTAGGGAACGAATGTTTATTATTTTGAATCAATTTTCAGTATTTGATGAGAAATATAAACTTTATTTGAAGCAAATGAATTTTGGATCTTTGGTTGAAAGCTCACTATGAATTTTCATAAACTTGCTTTTTAAACACTAAGGACCGGTCTTTTCACATCTGGTTTGAGACTAAAATGAATTTAAACTATACGAGGTCCCTTTAACTATAAGTTGTCAAAACAGCCGCTGAAAAAGACAGACATAATACAGTTCGTACAACAATACTCATAGTTAGAAAGATGCACGAAAGAAAGATGAAAAAACCGGCCCTTAATCTAATTTTATTGGTTCAATATAACATTTAAAAAAAACTAACAAATAAAATAAATTATTGTATTCAAAATCGATTTAACAGTAAGGACCGTTATTTTCACTGCATTAATTAACTAACCATAGAATAATAGTCAGTCTTTCAACTACAAAATTTCGAAAATCGACCAAAAAAGGTGGAATTTTTGATAGTTTTTAGTTAGAGAATTGATTGTTAATTGAGATTGATAATTGTTGATTGAGAATTATATGCTAGTTAGTCAACTAAAGCAGTGAAAAGACCGACCCTAAACAAAATCACTTTAACAAAACACGCATTGATACTCAACGAGTCAAATATATCAAATATATAATATCAAAACATATTCCGAACTGAAAATAAAAAACTTACAATACAAAAAAAAAGCAAAACGGCAAATAGAAACATTCAGTGACGACACGACACGACACGGCACGGCACGGCACGGCACGGGAAGCGGACACAAAAGTGAAACGTCAAAGCGGCGGTCCATTGTCGTCGCGTGTAAATCAACGCGAATTTTCGTCGCGAACCGGAAGCCCGATGACGTGCTTCCTGTCGGCGCAATCACTAAATTATCGCCGCGTTTTGCGCCCACTCCCATTTATTATGGACAACACCGCTCGATTTATGGACGTCCGCAAAAATATGCGATACATACCACCGACGGATCAAGGATTCGAGGCTCTTATATTTTTTTTGTACGTTTCGGAGGCTGTTTTGTGTATGAATTGTTATTTTTTTGAGTCTTGATTAGTTCGTTTTTTTATTTGGATAGGTGGTTTAAATATTGGTACAATCAATTGTATAGTTCTAGTAGGGTTAATTTTGTATGATAGGGAGCCATTTTGGAAGATCTGCAAACTGTGTGATGCATAGAAGCAGGAAGAAATGCTTATTGTGATCGACTTTTTAAACATAAGTGAACAATTGAAGTTAATGACAGTATAAACATTTTTTATATGAAAGATTTTTAACTTTAACAAGTATAGCATTTATTTTTAATTCGGATGTGTCTATATGATGTCGATACAATTGCAAATACTGAGCCATTATATGAAGTCAATGCGATTGAAAATACTTGGTGAAATGCTCATCATAGCACTGTGTCGCATAGACTGTATGCAAACCATTATTTCTAATCAAACCGACTTCAAATAACTTAGTATTTACAGTTGCACTAACTTCATACATAAGTGTACACAGAACGTATTTTGATTAAAGTTTTAGTTTATATTGACCGTTCCCTTGATTACAATTTGTGGTTATAATTCAAACTATGAGTTACACAATTTGTTGTACTTTCAAGCTGGCTGTCTGTTAAATAAAATAGATCCCAGTGAAAATATATTGCAAATTAGTAATATAAGCTAATCATTGGTTAAATAAACATCTGATCATCTGAATTCTGCAACAGCCAAAAGTGAAATACTTAATATGAGAATATATTGCAAATTTACTAATTAGCAATATATTCTGCAACAGCCAAAAGTGTAATACCTAATGCAAGAATCATACAGAAACTTACATTATCTATCGATGTCACTATTCAGCGATATATACCCAAAGCTTTAGAAAATCGTCATGATTATGATGTGAAACAATTGAAAAAAATCTGATTAATATATAATGTAATATTTCACGTATGATAAAATCACATTTATCCACGACTGCGTATATTCGACCCATAACGCTTCGGATATGTGTTTTGGCGCAAACAAACGGTTCGAAATCGGTTTATGAGTAATTTTTATGGGCGCCGAATGTATGTGATCCCCCGTCTCGGTAACGATCTCTTAATCCGATTGTTTCATCCCGAATGATTTGGCAAAGTGGCCAATAAATAATCGGAGAAAAATCTTTCGCGAAGATTTTCCCGCCCGCTGAAAGATCACCAATTTGCTCAAATATATTGCACCGACTAACCCACGTGCAAGAAGATTGCACATTTTGAGCGATTCTTTTCAATATATGTGAGTGGTAAGTTTTCGGATGCTTAATTTGATTTATCGTTGATGATTTTTTTTAGATAAATAAATGCGAAATTGTCTTAAAGTCTGTTATTTTTTCTGATATGGAAGAGAAAATGAGTATTGGAGTCTCAAAATTTCACTTCTAATATGCGAGTGTTTCACTTACGTCTTACTTTTCATTAAAAAAAGCGAAATATTGGAAGTTTAATTATTATTTTAGTTTTTTGATTTGACAATTAAATGCGGATCCTAGAAGTTAACAAATAAGTGAAACTGTTAAATTGATATGTATTCGAACATTCAAGCCTGATTTTTCAATCGAAAGATTTTATTTTATTAATTTAATATACGTTTTTATCGAAGAATTGATAATCATATTTTACTGATAAATATCTATCTGCTGATCAAAATATTCAATATTCAAAAATATTAAAGATTTGAGAGAAATGCTTCAATACCTTTTATACTTTTAACATTTAAATTAACTATAATATTATAAATAACTAAATTATTCACAGATTTTGAATCTTTAAAATGCATAATATTTATATTTAAAAACTTTTCGTTTTAACAATCGAAAACCCAAATAAATCAAACCCAAAAAACCCAACACCCAGACGTACGATTTTTCGCACCTCTCGCGAAATCACTCTTTCGGGCATACGAGCAATAATCTGCTAAAAACAAAAACAAAAAACCACACCCCAAAATCCATCGAAAAAAAAACCCCGAACTCACATATCCGAAAAACGGTCCATTGGTTTTCCGGCATACAATAAATAACCGGGTTCTAATACGCGAAACGCTTAAGATAAGCGAAGCACCGTTCGTATGACGATTTTCGAATCTATGCATAGTTTTTCCCGCTTTCAGGTGGAAAAGGGGAGTGGTTTGGCAAAATCGGTCGACTTCGTAATATTACTTTCGGTTAGTCGAAAACGTCATAATTCGTAAAAGCGTGTGCACTGATTCGTTACGGCCGAGATAAGATAAAACCCGCTTTCGGCGGTCGTAAAATAATATTATTGTCGAATGCACGTTTCAAGACGCGTTTGCGATTTACCTGTGTATTTAAAGGATTTTGAATAAATTTCGATTCATCGAAGCGGTTTTGTGAATTGTTTCAAGATTGGGTTATCGGAGATTTTCCGAGTTTAGGTATTTATTATAAAGCGATTCTTAAGATTTATCATTTTTTCACATCTTTTGAACGTTGATTTTTATTTGGATGGTGTTGAAATATAGTCTTTCTAATGATATTTATTTTTAATTCAATTTTTAAACAGTCGAATAAGGTTTGTTTTATTGCTTTCTTTACTTCAAGAATTAAAAGTCTTGAAAATAATCATATCTCATAGATAAATATGACTAATTTTTCATTTGTAATTACATTATTCATTTATATGCATTATTAAAAAACTAATCCATTAAATGGACAAAATGTTAATTATAAAAAATTATATACAAACATAATTTCTTTCAAACAATTTGATAATTTTTTTTTCCATCAATTTCGAACAAGTTCGTATTTTATTCCAAAATAAACTTCATAATTGAATTTCGTTAAATATTTTTCAGTTTTAATGATATTTGATATAAAAAATCTATATATTAGCGATAATAAAAAAGTCATGTAACTTCAAAATAAATTATTATAGTTTCCCATTTTTTACACAATGTTTAAGACAGAATATTGAATCATCAATTGAACTATTTGAGAGTAGATACAAAGTTTTTTCTTTGACGTTGACTACCATCCGACAATTAAAAGATCGACCCTCAAATATTGTAAAAACCCCAATTCAAAAAAACAAAAAACATTAAATTATTAAAAAAACGAAACATTCATATTATACGCATATTTATACCGTTGAAAATCGCTCTTCGGTAGGTAATCACCTCGAATAAACGAAATCCCGATTCACACTCTATTGAGTGCCTAATACACAATCCTTTCATCCAGTTGTTCGTCCCACGGGGTGTTCGCAGATAAGGCCCTAACCACCATCGCCAACCACCCCCATGTTGTAGTTTTGCTTTTAACGACTTCACTTCTTTTTTTCTCCCATCGGGAAGTTTACCGGCCGAAGCCGGGTTAAATGAACTCGAAGTATCTTTGAATTATAAGCGCTGATTGGGCGCGAGCGCTTCGGGATTTCGCAGTCGTTATCGTTTTATAAATTATTGCAATTATTTAATATAGGGGATGGAGGGCTTTCGATTATACTCCATTGTATATTTAGGTGTGTTTTGTCGAATGGATAATGTCGGATGTTGGTGAGGAAGGATTGTGCAGTCGATTTTTGGTTGTGTGCATTTTAAGGAAAGGATAAGTTTATTGTTAAGATGTTAAAGAGATCGATTGTTCAGTTGATTTTTGTATACAAACAAGTTTTACTACTCATCTAACTATATAATAGCGCTATTCTGTGTATGTATATGTGTGTGTATGTGTGTGTGTGTGTGTGTGTGTGTGTGTGTGTGTGTGTGTCCGTCCGAGCAAAGCTCAAAACTGCGTTGATACATTCAACGGGTTGATCACTAGTTATATAAAATAGACATAATCATACACATTTTTCAATTTATTTTAGGATAAATTGTTAGTAGTTGCTAGAATCAGACAACAAATGTAGCTAATTCAGTAGCGAATCAACGGCACGATACTTATCTTAATCATATCTTTATTAATTATATGATCTTATCTAAAACGTATGCTGACATAATTCAATCTATGCTTACACTAAAAATAGAAAAAAAATGAACCTAACCTAACCTAATTCTTCACGTGTTATGTAAATAATTTGATTCATAAGAACCTAAATATGCAAAAACATAAATTAATTATGTTTATCAATTTAAAATGAAAAATGTTACAAATATCAAAACTATGTTTTGATTGTACTTGATTCTTATCGATGAATTTTTTATCAATAATGATTAATACTTTTTAGAGAAAAAAATCAATGAAACAATTAACGCAAAAATCAAAATCGAATCGTTCAAACCCAATTAAATCCAATCTTAAACGAGCAATCGAATCTTAACGCCATAAATTTAAGCTGACTCCGAACAGTTGCATCGGGGATTAATAATGCAAGTGTTGCAATATTCCAACAATCTCGCATTAACACACACCTAAGCCAGAAATATGTCTACTGCGAATAAAAAAAAAAAGATTTTTTTTTCAGAACAAAACATTCTCGAATGCACTCGAATATATACGACGACAAAATATTATTTCCTAATCGCGTCATTTCCGCAACAGCGATTCTACTATTGAATTACCGAACAGGGGTGAGTTTCGGTGTCAAGAGGGGTGTTAGCAGATTCGGTGTGTTTCAACCCGTATATAAGGGGTTGGGTTGTAATATTTCGCTATGGGTGCTTTCTGCAAATCTGCGATGCACTTGTCTCCCGACGAGATTCAACCCCTTCTTTGTCTAGGATCGAATGAGGGTGGTCGTATTAAATGTTTATTTTTTTCCGTGGTGCATATTTCGGGGTAATGTATATGGATAGATTTGGATTGAGACGACGAGAATTCAGTGCATTATGGGAAGTTTTTCATTTATATGTGGAAATTAATGTGTCTATTCCCTAGAACTGTTTTCAATTGTGATTACACTTTTCGGAATCGTTTTGTATAGATCTGGATAGGTTTTAAGACTATTAAAATAATTTGATAATTAAATCTGATCAATTTCTAATTCGGTCGAGAAAAATCCTGTACAAAAATTCAATGATTTCATATTTGACGTTATGCTTTTGTTTCTGTGAATTCAAACAAATAAATTTAATTGAAACTTATTTCTTGTTGAATTCAGTTGACTTGGTAACACAATTCTAGAAAAAAAACTTTCAATAATAATTGTGTTAATAGCATTGATAAGTTTTTATTAAATTTTATATATTTTTTTATTTATATGGTATTATAAATGATGAAAAATATGTGTATTACGAAAAGGATTAATTCATTGAGACGGCTTTGTTTCGTTGTCATAGTGAAAGTTGAAACGGATGCTCACTTGTCCATATAATCCTATTAATGACCAAACATGTGGATTTTCACCGAAACATAATATAAATAAAGTGGGATTAGTTTTCACAAAACTCTTCAATACTGAATATAACAAAGAAATAAAGATTCCCCTAATACAAAAATAATTTCAACTAGCTTCTATGACTTGAAGTTCTTTGAAATTGTATGGACTTAAAGCTGATTATAAACTTTTGTATAATATTTATGATCCAAAATTTCTGCTGAATTGAATTGCATCATCAGTGTAGGTCGTGCTTAATATATTTGATACAGCTTGATACGCAAAGGCACTCAATGACATCATATTTTGAATCCATAAATTTTGCCAGATATGCTCTCAACTCCAAAAAGCTTCATTGCGATCGGATAAGCGGCAAAGTAATACAAATTACCCACATTTTTTTTATTTACAAAGTATTTTTTCGACAATATATTCATATTATATATACACTGACGAGATTGCGTCGAAGCACAGTTTAGAATCTAATTCGAGCACAAGTTGTGACGAGGGGGTGGTTTTGGTGTCTTGGTGTAACTAAATTGGCGGTGTAAGTTGTCGTTTGGTTTACCGCCACTTGTGGACCGCCGCGGGCGCCACATCAACTTATCCCAAAA